>QANY01009611.1:0-70228 GCA_003255025.1 Datisca glomerata
TTTTGTCAAAGTAAATTTTGTGTATGTTCCTAGAGCAAACAATAGTGTAGCGCATAATTTAGCTAGGTTGGGCTCATTAGAACATGCTGATTGTGTAGCTACTCGTCATTTTCCCCTTAACGCGTTGAAGATTATAGACATTTTTTTTATGATTAATGTAGTTTTCTTTGACAAAAAAATAACTTAAAATATGGGAAAAACGGGTTTCGGGGGTGGGGTCACAAAAATGGCCGAAAGTTTGTTGTACTTGCAAAAATGGCCGAATACGATCACGGTAAATAAATTCTTTACCAAAATTACACAGTAATTTTGAGGAGTATGATCGAGAGACGCGTAGAAAATAATATAACAACAAAAAATACAGACTTTCACATAACATAATTTTTCAAACGGAAAAAGGAAAAGTTTTTTGTAAAAATAATTGATGAAAAACAGTTTTAGAAATCATTATGGAAATATATTATTGAATAGAAAGTACATTTTAATTGTATAATTTATTCTATATCAACCTTTTAATAGAAATCATTATGAAAAACATTTTAATAGAAAGTACATTTTAGTTGTTCACATCCCTTTTGAGTACAGTATGAATATAGATATAAATAAATATAGAGTGGTCACTTGACTTTTGTTTGGTGACAACGGTCAACTCATGATATATTTTCAGTAAGAACAATCTTATAGTATATACTAGTTACACCATACGTGCAATGCACATGAACTATGATCAATTTATAAAACTTATTTAAATTTCAAAAGGCTAAATATTTATAGCAAAATAAATAAGTACAAATATGTAATATTAAAAATACTTTATTTAAATACCAAGAAAATAATTATTGTTATCTTGTTCACTTGAATCAGTGACAAACAAATTAATTTAGTCCAACTTTATTTCCCCGATCATTGACATTCAAGCAATCAAATAAATTGTAAAAGGATTAGCAAAAAATATGTAAAGATCGCAAAATGTGGAAGTAAACTAAAGTTTACTTATAAAAAGAAAATCTCATAGGCAATGCTATTAGATAAAAAAATAAACTTGAGTTATTTTAAACTTATGCATATTCAAGTTTAGAGATATTTTTTCTAAAAATGAAAAATCAAAAGAAGACCTTCAAAGCAATAACAACACTTTATGAAGAAGTGTAATCTTATATAGTTGAAATATTAATGATGGTTAATGCGCTATGCAATAATATTATTACACTTCCACTTTTATAGTTCAAAAAAATAAGTACCCTAAAAAGTTTATATTTTCTTAACTATCATTTCACCTAAACGTTGCATTCTATGATCTTATATTAAATTTATCTATTTAATTTATTGTTTACGATATAAATTGTATTTATATAATATAATTCATTAAATAAAATTCAGAGAGCTATAATTATAGTAATTATAATGAGCATTAATAATTATAATATAATTAAATTATTTATCTAAATACATTATAAATATCTTTAGTATCTAAAGACTCAAATCCACACTATACAACAATTCAGGTAGACTTCACTTAGAAATTTTTTTTGTAATTAGAAAAATATTTTAATTGGTTCACTTAGATTTTTTTTTGGTAAATTTATGATTTTTAAATTTTATGAAGGGGAGTGAATCTCAAAAAGTAATAAAAGAAC
This sequence comes from Datisca glomerata, assembly GCA_003255025.1. Classification (NCBI taxonomy): domain Eukaryota; kingdom Viridiplantae; phylum Streptophyta; class Magnoliopsida; order Cucurbitales; family Datiscaceae; genus Datisca; species Datisca glomerata. Next base: position 1,638 of record QANY01009611.1, read on the forward strand.
CAACAATCCATCACTGAATGTGTGTGAATCTCCAAAAGTAGTACATAAATTGTTCATTAATTTATGAAAAATAACCAATAATGCATCACCATTGTTGATTTTAAGGCCATTTTGAGAAATGTTAGAATAATTTTTGGACAAAATAGTCTAAAAATATTTTTCCCATTGATTGTGCTTTTTAATATGAGGGGAGAGAAATATTTTTGGATAAAAATTATCCTCACTATTATATGGAATTCTAAATTGATAAGTCTCTTGGTATTATCTCTATTATAAATAAATTTACCGTTTAAATTATTGAAAATACATTAGTTATAGAAAGGTAAGAGGCAAATTGGTTCATATAAAAGAATTATGTCAAGGAATTGTATAATGATCATTTGTTGCATTGTTGGGATATATTTCGTATTTTTAGGATTTTTTTGTGTAATTGATCCTAACCATTTATCTGATATCATTAATTTCATGTTATAATTTCAGGAATAACTCTCACGAAATACATATATACTTTATTTAATTGTCATTTGTTATATTAAAATAAAAGCATTGTATTCTTTAATTTCTCATGATAATATTTTTTTATTCTTTTAATTATCTTAATTATTCTGATGTTTTATCTAGCAAAATCATTCTATTGTGAGTCTATATAAAATATGGATTTCGAAGACCACACTTTATATTTTACGATTATGCCTTCATTTTAATATATCGTTTTACTTTATAGATAAAAATACATGTAAAATTACATAAGTCGTGCAATGCACAGACTATTGCCTAGTTTATAGTATATATAAATAGGACTAAGAGGGAAGAAATGGTTTTCGGCACAAATTGCCCTTACTATGATATGAAATTCCATATTGATAAGTATCTTGATATTCTTTCTATCACAATCATAATTAGCATCTTAATTGTTAAAAATTCACGAGTTCTGAAAATATGAAACATATCTATCATATATTAAAAGTTGCAAGACAAAAGAATCATTTTTGGACTATTTTTGTCCCTTCATTAAATTAAATATTTATTTCATGTTTTATTTTAAACTTGATATTTATTTTTCATTTATATTGCAAATTAAACTTTTTTTTTGTAAATTTTATGTAACTATATTATTTAAAATACTAATTATACTAAAATATAAAATAGAGTATAAATAAAATTTCTAAATGCATGATATAATAGAACTGTATCATAGATTATATTATTTAGATTTTATAAACATGATTCGCTTTCGCTCTATATTAAAAATAATTTAAACTTATTTATTATCACTTGTTTTTTATAGATTCATAAAATAAATGAATTGAAAAATTAGTTCCTTCTTAATCAATTTATTATAATTTTAAAAGTAACTTATTAAATGACACATGTAACTTATAAGACTATTTTGGGTATAATAAGTGGACAAAATTGTCAAAAATGATTCTTATCTCCTCCCCACTTTTAATATATTATAGATTATAGATCATAAATATATTAAAAGGTCGAAGTAAGAGAAAACTTGTTTGGATAATTTTATCCATCTTCATTTCTACAAATATTAAAAATGCCCTTAAAAGTACATGTGGCGTCCATCGAATAAAAATGTGTCAAAATATATCAATTGAAAAATGACATCTGAATGTAACTTTTGAGATGTGACTTCGAAGTTTAATGTAATGAGAATTGACTTTTGAAATGTAATATCTATTCACGTAATAGCTCTTGCATTCATGCATTTATATATCAGGTTCCTACAATTATTTTGGTTTAGTTTCTCTGAATGTTATTTGTTTATTATAGATGAATGACAAATTAAATTAGACAAAAATATTGTTACACAAAAAAGTGTCAATAAAATAAGATGTTTTTATCTATTATTTTTTATCTTTAGTCATGATTATATTATGAAAATACAATTTTTTTATTCATGAAGGACGTTGGTATGCATCACATATAATATTGACCTAGTTATTTTTTTGTTAAAAGGTAAATATAGTAAAAAAATATACTTATATGAGGGACATACCCCATGCGCACTATAGTGCAAAAGCTTATACCTAAATAAATAATATAAAACACACTATACAGCAAACCAAGGAGCCAACATGACAAACTAAATTGCACGATTACACTGTAAACAATAATACATAATGTATATCACACCAGGGGACCCATGTAACAAACCAAATCAAGAAAAAACTACAACTAGCTAGAACACAACATAAATAACCAAACCATCACAACCTACTGAATCGACCGCCTAACTAATCACCTCAAAACATACCAAGGTGAACCGCAACAAACAACACGAACTAGCCTAACTGCGCAGATATTGGGAAACTAAGAAACAAGAACAAAACGACTGAAACCACATAGCGATCTAAGCGAGTCACATCTCCAGAAAACCCTTGGCAATGGTTGAACCTAGGAGATTACATTCCATCTTAGATCAACTCATGAAACCAGTGCATCGAGCCATTTAGATTAGGGAAGTTCTTTCACCGAAAAACCCTCAGCAATGGTTGAACCCGGGAGATTACATCCCCACATGGATCAACTCAAGCAACCAGTACATCGAGCCAAAGCAGGCATTATCCTTTTCTAAGATATGGGAAGTCCTTTTTCTTGGTAAAGCGGGCACTGTCGGTGGTGAGTCTTAACCTCAAGCCAACCCGCGAGATTTAAAAGGCAGGGGAGGATATCGTCACGGAGGATGGAGGCCTAACTATGGGCAAAGGCAGATCTATTATATTAAAAAGGTCTTATTGGGGATAAACTTTTAATCTACATTTTTACCCTTTAAGCCCCATTAAATATAGTAAGATTATGTTTTTTTAGTCTTTTCAATAACACTTTTGTTCACTTATATTTTATAAAAGTCATAGTTTATATTATTATATTATTAAAAAATTGAAGGTACCTATTGATGAACTTAAAAATCTATATATAAGAAATATTATTTTAGTCAATGATGATGAGTCATATTGTCTCTATGCATGGATTTTTTGGGTTGGTATGCGATGAACTCACTTTAGTATCTGTTACGGTTTTCAATTTTAATTTATACTAAATGTATGATGTCCAATGTCCATTACCCGTAGCGAAATACTATTTGTAAGACTACATTTTCTCTTCTCATAATATTTTGGATCTTTTTTCATCTCACCTTACAATATACATTTGCTAGGATTATGTATTTTTTAATTTAAAAATTCTTAGTAGACAATTTATCATTTGCAAGTGATGCATAACTTAACGATATTCATTTTGTCTGCAATAGTTTAATCTTATATATGAGAAGATAACAATTTTACCATTACCTATTTTACTTTTACTTTAGATTTATAATAATTTTCAAAACTAATGTATTTATTTTAACGTTAATTCTAATTTTAAATCTCATTGCACACATTTTAAATTGCTTTAACGTCTGCAAAACACATGCCTTTCTACTAGTACAACATAACATAATGGCTATGCAATATAGTAAAACTACATGTTTTATTATTCAAGAGTGATTACTTAGCTACCATAATTTAGACAACCTTTTATTTGTCATAATTGTGCGAACAGTCAAAATTCAACCTTACACGTGGTAAGATCCATACCAAATAATTAATTAAAAGATAGATTAGATACAGACCGTACGATCAACTAAGCGGTTACGAAGGGGGTCTTTATAAGGAATATTCCCCAAGGACGTTTATCAATTCCTTATTATTTTCTATTGATTAAGAGGATTAAATGTAATCTATATGTATAAATATGGGCATGTACAACCTCAAAAGATAATAGAATACAAGTAAACAAAGGTTTCGAGTTCTTATTTTATTACCCTCTATCTCCCATTCATTGCTTTTATTACTTGTTTGTAATAGATTCTTCTTTTACCCAAAAAAATCATTTACATTTTGGTGTTCGCATTGATGAGAGAAGAAAAGCTCGAGAGGACCATTCTAAAACCAAAAATGCCCAGAACCAGATCGAATGCTACCCTCAATGAGTGAAACGGAACTAGGAATGGAAATGATCATATTTATCAACCCACTCCACCAGTTGAGATGTTCTAGACAATTTTGACAGGAATGTAGAAGTCGGAGCAACAAAACACTGAAATACTGCACACCGCATGGCAGGCGGTGCAGGATCAGGTTAACCCGTTACAACGAGAATTTGCACAAATACATACATAGGTTAGTCAACATACTAATAATGAAGAACGGGATAATCAGAGCAAGATGGATAAGATAGCGGGTGGGCAAACCCTAAGGTCAGTAGAAACATGCAGCAAGAAGAAGTGGAGATCGAGTCTCAATATCACATAAGGGAGACAATAAGAGATGTCTATTCGCCTAAGATCATAACAGAAAGGGTGGTAGAAGAAATTCTGGAGAAAAAGAGGATGGAGATGATAAAGTTGAGGACTAAAGGAAAAAGCCAAACTCAAGTCGCTTACCCACTTTAGGCTAGTAATACCATTCATTTAGTACTTTTTGGACCAACAATCTTCCTTCAATGTGGTTCCCACATATTCCTCTGTGGATTTCAGCCAGCATATACTGGGCTTCCTCCTTTTTAAAATATTTCAAATACGGACTTGAAAAAACCTTTTTACATAATACTATGCTAATTAAAGAATAATTGGCACTTTGCTGCTGGGTATTTCTTGCCAGATTTCTATCTTCAGGTAATTTTCCTTTCGCAAGGTATCAGATGATATCATCCTACCAACTGGATTCCTCTTCAGATTCCATATCTTTTACGTTTGACAATAGAAATGTGATGCCTGGCTTTTCAAGAAATACCACTGGCACGATTCTTTTGTAAGAGAGTTGCAGCGACGACCCTGAATTCGCCAGTGCATCTGCGTGTCTGTTCTCAATACTAGGGATATGATGGATCTTATAGGTTTTCAATAAGCTTAGAAACTCTTTTTCCCGTTGTAGATAGTTTATCATTCGCCCGCAACCTGTTTTATCATCACATTTGTTGTAATATCATCACATTTGTTATCTCAAATTCCACTAGCATGTTCTTGGATTATATTGAATTTCATACTGGCCAAGTTCAATTGCTTACTTCGCCATTCTCCTGCTTATTTCAGGTGAGTACAATAGACTTCTGATGGTTGAGCCTATTAACACTTTTATACTATGAGCTTGGAAGTAAAGCCTCAATTTCCTTATGGCAATTACAACTGCTAGTACCAACTTCTCTATTCTTTTATACCCCACTTCGGCTTCCACTAGACTTTTACTCACGAAGTGGATGGGTTTCTATTTTCTTTCTTCCTCCTTGATTAGAATGACACTAACAACCATTTGCGACACTGCAACGTAGATAAATAACTATTCATTGGGTATCGGGTTTAAAGAAACGGGGGAGTTGTCAGATATTCTTTGATTCTTTTGAAAACATCTTCACATTCTTCATCTCAGTTGTCAATGAAATTGTTTTTCAATTTTATGAAATATGGTTTGCACTTGTCCGCTGACCTTGAGAGGAATCTGTAGAGAGCTGCCAATTTTCCAGTTAAGCTTTGTATTTCCTTACGTTTCTCGATGACTTCATCTCCATGATGACTTTCACTTGGTCCTGGTTGACTTCAATTCCCTGTTGCGTTACTAGATGGCCTAGGAACCTTTCCACTACTACACCGAATGTGCACTTCTCTAGATTCAGATTCATCGAGCTTTTTCGCAAGACCGAAATGGCCTCATCAAGATCCCTTGTATGATCCTCCCATTTACAAACTTGACTAGTATATCATTTGCATAAACCTCCACAATTTTCCCAATTTACTCGTGAAAGATTTTGTCCACAAGCCTCTGATAAGTTGCACCTGCATTTTTCAGTCCAAAAGGCATTACTTTGTAATAGAAAATACCTTGTTCGATTATAAATGAGGTCTTTTCTTGATCAAGTTGAAAAATTTTCTCTTGATTATATCCTGAAAAGGCGTCCATAAAATTGAGGAGTTCATGTTCGAAGTCGCGTCCACCATCTGATCTATCTTTGGCAACGGGTAGTCATCTTTTGGGTAGGCTTTTATTGAGATTGGTGAAATCAACACAGATCCGCCATTTCCCATTCTTCTTTTTCACCATGACTACATTGGAAAGCCACTCCGAGTAGTACACTTCTCAAATAAAGTCAGCTTTCAAAAGCTTCTCCACTTCTTCCTTGATCGCGACGTTCCATTTTAGGGCGAAGCTTCTCTTTCGTTGCTTCACTGGTTTCATACTGGGATTTGTATTTAGCTTATGGCATATTATATTTTTAGGAATACCTGGCATCCCTTGTGCTGTAGCTACGAAGATATATATGTTCCTTCACAGAAAATCTGTTAACTTCTCCTTTTCCGCTTTCTCAAGGTGGGCCCCAATGTTGGTTGTCTATTGTATTCCTTCTTCAATGTACACGAGCTCAGTTGCTTCTCCCGCTTCGTACCTTGGGTTTAACGGGCCATCCTATTTATCTTCCTATAATTGTTATTGTCATGTAGCCTCTGCCTGACCATCCGCCTTCTTATTTGTTGCCATTTGCCTAGCTGATTCTAATGTTGCTACTGCGCAGACGCGAGCAACAACTTGATCTCCCTTTATCATCATTATTCCATATGGAGATGGATACTTTAGTACCAGGGTAAAAAGTGGATGGAACGGCCTTCATCTTATGCAACCATGTTCTTCCCACGATTACATTGTAAGGGGATAAGGTGACCAGGACCACAAATTTTGTCAGAAAGTTGAACCACTCAGTGTTCACCGACAGAGTAATAATTCCTTCAGAGTAACTTACGGTCTCGTTGAAACCTATTAACGGTTGTGATGGACCCTACAACTTTTGTTCTCCCATAGATATTTTCTTAAAGGGTTGACTGATGTATGATGTTGACAGCACTCCCATCATCGATCAGTATCCTCCTCAACAAACATTTTCTAACTTGTATCATAATGACTAAAGCATCGTTGTGATGGTCGTCGCGTTGCAGATCCATCTCATCAAATATCAATGGTAAACTCCCGTCATCATTCGAATAATATGCTTGACGGTATTCCAATGCTTGATTTCAGGATTAGATTGGAAATGACTCACCAGGCCCACGGCATAGCAAATGTCTGTTCTAGTGCAAAGCATCGCATACATGAGACTTCCTACGGATGAGGCATATAGAATCTTTCTCATGTCTTCCTCTTCTTAAGGATCTTGGGAGACTGCTCTTTGGAAAGGCTGACTCCATGCCTGAAAGGAAGATATTCCTTCTTGGAGTTTTGTATACTGAAGCGATCCACCACCTTATCAATATAAGATGTTTGACATAGTGCCAATTGTCCATTCTTTCGATCCAGAAAGATCTGAATACCTCGGACAAATGCAGCTTCTCCAAGATCCTTCCTATCAAATTGCTTTGCAAGCCAAATCTTGACATCAGACAATTTTCATACATAATTTCCAATGAGTAGAATATCATCTACGTACAAGACTAGAAAAATAATTTTCCTTTCGTGTATCAGCTTATACACAAAGGGTTCATCCATACCTGTTCAAAATCAAAATTCTTAACAGTTTCATCGAATCTAATATTCCATGACTGTGATGCTTGCTTAAGTATATAAATAGACTTCAGCAGTTCACATACCTTGCCCTCTTGGCCTTTCTTTGTTGGCCCATCTGGTTGAGCAATATAAATGCGCTTTTCAAGATTGTCATTCAGAAAAGTAGTCTTGCTATCCATCTGTCAGATTTCATAATCGAGGGCAGCAACAATGGACATGAGGATTTGGATGGATTTAAGTATGGCCACTAGCTACAAGGTATTCTCATAGTCTATACCTTCCTTTTGGGTGTAGCCCTTGGCTACTAGCCTAGTTTTGAATGTCTCCACATTCCCTTCTAAACCTCTCTCTTTCTTATAGATCCATTTACACCCTACAAGTTTTATCCCTTTAGGAATATCTACAAGATTCCAGACTCCGTTCGAGTACATCGAATGTATCTCAACGTTCATGGCTTTTTGTCATAGGTTTATTTCAGGATCAGTCATGGCCTATGAGTTGGAGATAGGTTCATCATGATCCTTATCTAAGACTGTTGTTAAGGCATCTCTATAAGACATGTATCTGTCAGGCTGTCTCATAACCCTCCCACTACGTCAAGACTTCTTATGCTCTCATCCCAGTTGTGGTTCTTCCATTATTGTATAAGAAACAATTCTTAATTGGGGATTCGGTGCCATCCCACTCAATAATTCCTCTAGCACAAGAGTGAATCTCAGCTTCACACTTCTTATATAGTCTTCTTCAAGAAAACGTGCATTCGTGCTTACGAATGTTTTCTTATCAGTCGGACTATAAAACACATACCCCTTCGTTCCTTTGGGGATATCCTGCAAACATGCATAATTCTGATCGACTGTCCAACTTGCATGTCTTTTATTTTAGAACATGTGCTGGGCACTCCCATAATCTAAAGTAGTTCACGAATGACTTTTTTCCATTCAAATTTTGATATGGCGTGCTAAGCACCATCTTTGGTGGAACTTGGTTTAGAATGTATGCTGTTGTTTCCAAGGCATACCCCTAGAAAAGAATCTGGGAGGAATGGGTAACTCACCATGGATCTAGCATATCCATCATAGTTCAATTCCTTCTCTCTGACACACCATTCTGTTCTGGAGTGCCAGAGGCTGTAAGCTGAGAAAGAATACCTTCTTCCTTAAGAAAGTATTCGAACTCTCCTAGCAAGTGCTCTCTACCACGATCAGATCGTAATGTTTTGATTTGTTTCTTTAATTGTTTTTCGACCGTAGCCTTGTACTCTTTGAACTTTTCAAAGGTTTCAGACTTTTGGTGCATTACATAAACATGTCTAGAATGTGAATAGTCATCAGTGAGGGTTACAAAATATTCATAACCTCATCTTACTTGGATATTCAATGGCCCACATATATCACTATATATGAGTTCAAGGCATTGCGTGCCCTTTCAACCTTCGCTGAAAATGGTCTTTTGGTCACTTTGCCTTCTACCATAGATCACGATCCATTCATAAACACATTCAAAATAATTTTGAATCTATCATATAAAAATTATGCTAATATCACAACATCCAACGATACATACATTTAATCACAGAATATGCATAATCAAGAAACCAAGGCTTTGATACCAATTGTTGGATTGAGTTTTAAAATTTGAGGAAAAAACATTGAACCATGAACGATTCGTGGGCGGAATATAAAAAAAATTCACATCAAACAAATTTGATCATATTAAATATTAAAATCATACAAACGATTATGCATATTAAGTGAAACGTATTCAAAAGAGGTAGAAATAATTTTATACATTTCTTGTATCAGAGACTATCTAAATTGGTAGAATCCTAATTTAAGCTTCGTGTTCTTCAATCTTTAAGAATCAAGAACTTCAAATTGATTTCACACCAACAATCACTCGTGCATTTCAGAAATATATCTCTAGAGAATATCTATCAAAAACTGAGAGTGGGCTCTCAAAACAACTGAGGAAGAAAAATTTCTCTATGGGTTTCGGTGGCAACACAGTAATGAGGGGAGAGACAACTTTTTATCTATATGTTTAGGGTTGTGCTAACACAAATATCTAGGAAAGCAACCATAATGCCATCTCTTGTATAATAATTTTAAAATTTGCACATATACTTGTATATGCCAAATTTCTAAAAATTCAACCCCAATACATGTGTAGTTGCCGAAAATTATATTTTCCCTTAAAGTTTGTGTCCAAATTTATCAATCCCAATTGATAAATTAAATTGATCTCCATTAATTAATTAACTAATATCTTTTCTTTACTAATTATCCAATAATTAGGAAATAATAAATTAATTAATTTGAACATCAATCAATTATCACTAATTAAGTGACAAAACTCATCACATATGGGTTCGAGAAATACATCTTGGCCTCAAAACATATTTTGATCTAACTGATGTTCTTTCTTCAATTCCTGTTCTCATGAGCTATCCATGAGACCGAATAGGCTCACATGAATAAAGTTGTAGGATTTAAATATTCGGCAAATTTATCTCCATAAATTTCTGACCTATTTAATCCTGACATCGTACAACTCCACTATAAGTTCGATACCGAATCAACTCTCAATTCATGCGCGCTACATTTTTTGTTGGAGCAAATAAACTCTCTTATTTCATGGTCCATAAATTTTAACATAGTACCCTTCGTGAATATCAGTAACAAAAGCGGGATGTAAAATTACTGTTTTACTCTTATTATTTCTTTAACTCCTTTATTGACTGTAAATAAGAAAGACATAACAGTGAATTGTCTCCTACAATTCACAAGTTTTATTCAATGACTCATTTTATTGAATACTTGACCAAGTTAATTTATTCACACACCCATTAATAAAGTATATGATGATATTTTTGCTTTCGCAATCTAACCACGAATTTTTATATATGTGAATCATGCAACTCTAACATAGTTGAATTACGACCCCAACAACCGAGGTATTGTTCGGCAATTCGAACTCACTCCTTAAGTACATCAAAGACCGCAAGTAACTAAGTCAAGCTTCGTATTCACCTTAGGATAAATGTAATTATGAAAATACCATTAAGGTGTAACAATTAGATTTAGAGCTAGGTAAACGCTTTCGCTCTAAACTAATTTGTTACCGGTCTATTCAACATGTTCCATAACATGCATAGGTCAACCGTCAGAGTCTCCACTCCCATGCCCCAAGGCTGGCATCCTTTGGTTCAACCTAACAATCATAATCAGACTCGAATGTCCAGTTGATCCTAAGATTACGAATATCATTTTGAACTATTTCAGAAGAGTTTGTCTAGAAGACCCATTTGTCTTTACTTTTCTTACGTTGACAATAATTCCATGACTTGAGTAAATTATAAACACACTTTAATTAATAGAAAAACTTTCATTCATTTATTAAATTAAGTAATACAAAATGTTTGAGAAATAACTAAATCATCATAAATAGTTATTACACCCTATTTTATGGAATTAATTCTAACATTTAAGTCCTTGAGAGTGGATGGGACTACAATGAGTCCCTGCTCTCCAAAGGAAACTTGGGTCATGGTTCACAGAACCTAAGACATTGAGAGTGGGTGGCACTATAATGAGTTGCTACTCTCTAAAGGAAACAGAAGCAACTTTGAAAATACAAAGTCCTTGACAACGGGCCATGCAAGAGAAAGCAGTTAAAATAATAATCATAAAGCTACAAAAGGCATTCTCTAAAGAAAAGTGATGTTCAAAGTCCTACAATCACAAGTTCTTGAAAATGGACTCCACTATGAATGAAGATGTCCATGAAGAAAACTTGGAGATTACTAATAATACAAGTGTTTGAAAACGAATTCTACTACGAAAACAATCGTCCAAATAGAAGTTTCTCAAGTATTTGAGAATGGATCGCAGTTGTTCTCTAGAGAAGAATCTTAAAGTTTTATAAGTTTTTAAAAACAGATTATGTTACTTAAGTGAAATTACTACAAGTCCTTAGAATGGATTTTGTTGGAACTTTCTTGAAATTTCTTGGAAATGGGTTGCAGTCTAAAAAACAGGCATACATCAAAAGAAATGTCAACATAAGTTAAGTCTTTGAACAAAGAAGGCATGTTTTCATTGATTAAGAAGAAAGATACAAAGGGATAGTGAAAAAGAAAAAAATAAAATAAAATTGCAAAAATACGAAAGAAAAAGATCTAAGAGATGATGATGGTCTCGTCTTCAGTAGTAGTAGTCTGCGTTGGCAACCACATTTTCATTCGAGTTGGCAGTAGTGGCTTCGAGGAAGACTTTAGGAGGGTTGGCCGTGACGTCTTCTGTAGAAGCATTCATCTCATCCCGAGCCTCATAAGGCGCCTCGCAGAGAAGCTTCAAAGAGGGGACTTCATTGAACCATCTCTATAGCCTACGCTATAGATGATATGTTTAGCCTGGTCGAATATGGCTTGATACTCCTCCCCCCTCTGCTTCTCGTTCTCTTATGCCTGAGCCTTAGCCTGCTCAATTGTAGTAAAAAACTCTATAGATGCTTCCAGAGACTCCACAAGCTTCAGGTTCTCCACCTTCGCAATAACTGCTTCTTGAGCATGCATCTCCATGGCTTCTTGTAGCTCAACCTCGGTCTTCTTCAACTGTTCAATCTCAACCCAAAGACCGTGAACGAAACCCTGACACTCAATAACTTCCCTATGAAAGTTTACCAAAGCCTGATCACGAGTGATGTGGTGTTCTTGGAGAGCATTATGATAGATAATAACTTGCAAAAAAGGGAAAATGTGGAAAATCATAAGTGTAAGAAAACAAGTAAAACAAATTTGCAAGTAAAAATAAAAGGAAAGAGGACTTACCCTCATCAAATCATGGCTCAAAGAACTGATGAGCTCACCAACTGATGCTATGGGTTGTAGCCGTGTCAGCATCATAGAGAATACCTCAGGAAATGATGTGGGAAGCTTGAGTGTCATTCAGAAAGAAACAGACGTAAGGATTATAGGGGCATTAGTGAACCGCTTCAACCTTCAAGGAATGACATAAACTGACTCTCGTTGAATAACCGACGAAGGATGAGTTATTGAGAGTACGGAAGGACCCTCACCTTGGGCAATGAGAGTAGGAGGAGCAGGAGGAGCTTGGGAGGAACTGGATGTGTCCGTCTACGGATGAACATTTCTTTCGATGTCACCCATTATAGTGCCACATAGCCATTTCGACATCTTGATGTTTGAAGTAGCCATATCTAACAAAATTTCTTTTTTCTGTATCGGTTGACTCAGAAGAACTTGAGACTGCGTTATGAGGGATTGAGCGAAAAGAAGGAACGAGAATACCTCTGGGAAGCGGGAGAGAAGATGATGATAGGGTAGAAGTTGAGGCTACATGAGTGGTCGGTGCAAGAGCAACGTTGACCTCCCTTCTCAGATCCTGAAGCTCGTACCACTACCTCTCCAAGAAATGGTAAGCAATAACTACGCTTTCGTTGAGCACCCTTGATGCAAGATGTTTCTTATTGGCCCTTTTATTTGTATATTTCAAAGGAAAAAGAAATGTCAGTGAACAAAAATATGTTAAAAAAAGAAGAAGAAGATATGGATGGAGCTCCAACAACTCACTGAAATTTGTTCAATTCTTGAGAATTATTCAGCGGCCATCGCCACCCTAGTTCTTGCCAACCATAAAATGTATCTCGTTCCCATCCTTATCTCCCTTCAGAAACTCGATGATCAAAGGACCCCTTTCAATCGAGCGAGGAGCCAAGTAATAACTCTCACCCTAACGCTTGACTATATACAAGTATTGAAGTTCATTCATGTATAAGCCTAGGTTATACCTCCTATTCATAGCCTCAAGCAAAGAATTCTTGAAAGAGGGGGAGAAAGGAAATTTAAGGCCTAATGTAGGTATGGGGATCTACATGGGCCTCCCGACAATAAACTCTCTCCTAATGAAGAAAGGACGACGGGGAAAGCTTCTTGGTAAGAAGCCACAAATTGCCTAAGTTCAGGTTCGGTCCTAACCAAGGGAGAGTGGGCTAAAGATGAGTTTCGTCCTCTATAACTTGAAGACATTAAAGAAAGAAAATCATATTTAGAGAATAAGAAGAGGAAATGGGAACTTATAGAGTTGAAGATGAGTAGTGGGAAATATATGAAGATGAAAGCCTTTGAATAGGCCGCAAACTTGAATGAAGATTTAATTCATTCCATCAATACCAAAAGGTGGGAGGAAAAGGCGTTTGAAATGTTTGAGTATGAAAGAATCATTTGAAAAGATGTGACTGAAAAGGTATAATGGATACCTATCATCGCAACAATTGGTAAAAAAATGAATGACAACTGGAAAAAAGAAGCAGGCGCAGTCTATCGTAGACTAGCTCAAAAATGATGCCGTGGGTTTTCGAGGAAATTTGAGAATGGAAACGGGAAGATGTAACGGCAAAAGAAAATGATGAACGTCCACTGACAACAAACCGTCAAAAAGACGTCTAGGAAGCTACGTCGCGTGTTTTCAAGATGCACGTGAACAAGAATAGAAAACGTAATGTTAGGAATGGTAATCATTAGACTTCGATGAATAAGATTTCGTTGAGTGTAATGAGGGTCAATGAATAGTCAAAATCTAACCTTAACGTGGCAAGATTCAGCCCAAAGAATTAATTAAATGAAATATTGATACAGACCGTAAGATCAACCAAACAGTTATGAATGAGATCTTTATAAGGAATATTCTCTCAGGATGCTTATCAACTCCTTATTGTTTGCAACATATTAGGAGGATTAATTATTATTTAAATGTAATCTACATGTATAAATAAGGGCATGCCCAACCACAAAAGTTAATAGAATATAAGCAAACAAAGCTTTCGAGTTCTTATTTTCTTACCCTTTATCCCTTATTCATTGCTTTTATCACTTGTTCGTAATAAATTCTTCATTTACCGAAAAAATCCTTTATAATGTGTGTTAAGCAATTAGTATTTTTTAATAAAATGATTTGTTATAATATGTTTTTAACCTATTAGTGATTTGATAATTTAGTAAGATAAAACTATATTTGTTGCTCAGTCTAAAAAGTGTTTAGAACTGGACAAAAGATATACAATAAAAAGATGAAGAAAGACTAATTAGTAACTAACAAGCATAATCGTGAAAGAAAACTTACGAGGACCCAACGTACGAGTGTCGCGAGATCATAAAGTGTGTGTAAGCTGCCAAAGTAAATTACAAATCAGTGTCATGTAGTTCACGTGAGCAATCAATTGGGCTATCAAAGTTTCAATTAGGTCAATTGGGCTCTCCAACATCAAAAACTGTTTGAAAAAACTTCAAAATCTCTACAGTCAGTCTAATCCTCCAAGTTTCAATTCAATCATGAGTCATGATTCATGACCCTCTAAGTTTTAACATCTCTATTTTTGACATTATGCCAAATTACGATTTAAATAGGAAAAAAATCACCCAAGACGCGTGTACATGAAGAATCAATCCTAAGAGGGTGCATGGACCGTGAACATGGCAAGGTTGGGGGCTAGATGGGAAAATAAAAGTGACACAAACAGATCACAGAGTGAGCAAAAGAACACAGAAGCAGAAAACCTCGTTAGAACGGAAAAAAGCACATAAGTGGGAAACCTCGTCAGAACGAGAAAGTACGCAGAAGCGAGAAACCTCATTAGAATGGGAAAAAATAGACCGGTCAACAGGAAAGTGTCGAACTGTGCCAGAACGGGAAATGCACGATAAGAAGAAGGGCATAAATGGACGAAAGGAATCTGAAATGACAGACATATGATAATGATGGATAGAGTAAAGCTGAGTTACTTGGATGAGACAGATTAAGAGACCACCAAGTGGTTGTGACTGATTGCTCGAAACTGTAAGAAATCACCAAGTGGCTATGATTGATTGGCGGCTGAGTGAGACAGAAAGGGAAATGAAGTCATACCCAACAGAGTAACCCCCACAAACGGGTGTAATCCCTAGACATAATAAGTGCCTTATTTTATATTGTTATTTTAATCAACTCAGAATTTGGAAAGCCTATATAAAGGCCAATGTACTAGAGAAAGACATATTTTTTCTCAATACAACAACAAACACAAGTTAGACCATTTATTATCTACCTTTTTTTACTCTTAAACTCCATATCCTTTTATTAATACTTATATAAATCAGATGTTATCAATATCCCCCCATTTTGATCCCTGGCTAAATGAAAAAAAAATCTCTCTAAAATGGAAATCACGTTGATGGTTTAAAAGCCTAAAGCCTTGAGAACGAGGACGCCTACTCTCTAAAAAGAAAATCAAAACTGAAAAAAGGTCGGCAGCCTAAAAGCCTAAGCCCTTGAAAGCGGGAAAAATATTTTCTCTAAAATGTGGACAAGCAGAAGATGAAACATGATGTGAGGAAAAAAGAAAAACTCAGACTCAGGAAAAAGCGCCCTGGAGCTCAGCTTCTCTTTTGGATGAATGAACATGAAACAAACTCAGGAAGCCTCACTGTAAGAAAAAAAATCCTTTATATTTTGGTATTTTAAAATTACTAAAGTCTAAATTGCTATTGTGAATAATTTGGAACTTAGAAATTGCTACTTTGCTTAATCATTCTTCTTTAAAGTATTTTGAAAAATTATTTAGTTAAAAAATGAAGGAGATGGGATGGATTTCAGACAAGAAATTCAGGAAGAAAATGAAGAAGAAGAAGATAGTGAGGGAGAATACCTTACCACAATGAGGCAAAGATAGGAAAAAAGATGAAGAAAAAGACTCCTTAAATAGACTATGGACTTGAAAAAAAAATAAAAAGTGCTCCATAAATTTTTGAAAATGAGAATTTGAAGAGACGTTTTCTGGAAAGGCACAACTGACAAGACATAACCGTCACATGCGCCAGCAAATAACACAACGACAGTTGGGGAAAGCAATCGAAAGTGAGAAACAAAGTGTCATCATGGGAAAAACACGCATTCAATTAACATTATATATTTTGTTTGTTATTTCCAAAGAGGTGCAGATTCCTGAGAAAAGACAAATATGAGTAAAAATGTGTGCAAATCTCCTTATCATTACACAACAATGAATGAAACTCTATTGAGTGTAATGGGGGGGGGGGGGCGAATGAACAAGAAAAACACCATCCGAGGAGCGTGAGAAAGAACCAATCCTAAGAGGGCGTGGACCGTGAACATGGCAAGGTTGGGGGCTAGACGGGAAAGTAGAAATGGCACAAACAGATCACATGGCGAGCAAAAGAACACAGAAGCGGGAAACCTCGTACGAACAGAAAAGAGTATATAAGCGAAAAACCTCATCAGAACGGAAAAGAGCACATAAGCTGGAAACCTCGTCAGAACGGGAAAGTACACAGAAGCGGAAACCTCGTTCGAATGGGAGAAAATAGACCAGTCAACAGGAAAGTGTCGAACCGTATCAGAACGGAAAGGAAGGATAAGGAGAAGAGCGTAAATGAATGAAAGGAATTCGAAATGACAGACATAAGATAGTGATGAATCGAGTAAAGCTGAATTACTTGGATGAAACAGATTGACAGACCACCAAGTGACTATGAATGATTGCTCGAAACTACAAGAAATCACCAAATGGCTGTGATTGATTGACAGCTGAGTGAGATAAAAAGGGAAATGAGGTCATACCCAACAGAGTAACCCACAAACAGGTGTAAACCCTAGGCATAATAAGTGTCGTATTTTATATTGTTATTTTAATCAACTCATAGAATGGAAAAGAGCACAGAAGCCAGAAACCTCATCAGAACGGAATAGAGCATAGAAGCGGGAAATCTCGTCAGAACGGGAAATGAAAGATAAGAAGAAGAGCGTAAACAGATGAAAGAGATACGGAATGACAGACATACGGTAGTGATTGATAGGGTGAAGCTGAATTACTTGGATGAAACAGATTGACAGATCACCAAGTGGTTGTGACTGATTGACTCGAAACTATAAAAAAATGTCAAGTGGTTGTGATTGATTGGCGGCTGAGTGAGACAGAAAGGGAAATGAGACCATACCCAGTAGAGTAATCTCACGAATGAGTGTAATCCCCATGCATAATAAATGCATTTTTTTATATTATTATTTTAATCAACTCATGAAATTTGAAAAACCTATATAAAGGCCAATGTACTAGAGAAAGACATATATATTTTTTCTCAATACAACAACAAACACAACTTAGACCCTTTATTATCTACCTTCTCTCACTCTTAAACTCCCTCTCCTTTTATTAATACTTATATAAATCAGGCGTTGTCAATATCCCCATTTTGATCTCGCTAAATGGAAGAAATCCTTTACACCATTTATAAATCAAGTTATAAATAGACGTATAAAACAAACTTCAATCTGGCCAATGTGTTAAACTTCAAGCTAAAAATAACGACAATTAGATGTGATTTAAACTAAAGAGCTAAATAACACAGATTTTGAAACTTGGAGGGTTAAATTTAGCGTTTGAGTAGATTCTAGGGACCAATTTGAATTTCACTAGCAAGTCCTCCAAGAGTCCCAATCAACCCTCCAACCCGGCTAAGGCTATCTCACTTATCCGAGGACCAAGAGGTCCACCTCTGAAAGTCACAGCAAGCCGAAAGGAGACATGGGGATCCTTGCTCTCCCCTTGGTCATCTCCGTCCTCAAGCCCCCAGTTCCTCACCTCTCACTCTTCCATGCTCTAAAGCCACTTACCATTAGACTCTGCCAGCACCATTCTCACCGTCACTTCACTAAATCCTCAGTCTCTGCCATTAGCACCAATGCAACTCCACAGCTTTCAGTTCCTGATTCTAACAGTGCGCCTAAGAAGTCTTCGGTCCTCACTTTTCAGCAAGCCATTCAGCGCCTCCAGGTCATTATTGCTATGTCCAATTGCAAAATTTCTTTTTTTTTTCGGGAAAGCAATAAAATTTTCCGGGGTGGTGGCAGGTTTGAAGTTTAAAAGAAAATTTGAGTTTCATATTATCTCTAAACTGCATAAGGAAGATGTTTAGTGGTCAAAGAAATCAGGTCCATTTCTGCTTCCTTGCATGTGTAAATATGGGCAGAGGAATTGAGCAATTTTTTACTTATGGGTTCTTGTATGGTCAGTCCATTCATCATTACAAGCACGTAAATGTTTTCTAATTATATCTGGATCAATCATTTTCAAATCATTCTGTTCATCAACATTTCAGGAGTACTGGGCTTCGGTTGGATGTGCTGTCATGCAATGCAGCAACACAGAGGTAAATTTTAGTGAACATGCGTCCTTTATAATAGCGTTATCGTCGGAAGTTTTTACCGAAGAGATTTTTGGAAGTGTTTATAGGAGAATCATACCTTCATGCATTTTTATGGGATGTAGCGTGATGACACTTACTGTAATGAATAAGTGCTTGTTCTAATCTCAAATTCTAATAATCTTATAAATGTTTTTTTTTGGCGATAACCAGGTTGGAGCAGGGACTATGAATCCCCTGACATTCTTAAGGGTTCTTGGTCCAGAACCGTGGAATGTGGCGTAAGTATTAGCAGTTCACTCATTAGGAAAATACGGCAGAGTGATGTTTTTCTCG
Source organism: Datisca glomerata (assembly GCA_003255025.1). Taxonomy (NCBI): domain Eukaryota; kingdom Viridiplantae; phylum Streptophyta; class Magnoliopsida; order Cucurbitales; family Datiscaceae; genus Datisca; species Datisca glomerata. Next base: position 20,736 of record QANY01009611.1, read on the forward strand.
TAGAGTTTTGAAAAGTAATACTTTTGCAGCTTATGTTTCTTTCTACCCTGAGTTTTCTTTTACTCGTATATCTTTAAGTGCAATCTGAAATCTACACGTTCCAAAAAATAATATTATGAGGTCTTTTTGGGAGTATATTAGTTCTGAGGGACATTTCAGTGATGGTAAACTTCACAGTGACCTACAAATAATAGAACCGTTACAGGAATAATAAGGATTAGCATTTAATTCATTATTAGCAGAACTTTGATTGTGGATGAGTTGGAGTTAAATTTTAGAGGACAACCCCCCCCCCCCCNCCCCCCCCCCCCCAAAGTTGATTCGTCATAACCATAATCTGCTTTTCATTCCTCAATCCCGATAAATAATTTAATAAGTATCAGGTGATTATATTGTCAAATAGTAGTTTGTTTTGGTTAAGGGCCAAATCCATTGTCGTCATAATTGCCACAAATGATATTATAGGTGTGGCCATGGACTAATCACTGTAATATAACTGTTAGCTCTTTAATTGTGTAATTATCTCTTTCAGTTGTAAACCATTTTTAAGTAGCATTCTCATCAACGAGCTGAGATCGGTAAATCTACATGCTGATGTGCATAAATTGGGTGAATTCATGTCAGCATAATATTGTTTAAACATTTTTCTTCATGTTAAGACTTCTGCTGTCTTTGTTCATAACAGTATGACGTGCCTTATCCGTTCCCTTCCCTCACAGCTTGGATTTTTATCTCGATCATAAGCTGATCCGCTGGGATTCTTCATATACTTTATAGTTAGAGCATATGTCTTAGTCTTACTGTAAATATGTCTAGAATGCTATTATATGCTGTTATTTCTGGGATACTCTTCATCTTATTTACTGATAAATTTTTTGGGGATACTCTACATCATTATGAGGAGCAAATTTATGTGAACTTTACTGAACTGTGAATTGATTTCCTGGTGGCAGGTATGTGGAGCCTAGCATCCGGCCGGATGACAGTCGTTATGGGGAAAATCCTAACAGACTCCAACGTCACACTCAATTTCAGGTTAAAAAAGGAGTTATGATCTACTTGTGCAATTTGAGGGATTTATCTAGCTATCTTTAAAATAATCTTTCATTCGTTTCTTTAATTATTCTTCGCGTTGTGCGTTGATATCAGGTTATTTTGAAGCCTGATCCTGGAAATTCACAAGATCTCTTTATTCGAAGTCTATCTGCTTTAGGTAGTATACTAATATTCTCATTTTGTTATTTGGAATTGGAACAAAGCTTGTTTTCTCTTTGATGAAGGTTATTCACAGTAAAAGTTGCTTTTATGCTAATCATTTCAGTGCTTATGTGTACAATGTAAAAGTAATTCTAGCAATCTATTTGAGTATTGAGAAATGGTTCAAAACTCAATCTTCCATGTAGTGAAACTAAAATTCATAAGAAAGCTCCTATGGGCCTGTTTAATAGATCTTTTTGAGAATAGCCTGCTTAAGAATGTCGTATAGGTGTGCTCTTCTGGAAAAAATTGTGGAGTAGGTGCTTTTTTCCGTATCAAAAAGGACAAAAGAAGAACGTGGAGAACGTTTGCATCAAACGTTGATGTGACTCTCCCTCTCCTTCACTTTGATGACTGTTCTTTAATGCATATTATACATAATTTATTTGAAGAAATGACATGTGCAATGTAAAAGTAATTCTAGCAAACTTTCATTGCACATGGAGCCATATGTAGGAGATTCTGTGAATGATGCATTAATTTTTGGTTACGTGATAGTAAAACGTCATGTTAGTCAGAATGAGATTGTCTTGATCTGTTAGTCGGAATATGGACATTTCTCTCTTTGAAGTGCTAATCTTTTGTAGGTGCCTTGCTTATGCTGCATGCATTTTGATTCTTCTTGCATTTATTTCTATAAATGTTCGGCTTCTGAAATTAACATTTTTTCTTATTGACAGGTATCGATGTTAATGCACATGATATACGTTTTGTGGAGGATAACTGGGAGAGCCCGGTAATCCGTTTTCCTTTTTTTTCCTTTTATGCTGTTGTGATTGTTGGAGATTTCTGAGTAAATTAGTTAGGCAGGATATTTCTTTTCAGTAGTTCATAGGTCATATGAAAGGTAAGTTAAGAAATATTTGCTGGATTGTTTAGCTAGTTTGAGGTCTTTATACTGACGGATCCTGTTTTAGGTACTTGGTGCTTGGGGCTTGGGATGGGAGATTTGGATGGATGGGATGGAGATAACACAATTCACGTACTTCCAGCAGGTCTTGTATTCCATGAAATATTTGCTTAATCTTTTTTGTAGAATATAGTTTTCAAGTTAGCTATAGATAGATTTTCTGTGGTTGAGGTTATTGTAATCTTTCAAAACAAAAATGAAGGCTTTTCAATTGTATTCATTTGTGACTTCTGATCTTGCTACTGTGTTTCCCACTCCTCTAGGCTGGAGGTCTCCAACTGTTTCCTGTATCTGTTGAAGTCACTTATGGTCTTGAACGTATCCTTATGTTACTACAGGTCATTTATTGTCTTTCTTTTCTTTATTATTATTTTTAATTTTGGTGTTATTCTCTTCTATATTAAGTATGTCTATATATCAATTTGCAGGGGGTTGATCATTTTAAGGAAATTCAATATGCTGATGGAATTACATATGGGGAGCTATTCTTGGAGAATGAGTAAATAGACTACCCAAACCCCCCTTTTTGTTTGTTTCCACTGTTTTGGCAAAACTTTTGTTTGGGGTTTTAAAAAATTAAAGGTGTAATCACTTTTCAATTCCAGTGGCTCCACGTCATGCTTTATTCTTTGTTCCTTTTTTGTAATTTTTTTACAATTTTCAACTTAAGAAAATAAAATATTGTGATCATTTTATAGTTATCAGTGATGCTAATTAATCTATATATTTTTCTTTCATTTGATAATTTTTGCTTATTTTCTTTTTTACTTTGAGGCTTACACACCTCGCCTCATAAAAGCAAAACGTCTCAAGGACGCTTTTAGCCTTGCAAACATTTGGTGTAATTCGTGTAGAAAAAAGATTAAAGATGTTGGTTCTTTTGAGCCAGAGATTTCAACCTTGTGATATATTTTCTTGCATATTAGTCTTATCATCTACATGCATTCATATGCAAGTTTTAATAAACTCCAACCTAGTTGAATTATATGTTACTTGAAACATGGTGACTGCATACTTGAATTACTGCCAATACTGTCAATACGACTGCTATGCTTGGCAAATTAATAGTTGTTGGGAGACCTGGGTTTGTCCTTTTGTATTCAGTACTTTACTAGATATCTTCGTTATCGTTTGTAAGGCAATAAGGCCATCACCTTCTTAATAACAGGCTATTTGTACTTGGACTTTTGAAAGAGATTTCTTAAAAAAAAATTATTACCAAAAATGATCTTGCTCATGGTTTTGCCTTCCTTTTCTAGTTTACACATTTCATAGAGGCTTTTACGCTATATATACCATTTTGGATTTTTATGAATAATAATACTTATATCTTTTGAAAAATGACATTCTTAACTTTTAAATTCCTTTTGCCAGAGGCTTTGATTTGATACTGTCCATTTGTGGACAAATGGTGAAATAATTTCTTCCTTTTTCCAGGAAAGAAATGAGTTCATATTATCTCGAACATGCCAGTGTTAATCATGTGCAGAAACATTTCGATTTTTTTGAGGAAGAAGCTCATTCCTTGCTTGCTTCAGGCTTAGCAATACCTGCGTATGTAGCTTTCTTTTATTGTTATACACCTGCAGACTTTCCGTCAATCTTTCCTTTGATTAACATGTAATGTACTTCATGCTAGGTATGATCAGCTTCTGAAGACATCCCATGCTTTTAACATCTTGGATTCGAGAGGCTTTGTTGGTGTAACAGAGCGCGCTCGTTATTTTGGTCGGATGCGGAGGTAAGTTTTCCCTGGTTTCTGGCTGAAAAGGAATTGTCTGGATGAGCCAACGAAACTTGATATGAAGTTAGTGATTTTATTTACTAATCAACCTGAAAACATTTTCTTAATAACTACTTTGAAAATGTTATTAAGATTGATTCTGGGAAAATATGAAAGTCTGTTGGATTAAGTAATTTCCTTTTGTACAATTTTGAAATATATTAAAATTTTCCCTGTTGATTTGTCATTCCGATTCCACTGCATGTGATTACAGTATTGACATTTGTTTGCTTTATATCATCAATTGTAATAGTTCATAATTGTCTGTAACGATAATCTTTTCCCTGTCGTTTACGCGAAGTTGAACTCAAAAGTTAGGCTAACAACATTTTGGTAGGCATGTCAATGTCATGGGTTCATCTCAAATTGGTGGAAATGCCACAGGAGGAGAGAAGGATTACAACAATAATTTTTTATCTTTTCAAATTACCGATAAATATCTATTAAGGCTTATTATAAAATAAATATCTATTAAGATTCGTCAGAAAAAAATTATATTAAATGACTCGTACTAATTCTGTCTTTTCTTACTATTTGTAGCTGTTAGTTTTATTTTTTTAACCACTAGGCAATGGCCAAAATGCATTGCACTAAATTTTATATGCATTTTTATTTATAAAGTGAAAAATACAATGAACTATAGGCGTAATGAGTCAAATAAGAAGTGTATAGTCTCTGAAATTTATATTATATATAAACTCACAATAGAGCGATTTTATTGAAATAATATAAATCAGAATAATTAAGATAATTAAAAGAATAAAATATTGTTATTAGGAAATAAATACTTTTATTTTAATAATGTAATTTTATTAAAATAAAAGATCAAAAGAATTTATTGTGTGTTCAAGGATATAATTTGGCTGCATTTGTTGTTTGCTTCACGACTTGAGGAACATTGGACTCCATTTTTTTCTTGTCGTCAGTATAAAGTATATATGTGTGATATTTATTCATGAAAATATAATATCAAACTAATGTCATTAGGTAAATAGTTAAGATCAATCCCACAATAAATTCTAAGAAATACGAATTATATCCTTGAACACACAATTACAACAAAAAGCTATTATCATAGATTTATTTGAATGGAAATTCATTCTTAGATATTGTGTAAGCAAGAACATATAGAACTATTGATCTTGAAAGAGGAAAATGCAATGACTAAAATAGCCAAACAATGAAATTATGAAACATAAACAAACATAAAAAATAAAAAATAAAAAGCTAAACTGGACTCAAACAAATTCTTGAATGTAAAAAAGAAAAAGAAATTAAGCATAAAGAAAATGTAAAAAATACTGAAATTTTCATTGACAAAAGTGCATAAAGGAAATGTAAAATGTAAAAAACCAATGATTTATCCCAATTTGTCTCTTAATTTTTCACTACTCATGTATTTGCAATAATTGAAGTGGTAAATGTCATTGTGGTAGAGAGAATATCAAGAGACTTATCAATTTGGAATTTCATATAATAGTGAGTGCAATTTTTGTCAAAAAATGTTTCACCTCACTTAGCCCCAATTATATATACTATGGGTAGATAAACTCTTTTTGGGTTTTTAGTTAATTGTAAAGTATCAGACTCTTTTTTCCCATGTACATATCTCACACATACATCTGACTCTCCCACAATTCTAACTGAAGATTTTCATACATAAGTAGACGCGCTAAAATTAGATACTCGAATATCTTGTTACCTTTGTCACATTCTTAACACTTAGAGTTGCGAGAGGCAATCTTACATAACTCATACTCAATGACTCGTTAGGTATTTTAGTGGACATTTTTATTGGACATTGACAATTGGCTCTATCAAAGATTAATATTCCTGTTATTGGTACATGATCTGTACTTTCAAAAAGCCAATTTTTGGCCATGATTCTTAAATTCTTAACTTGATTATCTCTAATTTCTTTCTATTAATTTTTTTTTTCTTTTATCAGTTTAGCTCGTCAATGTGCGCAACTGTGGTTAAAAACCAGAGAGTCCCTTGGGCATCCACTGGGAGTTGTTTCTGAACCTAGTGGTCTTGTTTGTTCTAATGACCTTTTGGAGGAAGCTGTCAAAAAGGTCAGCTTACATATATGGGGGACTTTCTTAAGAACATATTATGGAGTATTACTTCAGTAGTTTATTCAAGCCATTAATGTCTGCAAATGCCATTATCTAGTATGCTTATTAGGCTTTTCTCTGGCCACTGGTTCGGAAAACTTGACAAACACGCTTTTGTGACAAAATCTTTGGTATTTATATAACATAGCTTTATTGGCTATTAGGTTAGAGAATAGCATTGCAGTGTTTAGATCTTCTATCTTTTGGATGTATTTAGTATTTTCTGTTGTTTTCCACTGCATTCTTTTAAAGAGGCATCGAGATTATACCTATATTGCCTCTGTAAATCTTTAGATGTCTATACATGAGTTTTTGAATGTGCAAATCATATGAATGTTTTTGTTTTCAAGATTTTTATCGCTGAATATCTTGTTCTTATACATTTTGGCTTGACTAGTGTTTTTAATTGAAATCTTTAATGGGTAAGGAATCCCTCTAAACACTAAAATCATACAGACAGCTTTCCTATTAGAAATAACAATTTTTTTTTATCCAACTACCATGTACTGATTTTCTCCTTGAAGATTCTGGAAACAGCTTCATCTAGTTAAGTTTGTTGTTTATGGTTTATGAATCACTTCAATTTTACAATAACAGAATGGCTTGATTCTTTTCTTTTTTTTTTTTATCAGAAACGGTGTATAGAGTCAAGCTGTTGTGTGACATTTTGACTAGTAAATTTTGCAGTTCATGGGAAAATAAGCTGTAAGGCTGTGGGGATTACCGTCCCGATTACATTTGATATTTTTTTTTACTGATGTTGCAGGTGTGCGCTGATTACAGATTGTTTATTCTTGAAATAGGAACTGAAGAACTGCCGCCTCAGGATGTAGTGGATGCAAAAGAACAAGTATAATTTATTCTTCTTAAGTTTTACTGTTATGTTCTTTTGTCCTATTAGATATTTGTAGTGTGTTTCATATCCTTCTTATGGAAAACAAAACATTTGCTTGTGGTACGTCTTACTGATATTTTCCACCCTCTCATGCATAGATTTATTTAATAAGTTTCAAAAGTTATATGATCTATTGTGCTGTCATTATTGCTGTCAGTGTTTGTATGACTATTGTAATTGCTCTGCTGTTATCATTAGCAATAGTGTTCAGAGTTCTACTAACAGCTGATAATACTGTATTATGCTGTTTGTTGCAGCTCAAAGATTTACTGTTGCAAATACTAGAAAAGCAAAGATTAAGCCATGGTGAAGTGCAAGCTTTCGGCAGTCCTCGCAGACTAGTGGTACTGCTATATTTTTTTTATAGTGCCTTGCAATATTTATTTCCATAACATTTGTTGGAAATGTTCTGTTTTAATTTACCTAGAGGATCTGTGCATAGATTAAACTGGTGTTGCTGCAGTTGTAGAGCAATTACTTCCGTATTTCAATTGAAACACGGGAAGACTGAGAAGTTGTTTTTATTTATTATTTTCTTATCGAAAGATCTGGAGCATTATAGCAGTAGCTTAAATGCAGTATTTTTTTGCAATACTTCCAGGTTACTGTTGAGAGCTTGCGTACGAAACAAACAGAGAAAGAGGTTGAAGTTAGAGGACCTCCTGTTTCAAAAGCATATGATGATCAAGGGAATCCTACAAAGGTGGATAAATAGAAATTTTCCTTTCTCTGGATATTTTTTAGCCTTAAGAATTTGCATTCTTTTTTTAATAAATAATTTTTTGTTTCTCATAAAAAAGAAGTGGTAATTGATAGTAATTTAACATGAGTACGATGGAGAAACAAGTATTGTTTTTTAGCATATAATGCATTTGCTATCGAATGCCTCGATATAATCTTAATATTTTGGCCATTCTTCTCTGCAAGGCTTATTATGTAACATGTATGTTTCAGTTCACCCAGCACTTTAAGAGTATAATGTCTCTCAAAGTGCTACTTATTCTTACCTATATAGCCATATGACATTTGTATTTCTTGTCAGGCTGCCGAGGGTTTCTGCCGTAAATACTCTGTGACGCTGGACTCGTTATACAGGAAATTTGATGGTGAGTCTTTATAGATTAATTCTGACTGGTTGGCTCTTTGTATAGATTGATTCTGTCTTTTGGTTTCGGCTAGGATGGATTGTCCTCCGAGCTATAACTTGTGCCTATCATTTTATTAAGATAAATTTTGTTTCCTATAAAAAAAGTCTTTACATGTGAATGCTTAAGCATACAAGCTTCAATTATCAACATTTGTTTTGTTATCTGCTTCAGAAAACCAATAATATATTTCTTACACGTATTACATCATTTTAGGCAGCTTCTGTCCTCTAAACTTAAAACGACTATGTTGTCTGTCTTCATAGCTCACATAAAAGAAGACTCTGAAAGTTATTTGCAGATTTTTCCACTGAGTATGCAACCCCATTTGTTTAATTGGCTACATAAAAGATAAAATATCAGCAAATGTTTACTTATTCATAGTACATAAATTTTTTGGATAGGATCAATATAAGTTACTTATCTGATGTCTGCTCGAATGTTGTAGAGGTATGCACGTCTACAATTTTACTCTTTGATACTGATAAAAGAAACTCACTCCTTGATTTAAAGTTGAGACCATCTTTACAGTATAATAGTCTGGGTTGACTATCTCCCATTGGAAACCGAAATATAACAAACATATTTAGGTGATGCCAACTGCCTTATCCTGATTGTTTTCGAACTATGCTTTGTTGAGTGAGTCATATAAAAAGATATAAGAGGAGATGAAAATACCATCCAAACATTTTTTTCCGAAATAAAATGCACATGAAATTTTGGTCATATCTTCTAAGAATAGATGCCAGGGTTCAAATATTCTACAAACCCCTTCTCAGGCTTTTTTGTGAGTGATTAAAAAAGATATCTAAAAATTTATACCGATAAAAAGAATTTTAATTCACAAATTTCATCAATCTATAGTGACGCTAAGTGGTGGTGAATATATTGTAGTTGAGTTGGCCAATATATATGCAATATTCTTACTTAACAAAAAAAATATACGCAATATTCTCTTGTATGTTGAGATCTGTCTTCTTTTTTCTGCAACTTCAACCAACCTGTGCCAGACTGCAGTTTGTCATCATACTATGCCTGACATTTTGCTTCATCAATGATGAAGAGTTGTGTTACAAGCAATTACTTCTTGGCTAGTGAAATTGGCCAGATTGAAGCGAAATGTCGAACTTAATTTTATCTTACTGCTGATGAAGGCAAGAAAATTTGGCATGACACATGATTTAGCTAGTTTATGGATCATTTATTTCTAAAAGTTAAGTACAGTATTGAGCTAACTCAAAATGGCCACTTAGGTTTGTTTTCATATTGCAGGGAAGACAGAGTATCTTTACATTCGTGTAACGGAGACTGCACGGCTGGCTTTGGAGGTTTGATGCTTGTTTCCCCTCTTTCAATATTTCTGCTTATCTAAGTTACTAGTTGGACTATTTGGGACTTTGCCATCTGGACTGCCTGCTCGGAATACGTTTAAGCATCTGCCGAAGCATGCCGTTTGGCACTCGATGTCGATATCAAGTCTATGTAGTTTGACAGATTGCCTTATTAAATCTCTAAACTAATCTATTCATTTATATGTACAATTAGGTTTTGTCTGAAGACTTACCTAGCTCGATTGCTAAAATTTCATTTCCAAAGTCAATGCGCTGGAACTCTCAGGTAACTGCATATTTGATTATTAAGCTTATTATACGTGGTCATTGACTTTGACTTCTCTCTTTTCTTTTAAGCGATAAGCGAAATTAACGGTTAATTTACTCTTTGTTACTCTTTTTGCGTTTTTAGCCTCTGTTGCTTTAACCACAATAAAATATATAGTGAGGTTAGTTTCAATTTTCTTATGCATAATTATTTTCATGATCATTATTAGTTTGTCCTATAGCAAGTAATTATGAGCCATGGCTCATGGGCACGTAAAGAGCACAATCATCTAACGTCCTATTACTGATTGAGTGATACTATTGATTGAGTGGGCTTGTTCTCGTTATATGATGTCCTAGAATGTTCACTAATAATAATTGGGACGTATAAAAGACAGAATCTTATTAGTTTTTTATTAGTAAGTGTTAGTAAGCCGGATATCACATGTTATTGTTTCCGATTAATTGTTGGTATATGATGATTTTATTTTGTGAAATTGGTCATATAGTGGAGAGACTGATTAACTATTATTTGATGGGGAGTCTCCATCCTGATCCTATTTGCAAAAGCATCTCTTTCATGCTCAACAAAACAATAGGACAATCTTTAAACACTGATCAGACTGTAATACCAGATGAACCAACAAATTCTTTGAGCATTCTTTCAAAATTGTTTCATGTCTTTTTGTTACGACAGGTGGTAAAACTGGAAAAATTCCGAGATTTTTTAAAAAATTAAATATTATTGAGATAAGTTCTTTGATTTTGATGTTTCAAGATTACTCTACTCGTTCTGATGTTATATGTTCTTCTGGTTCTTGACCTAGTTATTTCCCATTTGTCTAGCTTGGCTGAGCTGGATTGGTAATATTCCTCACTGTTGACTTATAGGTCATCTTTAGCAGACCCATCCGTTGGATTTTGGCACTCCATGGAGATGAAGTTGTGCCGTTTAAATATGCTGGAGTTTTTAGGTAATCTTAGATGCCCATTACACACTCTCTCTCAAATATGTAATGATGTGTAGTTGATCATCCATTGCCTAACAAGCAGCTTTCTTTATTACAAAAAAAGATGAGTAACTACTACTACGGATTATACATTTAAAGTAGTTCAGTTTTCTATATTTTTTCGATGTCATAGTAATCGTAAAGATGCTTTTTCACTGTAGTGGAAACCTATCATGTGGCCTACGCAACACCCCTACTGCTATTGTAAAGGTATGTGAAACTTGGGATTATGGATCGTTCGCAGATGTCAAGCTTACTATAGGCTTAGTCTTCATTTTGTTGGAATTGTCTTTTAAACATAAAATGTGTACTCCATTGTGCTCTGTGCCCTACTTTGCATCTTGATCTTTATGGTAACTGGTAGATGACTTTGCTGTGCCTCGGAAACAGCGTGATAGTGAGTTGTTCTGGTTATATCTGGATAGGTCCTGGTACAACTCAATTAATTACCTAGACACTTAGAAACGAAAAAATAAGAGGAGAAAAGGTCAATCTATTTAGACATTGGGCAGTTTGCTCCCTTTGTAAAGGTTTAACATTTGAAGGAGCCTCATTTTTTATTGATAAGTTGGGTTGGCGTTATTTTGTAATGTTTTCATTTGCATAGGTTGTGAAGGCTTCTCGCTCTCTTATCCTTTTCTGTATTTTTTTCCTTATCTTTTGATAGAAAAGAACATAGGATGAAGCCTCAGTAGGGGGCAGTAAATTGCTGGTGATACTTCATATCGTCCAAATATTGTTCTTGTATCATTTCATCATCTCAATCATGACCTATATTAACACGTGTCATGGCCGTCCTGCATATGTTTCTGTCAATTCCTTAAGCGTTGATAATGCGAGACCCTAATTTTTTCTTGTTAAATTCTAAAGTTCTCGTGGATTAAAAAGTAAAGTTACTGATTATTTCTGTATACATGTTGACCTGGATACTTTTTGTCCCTGAATTTAACTTGTCAAGTGTAAGTTACTTGATGTTGTATGACAATACTTTGTGAAACATCTCCCCAGGTAGAAAGTGCAGAGTCTTATGCAGGTGTCATGAGGGATGCCAAAATCAATATTGACATTGAGGTATGACCAGTAGTTGTTGCCGTATTATTGTTTACAACTTAAAACTGGTTCTCCGTCTCCGTGAAAAAGGTATATGCGTTGAAGTGTGGCATAACCTCTTCCTCTTGACTAAAGGAAAAGAAGTTCACTTGCTAATTGAGTTGTTTCCGATAGGGTCGTAAGACAGAAATTTTGCAGCAGTCTTATTCATTGGCAGAAAGTGTTAATGGGCAAATTGTAATTCAAGAGGGTCTACTTAATGAGGTTATATTATATATTTTCATTTTCCTGGAATATCCGGCCTTAACAAGTATGTCGGTAGCATAAATCCTCATATATTCTTCCAGGTTGTAAATCTTGTTGAGGCACCTTTACCTATACTCGGTAAGTTCAAAGAGTCCTTCTTAGAGCTTCCCGAAGATCTTTTAACAATGGTAAGCTACTTACTTTTTGAGGCTTAGTTTGTGTACCACCCTTGCACCTACAGTCTATAATTGGTTGAGTAGTTTAAATAAACAATTTATGCTTTCCACTTCTCTGAACCACATAATTTGATATTTTCCAATTTCATATGGTTAGCGAAAAGGATGACAAATTGTTTTCCCAAACGCTGAGTGATAACTAAGCATTTGGAAACCTACTTTTTGGTTACATTAACTTTTGAATCAAATGAGAAACTACTGTGATTTCAATTCTATGCTAAACAAGACCAACTATTAGAATGTAAAAGCAATTGATAACAAAATTTAAGATGGATCAATTATAGCACTATAAGCAACCTGGGTGACAAGTTTTTTATGCTGCAAAATGATTTCCTTGTTCTTTTTGTTTATGTGTGTGATCAGAATCTGAATGGAAAATTAACGACACCACAGGATCATGATTTAATTTCGAAGTTATCTGTTCCTCTGTTAACAGTTGTCCCTCATATATACAGGTCATGCAGAAGCACCAGAAGTATTTTCCAGTGAGGACTGATGGTGGAAAACTATTGCCCTACTTCATTGCTGTGAGAAGATCTTTCTCCACGCCTTTTCAGATCTTCATCTTGTCATTTTTGATGGGGTGACATTAAGTTCTTAATAAGCCATGTGCTTCAATGGATTTACTTTCAGGTGGCAAACGGAGCAATTGATGAGATGGTCGTAAGAAAAGGAAATGAAGCTGTACTTAGGTAAAATGTAAAATTGATATCTCAAGTTCCTGTGCATTCATTAGGCATCTGAGTCACTGATAGTTGTTTAACTAGAGGTAAAAAGAGTCAATTCATCTAAATTACGCATTTAAACTTATTATTATCAATCCAGTTCTTTCCATAGAGCTACTTATGTCCATGTTAGTGTCTTTTCTTGGGGTCATTACGTGGTGTTCCAAATAGGTCTAGAAGAAAAATTTGGAGTTGCAACTATCGTTTGATTCATTTGCAAGAAATATCAGTTTCGAATTGAAAAATAAAAAAGCATGCTTAATTATTTTATTTATCAATTTTCAAGCATTTTGTGTATTTTTCAGAGCTCGTTATGAAGATGCTAAGTTTTTCTATGAGATGGATACACATAAAAAGCTTTCTCAGTTCCGCGGTCAACTGAAAGGCATTCTTTTTCATGTAAGTTAATCAGTTTTGCTTTTACCAGTCAGAAGGAGAAGGAGATAAGTAGTTGCTTGAAATTGGTTCACTTCATCCTCTGTTCTGTCATTACATTATTCAGACTTTCTATTTCAGCACAAAATTTAGAATGTTTATGTCTGGCACTTTTTACATCTAAGACGTAAAAAAAATCTATAGATATTGCAAAGTACTATGCTGAAACTAAGACATAAAGAAGAGTTTTTGAAGTGCATGTATGTTTCCTGCATTTGGATACCAAACGTAACATATGTATTCTAATAGCTTAAGTTTTTAAACAGGAAAAGCTCGGGACAATGCTTGACAAAATGAGACGCCTTGAAAATATCGTTCTGAAACTAAGCTATGCCCTGGGAATCGATGAAGAGTTGCATCCAGTTGTTCAGGAGGCTGCATCACTTACTATGTCAGATCTTGCCACTGCAGTTGTCACCGAGTTTACTTCGCTTTCAGGAATTATGGCCCGTCATTATGCACTTAGAGATGGATATTCAGAGCAGGTTGTTGATCTTAGTCTTAATTATTTTTGCTTTGGTTTTCTGATGTCACATAACGCATTTGGCTACCTGATGTACATGTGTGCCTCAGTTTTGAGATAACCTTGCTTATTTTATTCTTGTGCATGTTTCAGGTTGCGGATGCCTTGCTTGAGATCACACTTCCTAGATATTCTGGGGATGTGCTTCCTAAAAGTGAGGCAGGGATAGTTTTGGCTGTTGCTGACAGGTGGAATTGAATCTTAGATCATTTTCTCTTTTCAGTACTATTTCTGTAGGGAATGCACCTTACTTGTGTAATAGTCAGTACAAATCGCATGCTCTGTTATCTTTAATCAAGAATGCTGGAATGAATGTAATTGGTCTTTCTCCTTTTCTCTTATGAGAGAATGTGGTGGGTTTAGGCACCTTCTATTTATCTAGAATTGGAATATGGAAACTGTCTTTTCAACAAGAGGAAAACTTAAGCGCATAATAAAACCCCGAGCCTGTATTAGTTTCTACAGCTAAACTTTTCAGAATTTGAGATTTAAAGAGTGCAGGTCTTCTGGTTCTAGATGATTTGCTGAGGAACAATAACACTAGTGTATTGCTTCCATTACCCTTTCCTAAATTGAAGTTCTTGATCGTGTCTCATAATTTTTTGCTGTCAAAGATATTTTGCATTGTCGGAGCAGACAACATGAAATTAAATACTCTTACCATTACTGTGAAGTTGCCTAAAACAATATAATATGTGTATTTGCTCCAGAATTTTCCTTTCTTTGTTTTCTTTTGTGGGGGAGGGTGTTGAAGGTTTTCTTTTTGTTTAAACATGGTTTTTTTGTGTGTGCATGATTTAATAATGTGCTTCATCTGTACTCCTTTTTCTTATCAAGGAAAAAAGAAACGTGTACTCTTTTGAACTGGGATGCTCTTTTGTTAGCACTTCTCATGTGATATATTGTCTGCAGATTAGATAGCCTCACAGGCTTGTTTGCTGCCGGATGTCAGCCTAGTTCTACTAACGATCCATTTGGCCTGCGAAGAATCTCTTATGGTCTTGTAAGTTATTTCAGTTTGAAGGACAGATAGTTATGGTTATTTCACTCTGCACTTGTATATCTCAGGTCCAATTATTGGTGGAAAAGGATAAAAATCTCGATTTGAAGCTAGCTCTGAAACTTGCTGCTGAAATCCAACCCATTAGTGTAGATGTCAGTATGATAGATGATGTAAGAAGGATTCCATTATCTTATATATTGAACATCGTTCTCTTCGTCGTCATTACAATGATATACTGTCCCATATCTGCATAATTGCATGCAAGGAAGTGGGAGGCTACCAAGACTTTTCATTCCCCTGGCCTCGCATCAACATGATGTTTCTTAATGATAGTTCCATATTTCCAAAGATGTTTATTGCCCTTTTCTTTTTTACATGTTCTATGCGCATGCAACTTATATGTCAAATGAGATTCACCATTTCGAGAAATTGTATTATTTCCTATGAATCAGAACCCAGTGGCTCCATCAGTTATATAATTAAGGATGAATCTTCTGTCTATTTTGTGATTATTGAAGGGATCAATTTTGGAAGTCATTCTTTTTTACTTCCTTTTCAGGTGCACCAATTTGTTACTCGTAGATTAGAGCAATTTCTGGTACGTATATTCTTCACATAAGGAGGTCTTCCAACTAGAACAATCACAATTCAGAAATGATTCAAATATGTCGTAAAACTGATGAATATATTTATACTTGTAAATCTCAAAAGTATTTAGTTATTGCTTTCTTATCTGTACGTTGTCATTTTTGTTTCGTCAAGTTTCTTTTCTGTTTAAGATCATTTTATTGATAGGAAATAGAAAATGCTACTAATAGCAAGAAGAGTACAAAATCATAGCAGGAGAACAAGTTCTCAATCACAAGAAAGAAGATCTTCTTACTCAAACTGAGAGAAGGAACATTATTGGGAGTTTATATGAGACCGTTTTTCACCATATCCCTTTAGGATGCTTTACGGCATTATATATTACTACGGTGGCTAATGACATTAACATTTTCTTCTTGTGAGGAACAAATTTACGTTTGTAAAGAAACAGAAGAGCAGAACAGGGAAAAAGAAATCTGAAAGTTGAACGAAAAAGAACAAAAAGAAAGAAAGTTGGACGAAAGCCAAAGGGCAATGCATATTCTTTTTTTTTTTAAATTTTAGATAAAAAAAGAAGAAAAACATTAGAACTAGTTTCAATAATTATTGAGTTTTGAAACAATCATAGAAATCACTTTTTATATGCAAAATGCAGATAAAAGTTAATCAGTGGAAGTGAGTTTTGGATTCAAAACCACCCCCAAACCCAAAAAATAGTAAACATAGAAAAATAATTCAACCATCAAGTTTATTAATGCATTTGTTGGAATGTTGTCCCACATCGTCTAGACTTGCTCATTCTGTGCTAGTTATAAGGCTTTAGTACCCCTCTCCTTTACACCTAAGTTTTAAGGAGTGATCGGGCTGGGCTTTTCAACTTAGTATCAGAGCTTGTTTGAGCCTTTGTTTGTGCCACTTTAGTTCTGTTCTTTGTCCGCTTAGTTTGGATTGTTTGGTATGCTGCTTAGTTCGTCTACCGTGTTGTGGTCTAGGAGGGTGTGTTGGAATGTTGTCCCACATCTCCTAGACTTGTCCATTTTGTGGTGGTTATAAAGCTCTAGTACTTCTCTCCTTAACACCTAGGTTTTAAGGAGTGATTAGGCTGAACTTTTCAACTGTATCAACCTGTGGCTATTGCATTTATGCAGTTGAAGAGGCTCATCTTTAATCCTGTACCATCACTTTGCTTGTCTATTCTTCCCTGTTTTTAAGGGTTTCCGTGCATAACACAACCTTTATTTGACTGATTAAAAAATGTTTGCAGGTTTCTATTGAATTATTGTTTGGGGGGAAAAGTAGAACTTTCACTAACCTAGGGCTGGTGGCAATACTAAAATTTGATGTTTCTCATTGTAATAAGTGTGCATATTTTTCATGTTTTGAATTGAAGTTTGATATCCTCTAGCTAGTTGCTAGTCGTTGATCGTGTGAGTTTTTTTCTTTTGGCTTTATTTATCTGGTGATGCATGCAACCTAAACAAAGGGTTACTTGCTAAATGTTCTTAACCTCGCAGATTCTTTTATTTCACAATAAGATAACCTTTAGATGATCCGGCTGTAATTTGGTCACAGGTTGACAAGGGAATAAGTTCAGAAGTTGTCCGATCTGTCCTTAGAGAGCGTTCTAATTGGCCAAATCTGGCAGCAAAATCGGCTTATAAAGTAACTTATTTTCTTTGTAACTCTGTTCCTGGTATTACTGCAGTCATTCGTGATATTTAGCTTCATGTATGAATTGAGGGGGAACCTAAGTCATTGTAGTGCTATTTCTTTTATTATCTAATGTTCTTGATAAAACTATTATTTTCTGGAGGGTGAATAGAAGTTACTGAACTTGTCCAGAGGCTGACTATGTTTCACTCTCGGACCTGGTTGCCTTAATTGCTACAAAACTTGAGGTTCAGTTGTCTCCAACCGAGAGAAGACTGATACAAATTAGCCACTTATGTTTGACATACTTCTTGATACATCTAATATAAGGGATTTTCGATTATACTTTCATGCAGAAGAGGTTAATTACGAATTGTTTAGATCTAGTATTTGAGTTGAAAATAATTGGCTTAGGATCAAGACGATAAAGAAAGGATTTTATTGTGAACTTTAGGGACTTTGCAGGAATAGCTCATTTTATATATTTTCATGCTCGTTTTCCCTCTTCCACCCTCCCTCTCTTTCTGTCTCAATCTTCCTCTTTTTTCTGTTTCTCTAAAAAAATTCTCATTTTCCTCCTCTTTGCATGTGCGCAATAGTGTTGCTTTGCTATCTGGGTTAGGATATTGCACTAATCCATAATTTGGTCTGTTCATCAAACTTGGAAGCTACCATGTTATACTAGATTGTGGATTCCGAATTGTATACCGTTTACTTAAGTTAGCTATGCTTTCTAATTCCTTCTTTTAAGTTTTGTTGTTATTGAAATTATTTATGGTCCATACATAGATGGAAGCAATGATGAAAGGCGAGCTTTTCCCCAAGGTTGTCGAAGCATATTCTCGTCCAACAAGAATTGTCCGTGGAAAGGACGTGGACGCTTCTTTGGAGGTAACATTTCTTTCCTTTGACTCTCGAAAGTTTTTTCTTAATGTGAACAATCTGACTTTTCATACATTGAAGAAATTGACATTAACCGATATAATCAATCACTATGGAGAATGATTTGAAGTAGTCATTTTTAGAATCAGTGAGATTAAAATCCCAAGAAGTAGGACTATAAGTGGCTTAATTACATAGCATCACACACAAGCATATGTTACTGGCCAGTGTGTTGGAGCGGTTTTGTAACTGCTGCTGCTTGATATTGAATGAACTGGTCTGGTTTACTCACCACGTAGATTGAAATTGAACGATGCTATTCTCATGTTTTTATATAGAAACAAAGGTGATGCTACTGTCATGCATTTCTCTATTACCCCTTTTTTTTCCTTTGGGTGCTCATTCTCAAATCTCAATATTAACACTTCTAGTACTAATTGAAATTAATTAGTTCCTATTCTTCATAAATTACGGAAAATCCATTTCCAGTGCATCTGCTCATAATTAATGGAATATTTCTCTTATTAAGGTTGATGAGGCGGCCTTCGAAACAAGTGAAGAGAGAGATCTATGGAATGCTTTCCTCTCTGTTAAAAACAAAATTTACCACGGTATTTCTTTCTCTAATTCATCATTCTACTCATCAGTCTGCATGGTGGCATGTGGCCATTTTTTCTTCGCTCAATCTCCATTTATTCCATAATGTACTTATTCTACATTTATTCGTATAAATTTTGTTTCCTGAAAGAAAGCAGGAGAGACGGAACTTTATTCAAGTAGTTTATTAGTTTTCTTAACAGACCCTAACATTAATCTTCTGATATGCCTTCAGGTATCGAGGTTGATGATTTTGCTGAGATATCTTCACAACTACTACAACCACTTGAGCATTTCTTTGATCATGTATTTGTGATGGTGGTATGTTGTCTTGTACACTTAACTATGCCTTACTCGTACATTTGGTTGGACTCCCGAAATCGAATCCTTATTATCTCGGAGAATTAGGAACAGTTTTCTTCAAACCTGATAGGACAGAGGTGTAGGTTTCAAGCCATTGGAGGTTTACCTAGTCGTTAACTTTAGTGCCCGTGGGATTAGTTGGGTGCAAGCCCGAATAGACATTATCCGAAAAGAAAAAAAAAAGAATCAGGGATAACTGTTATGGAACCCAAGAAACTGATGCTCATATTAAAACTTTGAAAAAACATTGAACCACCACCACCACCCTCTTTTTTTTCTCATTATAAATAGCATGCTTCTCATCTTTGTTTACTTGTAGATATATGTATTTTGGAACTCGAGTGACATCTAGTTCTATACTCATGTGTATTTCTAACGTAAATAATCGAGAGTGTTTGAAATTCGGGAGTGAGGAGTGAACAATTGGAGTAAATTCCAGATACAAACCTTTTATTTGGTGCACAAATTAACTAATATGCTGTGTTTTCCGAAGGCTCTAAAGCTAGTTTCTTGGCCTCACATGAAACTCGGAAAACATGTTTCTTTATACTTGCGTTATTTTCCCATTAGCTATTTAGTTTCATATATTCCTTCGCATAAATATCGAGAAAAAAATGACCCCTGATGCCAATGTAAGCAGGATGATGAAAGAATTCGGAACAACAGGCTTGCTCTACTCAAAAAAATTGCTGACCTTCCAAAAGGCATAGCTGATCTCTCTGCCTTGCCAGGATTTTGAATATTTTGATAATTATGGAGATAATAGGTCAGAGAATGGATAGAGAAACATTAAAAGAGAAGGGAAATGATGCAGATGGAAAGTAGAAATCACACATCCTAGAGGCTGTTGTGTATTTTGCAGCTTGGGCTGTAAATATCACAATCCCCTTTGCCTGATGAGGCTTGTAAAATTTTGCAATGTTAGTTTAGCATTGAATATTTATTTGATCTAATCTGTTGTAACATTCATTATTGGGATATTTACTGAGGTATTTATTAATAAAAATGTGCAATTTTGAAGCTCTAATAGCATTTCACTTGCTCCATAAAGTTCTCGTTCTCAATCTCACAACTGGCGACTTTAGCTCTGGAAATTGCTAGGGTTTGAGCTATCTTGCTTGAGCGAGCTCAGATCTGATTTTTGCCGTTCGAGCTCGGGATCAGTGCAGCTTCAAGCTCATCTGAGTTGAAGCTCATCAGGCTTGACATGTTTAGGACATGATGTGTGCCTTGGGTGCAGTATGGGGTGGCTCGCAAAGCGTCTAAATTTTTGAAGTTTTTGGCTAGTCGATTTGGGAACCGAAATGTTAGCATAGAGTGGATCGGAAGTTACTAAGGTTGGGTATTTTCGATGAACTTATAATAATTGATCATTTTTATTAACTTACATGCAATAATGGCCATACGTATGTATGCAGTATGTATGCAGAAATTGCCCTTTCTAAGTTTAAGAAATTTATGTTAGTCATGAATTTACTATTTTACTATGTCTCTTTCGTTATTACAATCTTCTTTTTTGATGTCAAAGACCAGAAGTTATGTGCGCTTTTCAAACTTCAGAGTTGGTTGACAGCGGTCTAGTCAGTCCCTCTCGCTCTTTGATAGACATCTTTCGGTTCTCGGTCTCATCCAACGAACAACTTTAGGTCCTTATTTTGTGTCCTATCCTTCCTTGCACATTTTCGGTTACTAAAGGAGTAGTGGCTTGTGTCACCAGCTCTGGGAGGACTTTACCTATAGCTAACCTAGAGAGCTTTACTTTTAAGATAGCTCGGGCAAGCACTCTTCTTGAGAAAGAGGAGTTGCTTGCCCGACCACAACAACCACCTTAGCGGTGTAAATTCTAGGGCAGCTAGGCAAATGAATATTATATAACACATTCATATTCATTGGTAAGTACAATCGAATTGAGACGATCAGGTCGGTTGAGGGTAGCAGCATACCAGTAGGTGGTTTGTCATTCTTGTACTGTTTGGCTAAAGGGCAGGAGTGCTCTTTCCCTCACTAGTACTTACTATAAGGGGTGGGGCAGAATTGGTTCAACTCAAAACAGTCGTTTTCCTTGATGGCTACCCGCTTTGGAGTGAACTGAACTCTTGGATTGACTGAAAGGGAAAAGGGAAACTGTTGAAACTCTAAAGTAACTCACCCGTCTAAACCCTTCTGTCCATCCCATATAAAACCCTTGAATCAGTGAATCCGGGGGCAGAGACCTAGATTGCGAAAAATATCCTGCTAAGTAAACAATTTGTTAACGATTAGTATGTTGAAATCTGCGGCAACCCGTGGCAGAAAGCGTGGTGATGTTTTAAAAAAATTATAAAATGATAAATGATCGCATCATCGTAGATCCCAAAGATATAAATTTTTTAATTGAAAAATGCTTTTTTCAGATCAAATCCATTATATATTTATATATCATATCAAAGACATACATAGACATAAAATATACCTTTTGTAGTTCAATCAAACATTCTTAGAATACAACGATCTTACTATCCCACAAACACACTAGGACGTGTGCGGGCACATAGAATATATCAATAATACTTTTATGTCTCTAAATGTACTAAGCACATGATATCTAGAGATTTTCAAGAAAGATTAATTTGTGAGACAAACTCTGATTGAAAAACAATTAAAAGTTCTGCGCAGAGCTTTTTGTTAGCATACTCAAGTCAATATAATAATATCAATATATTTTCTAGATCATGGCATATAAGATTTTTTAGGGATATATAAATAATGAATTAATTACAAATGTGCAATTAAAGTGGGACTCACTGCAGTGCCACACGGCACTGCAGTGTGCCGTGAGGAGTCACACTGCCTCATGACACTGTAGTCTCACGGAACCACTGTAGATCCGTGAGGCATCACAGTAGTCCATCTCAATCTCTTATTCAAAATCAGTGATTGGCACGTGATAGTCCAACATGCCGCGTGGTAATTTCTGTAAATTTATTATTTATTAGATATTAGTTAATTCAAAATTAACATTTCTGATCACCCTTATCAACTAACTTATCTGTTAATTTAAACAACAAATTTAGTTGATTTAAAATTTGAATTATTATTTCATAACAATTAAACATGATCTAATTTCATAAATTAGATATTTTGTCTCACTTACCGATTAATATAAAATTAATTGATATTATTATTTAATGATAATTTTCAAAAATTATATTAAATAATTCAATTAATTAATCGTACATAATTATCTCATAATTATATACTTGTCTCATAAATATAATTCCTTGTACGAGTCAGTCCTTTCTATAATTATAATTATATACTTGCCCCAAAAATATTCACAGCCTAGACTAAGTACCATGAACCCATAATTCTAAGCTCCAATAAATCAAATTATTAATTAAAATTTTTAATTAAATAATCTTATTTATTAATTTAATTATTACTCCACTATAAATATGAAATTGCAGTCTTAGTACCTACATAATATATTTATAAAGTATTCTCGTGTAGTCCATTGATATAATCACTTCATGTAGTTCTGTCCTACAATTATTTGTTCGTTAATTAGAGCTGGTCAAAATTACCGTTTCATCCTTCTAATTACCTCTTGATCCTTAAATACCATTAATTCACTACTGAATGACCAATTTATAATCGTGTTATAAATTTGAGCCTAATAACCATTCAGTTTCAGAATTAACACTTAAGGGAACCAATATACGACCTGTTAGGGAAGCTTGGAGTCTAAATCTTGTAAGATCATGTTCTCAGCCATCCATGTCACTAGTGTGTTTTACAAACAAACCTTTATGAGTGAATCAAAAGATCCAGTAGACATGCATATGAGTTCATGACTTCTCAGAATTCAGACTGATCTACATATGATCATCAGTTTTGATGTATATTAAATTTTAGTGATAAACGGTAAGTTAATAAAGATATTAATCAACATCGGGCATATACTATATAATCTAACTATATAAACTACTTTCACTAGGATGTCTATCCACATCAATTATCTGGATCTAGATGACATGCATTCATAATACTTAATGAACCGTACTGACAATCATTCATTAAAGATTTCATACTTTAATATGCTGTGGACTATTTTATTCATTATTTATGATCTTAATTCTCTCGTATTTATACAAGATCATAGTCTCATTAATGAATATGAAGTTTTCAGATATTTATATATAAATTATTCAATAATAATTCAAAAGAACAATTATAAGAAAAATATAATTTCATTAATTTCATATTAAAAATGTCTAAAAACACATGCTTTGAGGGTACTATGTCCAACAATCTCTCACTTGCCCTAAAGAAAATGTGGCATCTCTCTCAAGCCCATATATCACACAAGACCCTCAAACGACTTCGCAGGAAGTGTCTTGGTAAATGGGTGAGCTAGGTTCTGATCCAACGTTATCTCCATAACAGTCAGATCACCTCGGTGTACGATCTAAACATCGACTTTCAATCATCCTTATCTAATTTAGAATCAGTATATCCGATTCAGAATCAGTATATGCATTGAGATTCAGGTCTCCACCTGAATAAACAAGCATATAACTTCTTGTTCTCAAGAGATACTTGAGAATGTGTTTTCCTGCAATCTAAAGTTCTAAACCAGGATTTGATTGATAACGATTGGCAATTCTTACTGCATAACAGATGTCTAGTCTTGTACACAACATTGCATACATGTGACTACAAATAGCTGAAACATAAGGAACCTTTCTCATATCCTCTTCCACGTAAGGTGTCTTAGGACACTGCTCCTTGGACAATTCCATATCTGGTCGGTAGTTGATATTTCTTGAAATTTTCCATAGAGAATCTCCCCAACACCTTATCAATATAAGATACATGAGAAAATGCCAAGAGCTTGTTCTTTCTAACCCTTAGGATTTGGATGCCTAGAACATAGCTTACCTATCCTAAATCACTTTTTTATGGTCAAAAACTTCTCAACTAACCACTTCTTTATGTTCGACAAAGTTTCTACATCATTCCCAATGAATAGAATATCATCTATATAAATAACCAAGAAAACCACTATCTTATCTTTGATGTATTTATAAATACAAGCTTCATCACCATTTTGCTCGAATCCATATGATTTAATAATTTCATCAATGTAAGATTCCAAGATCTAGATGCTTGCTTCAATCCATAAATAGATTTAAACAACTTGCATACTTTATGATCTTACCCTTTCTTCACGAACCATTCTGGTTGCATCATATAGATGTTCTCTTTAAGAAAGCCATTCAGAAAAACTGTCTTGACATCCATTTGCCATATTACATATTCTAAACTAATGGCTATGGATAAAAGGATGTGAATAGATTTTAGCATGGCAACGAGATAGAATGTCTCTTCTTAATCGACCCATTCCCTTTGTGTATAACCTTTGGCTACCAGTCGTACCTTGAAAGTCTCTACTTTCTCATATGCACCTCTTTTCTTCTTGAAGGTCCATTTACATCCAATGGGCCTGACATCTTCAGGTGGATCTACAAGTTCCTAGATAGAATTGGAATACATCGATTCCATTTTTTGGTTCATGACATCTTGTCATTTCTCCTTTTCAAGATATTCCATCGCTTCTTTAAAGGTTAATGAATCGTCCTTATTAGTGTCAAATACTTGAACATGTGCCTCTAGTTTATAGTGAATATGTTGTCTTACAACCCTCCCACTATGATGTTGCACCGAGGTTTCCTGAACAGGAATAATGGTTTCTATGGTTTTTCGTTTATCAGTTAATGATGAAGGTGGTCTGATCTCATCGGATGCTAATTCTTCGAGAATTACTTTGCTCCGAGGTTTGTAGTTTTCCATATAGTCGTGTTCAAGGAATGTGACATTTATCAATACAAACACATTTTGATCCTTGCGATAGTAAACAAAAGTACCCACCTCTAGTCTCTGGAGCATTGTCAACAAATATACACACTTCAGATCTTGAGTCTAACTTTCCAGTCTTGGGTTGAAGAACGTGAGCTGGACATCCCCATATACAAAAATGACGCAAATTGGGCTTAATGCCATTCCATAACTCTAAAGGTGTATTGCTTACATACTTAGAAAGTACTACATTCAAAATATAAGTTGTCGTTTGAAGTGCATATCCCCAAAATGTGAGTGGTAGTCATGAGTAACTTAACATAGATCTAATCATATCTAATAGGGTTTGGTTTCTCCTTTTTGAAACACCATTTTGCTGTGACGTTCCAGGTGCTGTGAGTTGGGATAGAATGCTATACTGTAGCATGTAATCCTTGAATTCTAAATCCAAGTATTCAGCACCTCGATTTGATCGAAGCGTTTTCAATGATTTACCTAATTGATTTTCAGCTTCAGCTTTGAAGTCCTTAAATTTTCCAAAAGTTTCAGACCTTCTATGCATTAGAGTAATCGTCAATAAAAGTGACAAAATACTCATACACACCTCTAGTTTGTACATTGATCGGTCCACAGACATCATTATGTATTAGCTCAAGTTGTTCCTTGGCTCTTTGGCTTTTCCTGTGAAAGGTCTCTTGGTTATCTTTCCCTCTAGACAAGATTCACAAACAGAAAAAGTCCTAAGCTTTGGCATTTCCTGTGAAAGATCTCTTTGGCCTTTCCTTTGAAAAATCTCTTTGGCCTTTCCTGTGAGAGGTCTTTTTGTTAACATGATTAATATATCTAGATTAATATGTTCCAACCTAAGATGTCATAGATACGTGTCATCGTCATTATGAGAAACTCTTTGTCATTTGTTACTTTTAGGATTTGCTACTTTAAACAATTCAAAATTATTTAACGCATGTTCAGTCAGTTTAAGTATATACAGCTCGTTCGAAACTTTACCACGACAAATATTGAATCCATTCTTTG
Organism: Datisca glomerata; assembly: GCA_003255025.1. Lineage (NCBI taxonomy): Eukaryota > Viridiplantae > Streptophyta > Magnoliopsida > Cucurbitales > Datiscaceae > Datisca > Datisca glomerata. Next base: position 46,622 of record QANY01009611.1, read on the forward strand.
AAATAATAAACTGATTATTAATAAAAAAAACTTCAAAAGATTGTTCATGCAGTAACGAAAGAGAAATCAAATTTCTCGAAAATTCAGGAATAAAATAAAATTGTTCAAAACAAGAAAATTATTTTCAAAATCAAATTTCTCATTATCACCTGGCCATTAGCAAGCTCTCTTGGCGAATCAAATTTCACTAAACAAGCTTCAAGTACAAGTAAATCATATTTACTTTTTTTTTTCAGCTCGAAGAGATACTTGCTACAGTTTCTCTTCTAGTGACATTTAACTCCATAGTGGAAACAGTTTCCCTTGGGTTTGATGTCAACTTTGTTCTTCTTGGACTTGGGTGATTCTTTGACTTTCTTTCCACTTTTGTTCTTACTCTTTTCCTTACCATTGTTTTTATTCCTTTTGTTGTTCTTAACAACATTGGAAAAATAATTTTGATTAGCAACATTTACCTCATCCTCTTTGGTCATACTTTTGTTGAATGACTCAAAAGTCTGCAATTCATTCAACAATTAGGTCATGTTAAATTTTAACTTGTTTATAACATAGTTGGTGGTGAACGTAGAAAAAGTAGGAGTGAGCGATTCAAGTATAATGCTGACTTGAGTTCGCTCATCAATGGTAGCCCCATGTACTTCTGCCTGATGTATTATATTGTTCATGTTCAAAACATATTTACGCACAGAAGTACCTTTCTTCATCTCCGTTGTTATGTAGCTCCTAGTAGGCTCATGACGAATTTGATCAGACTGCTGCCCAAACATCGCTTGTAAAGATTCCATAATCTCATAAGCAGTTTCCATGCTTTCATGTTTTGTTGTTGGATTGAATCCAAGCATCAAACTTGTCCCTAACATTCTTAGGGGCATTGGCAGTGGGGCTCCTCAGGACATTCCTAAGTACGAACAAATTTGTTGTTCTCACAAATTGACATCAAGTTTAAATTTGACTTCCATCTTATGAAATTATAACATTTAATTTCTCAAGTGCAAGTAAAGCAGTAATAGGGTTGCCCATGGTAGACATAATAATAACTGAAAATTAAAACATACATAATTGAAATAAATATCAAGAATTCAGAAAGTAATCGTGATGCATGAATGTAACATATTAAACTCATAAATTGAACATCTAAATCCACGATAAGGCAACGTAACTATTAATGTGCCGCCTTAGGGTCGGTCAGATTAATTTTAGACTGTCTATGAGACATCCTCATCCTTATTGATTAACATTCAAAATATCTCATATTTTCCTTTTAATAATAAGATATCGCTTATTTGGTCAAGTCAGAATTATCCACTCAAAGTTTAATTGTAACTTTGTGAGTGTAAACCATTTTAGATTCTATGACTTGATTTAGAATATGTCGCTTTAGGGTCGGTCAAAACTAAACTACATCACTCAGTCCTATCTTCTTAAGAAGTTCAACCTTGGTATTGATACAGCTCGAAACCTTCCTTAGGAGGATGAAAACAAAGCCCTCTCGATGCCCTTACTGTATCTCATGGTATTGTACTAATAATGGAGACCATAGGTTACATTGACATGCCAACCTTCTCCCACTCACTATTTCAGGATAATATGTTTCTATTTTAACTAATCAATTAATTACTAGTTAAAATAACTCTATGAATGTAAAATTAACATTAATCAAATCTAATTTGTCTAAGTTCATTTAGCCTTCTTAAGAACCTAAGTCAAAACTAGGTGAACTTAGAATAACTAATTAGTTACATTAATCAAACTTTAATAAAACTCTTTCAATAAAGTTGGTTATGCTAAATGTTACTATAGCCTTTAGAGTGGTGTGATTACTAAGTTTTAATTAATAAAAAACTACCAGTTTACATGTAATTGATTTCTCAAAACAATTCATATAAACATATTAGAAAAGTCCTAATCAATCATGTTTGTACTAATGAGATGCATGATTAAATAAAACTGTGCAGAGTTTCATGTATGTCATGTGATTGACTAATGCATGATCATGTTATCAACAAAATCAATAAATATTTATGTAACAATTAAATAAACAAATGATGAACCGAGTGAATATAGGTATTTCTAAATTACAATCTTTGAAAAAATAGAAATGATTACAAAGAGGATTTCAAGAATACATATTTTTCAAATAGCTTATTCTCCACAAGAGGTCCATTTTCGTAATCTTCAAGCTTTGATCAAAACCCTTTTAATTAGGATAAACTATTTTTTCTAATTAAATAATCTCATTAAATATTTTTTAAAAATTAATTAAATTTGACAGTCAAAAAATAATTTAATGACTAATCAAAATTGGGTCAAACCCAATCAATTAATTAATTTTAATTTTTGAAAAGTAATTAAAATCGATAATTATCCTTTTAAAAATCAAATTCAAATTTGAAAATTCAAAACTCAAAATTTCAAAAATTCAAAATCAAAATTTAAAAATTTAAAGATAAGGATAGGATTAGGGTTTTCGCGACACATCGCAAGGATATGGTAACACGGTATCAGGGTTTCTGTGAAACTTTCCGTGCAGTAGCAACAATTGCCTTCGACGATAGGACTCTCCCACCGCCGCCCCCATCCACCGTCGTCACCACCGCCATCAACGGCCAGCGGTCTGACCACCAGCGTTCTTCAGGCGGCGCCACTAACGATGGCGTCGTGGACACCGATTTTTCCGGCAGCTTCAGTGCCGCCGCCAGAATTCCTATTTTTTCTTCATAATTTGTCCCGTACGTTCTTTGTCTTCTTAACATCATAATTTTACAACATGATATTTAAAAACAAATTACAAAAATTTCTATGCCCAAAACGGCTTACACAAGATCTAAGAAGAAAATAAATAACAAAGCCTAAACCCAAAAGTCATCATATAATTAACGATTCATCATTAACCATACATTAAAAAAAATAAACCATCCATCCATTCATACATATATATATATATATTATGAACGATGCAAGAACACTCACACAGTATTTAATATACAAATATGTAAAGACTACTCGGATACCAATTGTTGGAATCCACGACGACGTGCGGATGAAGGCGTGGTGGTGCTTTAAAATAATTTATAAAATGACAAACGATCACATCGTCGCAGATCCCAAAGATGAAATTTTTTTAATTAATTTTTTTTCGGATTGGATCCATTATATATTTATATATTAAATCAAAGACATACATGAATATGAAATATACTTATTGTAGTCCAATCAAACATCCTTGCAAAACAAGGATCTTGCTATCCCATAAACGATAGACTTCGAGATCCACACCATGATCTTTCAAGCCAATCCTCAAACACATTAGGACGTGTGTGAGCACGTACAATATATCAAGAACACTTTTCTATCACTAGATGTACTCGACACGTGAGTCTAGAAATTTTCGAGAAGGACTAAGTTATGAACAAACTTTGATCGAAAAACAATTAAAAGTTTTTCACAGAGCTTTTTGATTAACCTTTAGTCTCAAAGAGTTTCACCCATGATTACAACTGTGTTGTTAGTACACTGAAGCCAATAGAATAATATCTATATATTTTCTGGATCATGACATATCAGATTTTTTTAGGGATTTACATAAAATAATAAATTAATTACAAATGTGTAATTGAAGTAGGATCCACTATAATTGTACAAAACTGCAACCCCACAAGGCACTATAGTGTGCCATGAGGAGTTACAATGTCTCAAAGCACTGTAGTCTCACAACACCACTATAGTGCCGTGAGGCACTATAGTGTGCCACGTCTCACTGTAGTGCAACGTGACACTACATTAGTACATGTAAATCTCTAATTCAAAATCAATGATTGACTTGTGGGAGTCCAACATGTCACGTGGCAATTTTTATAAATTTTTTATTTATTTTCATCAGATAAATATCTAGATATTAGTTAATTCAAAATTAACTTTTTTGATCATCTATATCAAATAGTTTATTTGTTAGTTCAAACAACATATTTAGTTGATTCAAAATTTGAATTATTTTCTCATAATAGTTAAACATTATCTACTTTCATAAATTAGATATTTTGTCTCCCTTATCGATTAACATAAAATTAATCGATGTTATTATTTAACGATAATTTATGAAAATTACATTAAATAATTTAATTAATTAATCATATATAATTATCTTATAATTATATAGTTGCCCCAGAAATATAACTCCTTTTCCAAGTCAATCATTTTTTCATATCCTAATATATTCATAACCTAGGCTATGTAGTACAAAAGTAACTTGGGGACCATACAGTCATAATTCTAAGCTCCAATAAATCAGATTATTAATTAAACTCTTTAATTAAATAATCTTATTTATTAATTTCATTATTATTCCACTATAAATATGAAATTTCACTCTTAGTAATTATTGAATATATTTACTGAGTATTCTCGCGTAGTCCATTAATATAATCACTTCATGTAATTCTGTCCTCCACTTATTGGTTTGTAAATTAGAGCTGATCAAAATTACCATTTTACCCTTCTAATTGTATCTTGATCCTTAAGTACCATTAATTCACTAGTGAATGGTCAATTTATAGCCGTATTATAAATTTGAGCTCAATAACCATTCAGCTCCAGAGTTAACACTTAAGGGAACTGATATACGATTGGTTAGGAAAACTTGGATTCCAAATCTTGTAAGATCATGTTCTCATCAATCCATGTCACTGAATCTCCAAAATAACAGTCACTAACTTGTTTTACAAACAAACCTTAACGAGTGAATTGAAAGATCCAGTAGACATGCATAGAAATTCATGACTACTAACGATTTAGACTGATCTACATATGATCATCAGTTTTGATGTGTATTAAATCTTTATGATAAACGATAAGTTAATAAAGAGATTAATCCACATCGGTCCTCTCCTTATAATCTAATTATATAATGTATCTTGACTAGGATGTCTATCCACATCAATTATCCAGATCTAGATCACATGCATTCATAATATTTAGTGAACTGTGCTATCAACCATCATTAAGGATTCCATACTTTAATATGTTGTGGACTATTTTATTCATCACCTATGATCTTAATCATCTTATACTTATACAAGATCATAGTCTCATTAATGAATATAAAATATTCAGATATTTATGTATAAATCATTCAACAATAATTCAAAAGAACAATTATAAGAAAAATATAATTTCATTAATTTTATATTAAAATGCCTAAACACGTGCTTTGAGGACACTATGCCCAACAAAGTAAATAATATATTTACGATTTTTAGATTGCAAAAAATAACTTGTAAACTAAACCAAGAACATAAAATAATTTCCAGTGATGTATACATATTTATTGCATATTTGACAATTTTTTTAAAATAAGTTTAATAAGTTTGAGTAGAATATTACTACTTAATTAATTAACGGCTAAGCTCTTTCATAACCTGAGCTTTCCTTAACCAGCTGATCTTACTCGTAAGCTTAGCCTCCTTTTCTTTATAGTTCGACTAAGTGACTTCGCACTACAAGAAATATGATATTCTACATGAATAAAATATAAGAGTTTCAGTCTCCTCTTGTTGAAAACCCGAAGCAACATGAGATTTATAAATCAAGTAAAATTTGTTCTGGTCAAATGTAAAGAAAAACGGTAGTAAAAAAGAGGGGGAATTAAAATTTAAAGTAGCGGGACTTGGAAAAACATAGGGGGAGTGAAATTAAAATCGTCATTGATCGAAGCTCTCTCTCATTTCCCTCTACAGTCTTCACTCTTCTTTGGTAGCTCACATATTCATTCTCCATTTTCAGAAGCTCAACCGGATTCATTTCACTACGTGAATCATTCTCGTTTTCCCTTTATCATTTTTCTTCACAGGGCATCTTGACTTCAACCTCAGAAGAAAACAACATACGACCTAGGGCTTGGCCGAGGTCCGTGATTACCCTATTCAGAAGCTTCGTGATTTTCAGAAGCTCTCGATTTTCAGAAGCTCACGATCTTAGAGGTCCACTATTACCCTCTACACCTTTTATAAAACAGGATATTCTTTTTATCTGTGATTACCCTCCGAGGTCCGTGATTTTCAGAAGCTCACGATTACCCTCTGAGAAGCTCTCTCCTGTGAAGCTGGTTAGCTCATTAGAGAAGATCGCACCATCTACCATAAAGGTTTTTGCTTATCTGTTTTGTTTTCTACTTGCTGATTTGATTCAGTTTATCATTTTTGAGATGTGTTGATGTTCTTCTAGATTTGTTTGTTGGTGTTGTTCTTCCTTTTTTTTGGGTATTACTTAAAAATTATTGACAGTGTATTTGATTTCTTAAATCTGGATGTGTGAGATACTTATGGCCTTTGACTGCTAGAATTTCACAATCTTTTCTCGCTACTATGTCTATTTCTTTGCTTTTCTTCGTCTTCAGACTATTCATTCTCTATTTTCAGAGATCTCTATTCCTTTAAATGACATTTTTCACTTCTAATCTCGGAGGTCCTTCACTCTTTCAGTGTCATAGTCTTATTGATTTTGTTCATTCAGATTAGTTCAAGCTAGTGGCTTTGATCTGTGAAGACTTCATGATAATTTTCCTATTTCGTTCTATGTGTCTTCTTAGTGGAAGCTATGGTTTAACAAGTTGAAGTGTTGAACTCAAATTATGTCGATTTCACTCAACTGGTTTCCGAGTTAGTTTTTTGAAGTCATAGTCATGGTGATTTAGTCACCAAGCTGCTTATTTTTTGAACCCTTTGAGTTTGAAATCACGACACACCTGGCTCCATGTCCCAACCCGAGGGCATTCTGGAGTGGCTTCAGAAGGAGATGGGTAAAGACCCTCAGGTAGCACAAATGCGTTTTATGGTTAAAAATGAAGCAAATTGTCCCTATTTGATTGCTACCCCTCGTCATGTAAACTGCACTTATGAGGTAGGACTGTAGCAATGTAGATACTAGACATGATATTTTTATACTTGAGAAGTCTCACTTGTGTAAGCATAAAAGTTGAAACAATGAACTGGAACATTTTCAACCAAGAATTAAAAGGAAACTAAATAAGCTAGACTCATATAAGCTTTTGTTTTAACTTTTTGTTATTGTCATTGAAATTACATATTTTTATTTATCAAAAGATTAGACTAGATTCCTTAATATCAAAATTGCATCAATATTCACTTTTAGGTTCTAAAGATTTTTCTCGTACATGCCACGAAGTGAAGTTAATTTTTGTTAAATTGATTATTCTTCAAGGAACATTATTTCAATTTTTTGTCGAATAACTAAAGACTTAATGTATAGATATGTTGCCTGATAAAGAGATATGTAGCATTGTTAACTTGTCCTCTTGTGTTTAGGTTTCTCAATCTTTTGCTACATGTGGGGGTGCTCTGATAGAGGTAGATGCTTCCCAAATGGTGAAATTTTTCTCCTTTATTATATAAAGTTTAATTGTTATATAAAGTTTATTTGTTCTATAAGTTCTATTGTTACTATTACTACTGTTACTATTATATATGTTGTATTGTTATCCTCCGTTTTTAGCAAAACCTTGCAAATTGGCTCCACATGTTTCTGCTTATGTCGATTGCTAGTTTAATTTGGAAACTTTTGCTTGCTTAATTATACTCTTATCAACTAAACGATAAAGATTATGGGGATATCACTTTAACCCATAAGTTTGATAATATACTATTTTTGCTTATGTTGCATCAGCTGTCCAGCAACTTAACAAAGAGAAAAATATTAGAGGATTCGTTTGGTATATATTCATCTTTAGTAGCTTATAGAAAAAAAATATTTCAAGTTGGATCAATCACATATCTTCACCATTGTTTTTATTTTTTGAAATTGTATTCATACCGTAGGTTTGACTATATTATAACCATAAGTAGTAATAAGTAGTACTTCTACGTACTTTGGTCAGTAGTGTTTTTATTTTCAATTCCAATTATCATATGGTTGATTATTTTTTTCTTTTCTTTTTTGACTTGTTCCAAACATTTATATAGGGCTTACGACCTTATTCTGCAGGTATCAAGAAGGTAGAAAAGGAAATTAAGGACATGGCTAAGAAAATTAATTATTTTTGTGGTATGTATTACTTCCATAATTTTCATAACTCAAATAAGTTGCAAACAATAGTCTGCCTTATCTTAGATCTTATGTAATGTTGAACTTCCTTTAGCTAGTGGAAACCATATGATAAAAAACCGCATTTTTCTTTGTCATGTACTCTTCTTTATCCTGTACTCAAACTAATTATTGCAGCGATTGATCATGATTCTAATTGTTTTAATTCTTCCTTTTCTTGTTTCCACTCTTTAGGGCTCTGCTTCATTTTCTTGATCATGAAAAGTTCAAAAGTAAGGATGATTTTATTCAAAATCACAAGAACCTTAGTTCGTTTAATGAGATTGAGGTAATTTTTTGTTGATTTTTCTGGCTTCCTTATATCTGCATGAAGAATGTTGTTTCATTTGTATTTTTTCTCTCATTTGGATTCTTTTAGCTTTCTAATCTACATATGGAACTAAGGCCTCACATTCTCCAAAGAGTGATCAAGGATGTGGAGAAGTCCTTGCCTCCCAAAATTGTGCGTATTCTTAGCTTGGAATTGTCTTCTCTTTAGAAACAGTGAGTGATATATGTGGCTACACATCTTTAAGTTAGTTGACTTCTCCTATTTTTGGTATTGAGATGAATTTTCAGCATATCTCGTTTTGATGGTTTCATCTATGAGAAAGATCAAATAATATATTTGTTAACAATTTGATGATAAGCACAACTTGACTTTGGTTATTTGCTAAATGGTTTTCTCAAGATTTTATTTTATATAAATGCTTTGACTATAAATCGATAAAAAAAATAAATGCTTTGACTATTCTTTATGGATATTATCATGCACTCCCATTGTCATAATGTTGGTTACAATTATAGAATATGGATTTCTTTTATACTTGAAAATCTATTTAGTCGTATTTTAGAAGCATTTGATTCTTGTAATTAACAAATGCAGAATGTATTCCGACGAGGCTTTGTGTTTTATTTGAGTAAAATATAAAAGTAAACATATATAAGATGATTGTTGGGAGTAGAATGTCATTTTTTATTGAACTGTGTTCGGATGGCTAACATGATAAAGTAGATTAAGGTAGATATTGCATTCGTAGTTTCTTTCTTTTGTTTCTCCTTCAATAAAATTGGAATATCATTGTAGATGGTATGTTTGATCTAGTTGGATGATGACTTGGGAAGTAGTTGATGATGACTTATAGTTTCTTGAATCTGCTTGACTTGTGCTTACATTTGTTACCTCATAAGAGAGATTTCTAGTAAACTAAATAAAAATATTGAGTGATTTTCGTGTCCATATACTTGCGACTTGATATTTTGGTCTTTGAATTCAAATATTGCGTACACTTGTGACTTGATGCTTTGGTCTGTTGCATTTAATACTACTTTTTTAAATTCTTGAAATATTTATGATTTTGTAGGTTGTAAATAGAGTATGATGTAGCACTTGCGAATTGATGCCTTTCAATTCAAATGGATCAAGTATATTATGGGAAGGCATGTGTATCTAACTTGGCTATAGGTTAGATTAATTTCGTAGAGGTTATCTAAATTAATTGACAACTCATTGGCTATAGGTTAGAATGCCATATTTCAAGTAAGCAAATTTGCTTACTTTATGTTTTTTATGCAATTCTACAAAATCATATATGTGCTTAAAAATATGTAGTGTTATTTTCTCAAAGCATAAAAAACACTATATGGTTTTGTAGAGTTGCATAAAAAAACATAAAGTAAGCAAGTTTGCTTACTTGAAATATGGCTAACTTACCTAGTTAAAGTATAAAATGGTGATGTGAGCAATGTTAAATTATCTTATTATTTAAAATGCAGGACTTGCAATCCCTTGAAGGTTTTCAACATGGCATCAAATTTTGAAAGTTAAGCAGTGAAGCTTTGAAGTTATTTTGTAGCGTCTGTGAAACTTTTAGATATTTGTTTTTTATTTTTTGAATAGCACGTTGTATTAGTAGACTAAATACTAATACTTTTAGATGATAATTATGGATAGTATTTTGTGAAAATGAAATGATGTTTGAATGTCTTTTCGTCTAGTAATCTATTAATTTTAAATATTTAAATAGGTACGTAAACAAGTGCATATAAATTAAGTGTAAAAAAATAGCATTTAAAAAATGCCAGGAAAATCTATTTATAAGAGACATAATTTATAACAAAAAACTATATCAATGAGATTCAAAAAATATTATGGTATCTGATTTAATAGGATACAAAAATACTTGTGAATATTAATTCACGAGAATTAAAAACACCCGGTTAATAAAAGTAACATGAGTCGTAAAAGCTCATTAAACAACATTCTACATGAGTCGAAACATCCTGTAAAAAGTGACATACCACAGGGGTCTTTACAGGAGGCGTTGCGCCTTGCGAAAATGTAGATTTTTAATATGAGGGGTTGCCACAGGCGTCGCATGATCCCTGTGAAATACTTTTCACAGGGATATCCGTCTCTTGTAGAACACCATATTTCTTGTAGTTCGTAACCTTAACGTACTTTACGTTTTACTTTAGCATAGGCCTTCGCCACTTCAAATGGGGGCTTTGCCCCTCACTTATTCTGTTCGGAGGGATGAAAGATGAAGAAAGGGATCATGGGGATTTATGATTAGAGAAAGGGAATGGGCATGGTTGGTGTGTCACTGGGTCAGTGGGGGAACCCGTAAGATTAAAATAGGTTTAAGGGGTTCATTGATTAGTAAACTTCTAGTGCTTGTAAGGTCAAGACTATGGTCGTCTGTCTCCAGTTTGCCGGCAGATGAGATCTTTGAGATTAACCAGCTCGCTGGGTTGGTTTGGCTATTTCTTTCTATTGAAAATGAGTCAGATGTCTGCGCGAGTCACCTTCTTCTAGGCTCTGTTGGATGACACGACATTCTCATTCAAATATAGGTCGACCCTTGTCAAATAAAGTATAGGGAGAGAACAAGAAGAGATAAGGAAAAAGAGTAAAGGATTTACAAGTCTAATGGGAGAAGAATGGCTGACACGTTGACTGCCTTCGAGACTATAAAATATAACCCAAGCGGTCTAACCCCCGGGGTGGACCGCAACTGAAAGGCGCTAGACGGACTAACGGTTTACCATTTTTCATAAAAATATGGAGGGTTCTCCATAATGTAATAGAAGAATCATGGCCCAGTTCCTCGGGCTTTCTCCCTTCTCGACCAGATGAAAGAGATATGAATTGAATTCAGGAGGGTGAGGACTTGGCTTGACCCTGTGTTCTCTTCTAATCGGGTCAGAGAAGAAGACTGGCAAAGTTCATCATTCAGTGGTAGGGATGAAAGCTTAGAGGCTAAGGCCAGGCGAGTAGCAGACGGAGATGAGTTTAGTCACACTGATGGGAGAGCGAAAGTGGGAGTCCTCTATCACTTAATCAATGCCTGGGGCAAGGCACTTATTGGCTGGCACAAGTACTGTATCACAAGTACATTAACAATAGATGAACTACAAGCAGTCACTCTACTACTTAAAGATATTGCGTATAAATAAAGATAGTCAGTCTCTTGACTCTTCAGGGGCTGAGAATGTTATGTCAAAAGGACCAACGACGATGAAGGAGAAGAAGGAGCAGGAGCTCATGCAGACGGAATTGAATGATTACGAGATAGTCTCTACTTGAATTATTTGAAGCTGTGGCCCTATTTTTGGGCTCCTACAAAAAGTCATAAGGTGTGTCTCCTACTCTTCTCCGGATACGAGTTATTTCCTAACCCTTTCTTCGTGCTTGTTTCAGAAAGCACTTTGACCACTCTAGTGAGTATATGGATTTTTTTGGCATACGACAAAGAGTGATGATTTGCTGAAAAAATGGTCAAGTCGATAGGACCTACTCGAACAATCTATTCGATAAGCTAATTTTAACCTTTTAGCAGTTAAAGATGATTTTAGTATTCGATCTATCCCCTTCGTTTTGGATGTAGAGCATTTTCTGCCTAAGCGAATAATGAGTAACTCGGAGTAGGCTTCCCCAAAGCCTTACAATCGAGGAAGTTGTAGCTTGTTTCTAAGTCCAACCAAGCTCTAGTGATAAAAGCTAGTCGCTAGAGGCGAACTTTCAGGCTGGGAAGGAGCCAAAATAGGTGAGCGCCCTTACAATATTTCTAAAATAAGAAGCGAGAAACTTGACTTTGAGAATGATGGTTTCTTGCCATGAAATGTATCAAAGAACTGAACACGATTTCCCACCCGTTCAGTCTAGCCTAAGAATCCTCTTCATGATTTCCAAGAAGTGATAAAGAAAGAATAAGAGAGAGAGGGGGGAGAGAGTGGGGGGAGAGAGGGAGAGNACAGAGAGAGAGAGGGAGGAGAGATGGAGGAGAGAGAGGGGGGAGAGAGGGGAGAAAGAGGGGGAGAGAGGGAGGGAGGGAGATAATAATCTTCCTCTTTTGTAAAAGAAAGAAGAAAGTCCACCAGGGAGATATTCATACATAAAATCGCTCTACCGTAGTTGTTCTTGGCCGTGTTGGAATTATGTCCATAAAATATGGTGTAATAACTATTTATGAGTACTTAATTATTTTCCAGACATTTTGTATTACTGAATTTAATGAATGAAATAACTTTTTTCTATTAATTAAAGTGTGTTTATAATTTACTCAAGTCTTGGAACGATTTTTAACGTAAGAAGAGTAAAAATTGAAGGGTCTTTCAGACAAACTCTTCTGAAATAGTTCAGAATGTTTTTCACAGTCTTATGATTGATTGGGTAATCGAGTTTTATTACGACTGTTAGATTGAACCAAAGGATGCCTGTCTCGGGGCATGTGAGTGGAGACTCTAATGGTTGACCTAGACATGTTATGGAACATGTTGAATAGACTAGTAACAAATTAGTTTGGAGTAAAACCGTTTATCTAGCTCTAAATCTAATCGTTACATCTTAAGGATATTTTAGTAATTACCTTAATCCTGAGGTGAATACGAAACTTGATCTTGTTAGTTATGATCTTTGATACGTCAAAGGAGTGAGTTCGAATTGCTGGACAATACCTCAGCTATTGAGATTGTGATTCAACTATGGTAGAGTTGCGTGATTCACAGATATGAAAATTCTTGGTTAGATTGCAAAATGCAAGAATATCACCTTATGCTTTATTGATGAGTGTGTGAATAAATTAACCTGGCCAGGCACTCGATGAAATGTATCATTGAATAAGACACGGGAAATTGTATGAGACAATTCACTATTATATCTTTATTGTTGGGTGTGTGAATAAATTAACCTGGTCATGTACTCGATGAAATGTATCATTGAATAAGACACGAGAAATTGTACGAGAAAATTCACTATTATATCTTTCTTATTAACAGTCAATAAAGGAGTTACGAAAATAAAAATAAGAAGGGTAAAACAATAATTTTTCATCTCGCTCTTGTTACTGATATTTATGAAGTGTAATATGTTAAAATATTCTATGGACCATGAAATAAAAGTGTTTATTTGCACCAATAGAAAATGTAGCGTGCGTGAATCGAAAGTTATTTGGCATCGAACCTATAGCGGAGTGGTACGATGCCAATATTAAATAGGTCAGAAATTTATAGAGATAAATTTGTCAGATATTTGAATCCTATAGCTTTATTCGTGTAGATCCATTCGGTTTTAGGAGCTGCTCATGAGGACAAGAATAGAAGAAACAACATCAGTTGGACCAAAATGTGTTTTGAGCCAATGTGTATTTCCTGAACCCATATGTGATAGGTGTTGTCACTTAATTAGTGAATAATAATTAATTTATTATTTTATAATTATTAAATAATTAGTAAATAAGAGAAATTAATTAATTGATGGAGATCAATTTAAATCTATCAATTTTGGATTGATGAATTTAGACACAATATTGACTTTAATGGGAGATGTAATTTTCGGCAATTATAGATTATGATGGTGAATTTTGGAAATTATGCATATATGGGGTATATGTGAAAATTCTAAAATTATATATTTAGGTGATAGCATTAGGGTTGCCTAACCCAAGTGTGTTGACACAATTCTAATCAGACAGAGTAGAAATTGGTTTATCTCTCCCCCTCTTACTGTTGACGCCGAAATCACCAAAGGAAGAGAAAATTTTGATTTTTCTTCCTCACTTGTTTTGAGAGCCTACACTCAGTTCATAATGACCTCATTCCGAGATATATTTCTGAATCCAATGAGTGGTTATTGGTGCGAAGACTAATTGAAGTTCTTAGATTTGAAGATCGAAGAACAAGAAGCATTTCTACCTCTTTTGAATACGTTTAACTTTGTTTGCATAATCGGATGTATGGTTTTAATATTTAATATGATTAAATTGGTTGATGTTAAATTTTTTGATATTCCCCACGAACCGTTCGTGTTTCAATGATTTTTCCTCAAATTTTAAAACCTGATCCAATAGGTCGCCCCATTGTTGTATAGTTTAGTTTAATTTTACATCTGGTACGACCATACTTGCTTGTTCAATTATTGATATCAGGTTTACAAATTCGTCCTACTAGAAAAAAGGAAGGAATATTCCTTCCCCTTTTTAAATGAAATAGAAATCACTTAGTAGTCGACATTCTATAAGCGACTTGTCGAGTCTACGAAGCTTTGCTTCTTATAGTCGGCCTGTAATGCATCCCTTCATTTACTTGCCTCCTTCCAGCTCAGAATGCCTAATGCCTATTATTTTATTTACTTTTAGCCGATGTTTTTATTTAAACAGCTAAGATAACGTCTAAGACCGTATGTTCTTTTCTACATCCTCATTCCTCCTTCTTTCTGTATACTTAAGCTTCTAATGCTATGGAACTAGCTTTCCCAATCAATCAATTCTAATGCTACAGAACCAGCTTCTAATGCTACATGCTTATGTAATATATAAAGAAGAGCCCCCTCTTAAGGCCTCTCTAATTAAGGGTTGCTCGCCTTTTGAATAGAAGGAAGTGGGATAGCGGAGGTGATTTTGGTAAACTGATGCATAGGTTGAGGCTCCCATGTCCTGCCAACCCTTTGAAAAAGTCAAGTAAGGTCTTAAAATGGCTCATAAGAGCATAAGCAAGCAGTGTCAAAGGAGAGACCTTTCACCCGTATGGCACCAATGGAAGCAAGCTAGCCCCTATGTTGGTAGCCTCTTTCCCCTTTTCATAAAAAGAAGGTTAGCATTCAAGCCCAGCAATAAAAGCAACCTTACACTCAACTTAAGCTTACTTACTAAGCAAACGTAGGCTTGGGCTCGAAAGCTACAAGCAAATGATTAAGTAACAAGCTAAAACCTACTCCTAAGAAGTTACTGAGTTCGCCTTTCAGGGTTACCTACTTTAGGGCTTATGTTGCATATGAAAAGTAAGATACAGTTTGACGCTTCCTTGCTGCATCAGTAAGATACTGCAAGCATCAGCTAATGCCATGCTATTTGTATATATATGTATGTAGGCTAGGATTTTCGAGGGGGAAGAGAGGGGGGAGAGAGAGGGGGATATAGAGAGATAGTGAGAGAGAGAGAGGGGAGAGAGAGGATCATATATATAGAGTGAGAGAGAGAGAGAGAGAGGAGAGAGAGGATCATATATAGAGAGTGAGAGAGAGAGGGGGAGAGAGAGGGTATGTGGGGGAGAAAGAGAGGGGATGGAAGTAGGGAGCAAGCGTGGGCGGAAGGGAGGGAGGGAGAGAGAGAAAGCAGGGGGAGAGAGATGGGGAGATATTAGGGGGAGAGAGAGGGGAGAAAAAGAGGGGGGAGAGAGGGAGGGAGAGAATGGGGAGAAAAAGAGAGGGTGGAGAGAGAGAGGATAAAGAGAGGGGGAGAGAGAGATAGGGAGAGAGAGGGGGGGGAGAGTAGAGAACACACAAAGAAAATGAAAGTAGGGTTTTCGGGGTATAATATATTTTAAAGGAAATTATTTAATAGAAGTGAGAAAGTACCATAAGCAAACATAGGAGAAAAAACAAAGGGTTTTGACACAAGTAACACAGTTTGTTAAAAAATTCTTGAAATGCGGTGGTTTTGGAAAATATTCCAAAATTAATGTGGTTTTGGACACGTTGAAAATCATCTTTTGGATGATTTCCAGTTGACCAAAATCATCTTTGCAAAAGACGATTTCATAATGACCAAACTGTTGTGAGATAAGGCCTGTAAATTTGTCTTTTGTAAAGACGATTTCCATGGGGCTTAAAGTCATCTTTTGCAAAGATGACTTCTTTGAACACTGAACGTAAAAAATGAAATCGTATTTCCCAAAGATGATTTCAGTGTTTATACCTCCCCTAACCCTTTTCAAACTTCACCCAATTGAAAACATGTATAATAATAAAATCCAACCTACATATGAAAATCATCCTGTAGAACATTTTATAATCTTATATCCCAAAATAAGCAACCTAGATTTCTCACAAATCATAAAATATATAGAGCAAATATATGACTCAAAAGATCAATACGACTTAAATATGATCAATAACATCATTACAAGTCCAATTTGATTATTCTAAAAAAGTTTGTTACACACGTTCCACACACTGGTCGTCTTCTTATTTTTCTTGAACGTTTTTCATATATTTGTAATTGAGTTACTTGTGATGGAGCTTCATCCATAATAGGTACATGTTCCTCTACAATAGGTGGGTCTTCCTTCATAATAGGTGTGTCTTCCTCCACATATGAGCATCTTCCACAATAGGCGAGTTTTGGGCACGCCTTCTACCTCCTCCTCCGGAAGCTACACCCTGTCTTCCTCTACAGCGTTGAGGTTGATGAAATAGTTCAGAAGTGGAACCAAGTAGAGTCACTAACTCACCTCCAAATATATAAAAGACTGCGGTGAGTATGGCTCTTGCTGAGTCATGTATGGTTCGTGTTGAGGCATATGTGGTTCTTACTGACTTCTTTGAGATGATGTGTACATTACATGCCTTCAGGATAAAGAAGCTTGATAAACTGCATTCGCTTGTCTTATTGCATGTATGGTTGTCTCACACACATTACGAATTTGATGTATTATCCAAGACAGGTCGACATCATCTAGTGTCAAGTTGTTAATATTGTCCAAATTGTCCGTCTGCATAGATTAAAAAAGTGCTATATAAGTTATTTTTTAAATAATCGTAAGCTATTAATAGCATAAATTAATGAAAAATTACCACTACATCATGTAACGCTCTCTGTTGAGTTATGTATCGTCGTGTGATTCTCTGATACCATAACATCTATGAGTTGTCATATCCATCTTCATCAACTAATGAGGGAATATGCACATGCATAAAGTAACAGAATATATGCACGTGCATAATGTTGCACATAAAGCTCGTCATCATCATCAGCTAATGGGGAAAATGTGTAGTCAAATACGACATATTTAAAAGTGATCCTTGTAAATTACGTGGGCTTGGTTGAAAACCTAACAAATCTTCACATATTCTTGGCCACGCAAGATGTGCAGTGCCCGTGACTACCATCCCATCAACTAGAAATCCTAATTGTATTTGCACATCCTATAGAGTAATGGTAGATTCACCATGTGCCATATGAAATGTATATGTTTTAGGATGTCATCTCTCCACAAAAAAGATATGATCAAGTGCCAGTCGAGGGCGATAAACCCAACCCTCGTAACTCCATAAAATCCAGCATATATCAAATATGGAATAATACGTCTATGGAGTGTCACGGTCTGATGAACCACGACAGTATGTCAAAAACAATGTAAAGCACGAGAATCCTCGTGGTTCCAAACATGTTGGTATCTCTGTTGATCCTATAAATACAACAATGAGCTATCTTGTGGTCCAGACTCCATGATATTACCTCATTATCCTGAAAATGAGAGTTGTGGTTACGAGTGAATATAGTTCAAATATTCAAATATTATATCGATGTACTAAATCTAGACATTCAATTCAAAGAGTGAATATAATTCAAATATTATATCACACTACCTCTAAAATAGTACATCATATTACATAAAGATGAAATATAAAGTCTTGAATAAAATATATCAAGTAAAAAAATATTACTGAATTACATAAAGATGAAATACAAAGAATCAAAGATTATAAGTCATTTGAAGATTATCCTCCATTACGAGAAGGACAATTTTGACGATTATGTCATTGTCTACAAAGTCCACATTTACTCCGAGAACTTGATTCTCGCCATGAGGATGTGCATCTTCATATGGCAAAGAACTACTAGGTGTATTTTCTTGGACTGTAGGATACGTTTCATTGTCATGGAATAGAGAAATTGATGCATTACCATGTACCTCAAGTCCACACATATTGTCATCATACAAATTTATGCTAGGACCTCCTACATCTCTAGCATTTTTTGCTAAATATAACTCAATTGAATTTGACGGAGAAATTGAAGCACAATAGTAAACATCATATGTTCATCGATATTATTCTGTTCAGAAATTTCACATAGTTGAATGACCCAACATTAAGAGTAAGGGAATATTGATAAACTATGTCCAAGTTCAAATGGAGGCGGTCAATTGACAAGGTTTCACATAATAAATGATAGAGCTCGTCAAAAGTAATCTCCTTATGAATTACAATTCTCATAATTGAAGGTTGATCATAAGAAACTTCATTTGCACCAACTACGAACTTACCATTCATGTACCATAGATCTTTCCCCCATTTGTCAACCTACTAACCAATACATAATAATTTCAGAGTTGATAACTACAATTCTATAACATATCAACACATTTATATATACAATTTTACAAATTGAAAAGTTTAATTAGCATATAATTGAGAAAATTCATCTAAAAATGAACAATTTCAAGATTTGAATAATAAATTTAAGAGATCAAATGAGTTAGAAATAAATTTGAGATTTGAAGAGCACTTGCTTGTGATTTGAGAGATTAAAAGTTTTTTTGTGGATGAGAGTGAGATAAGAGTGAGAGGGGGTTAATGCCAGTCAAATAGCACTAAACTCCAACTAAATCGTCGGCGAATAGCAGTGGGGGGAGGGTAATGGTTTGGTCATCGAAGGAGGAAGAGAGAAGTAAAAAATAGGGTATTTTGCTTTTGTATTCGTGTGAAATCGCGAACTGCGATTTTAAACGTGGCCACAATGAAATTGTCTTTTGCAAAGACGATTTCAATTAATGTTATCGTCTTTGCAAAAGATGACTTCTTACGTGGTTCCAGTAAGGCCACGTCCACGCGAAATCATTTTTTGCAAAGACAACTTCACGTGAACTGTCCAAAAGTACTTTACTTTTGAAATTAGTTTCAAAATTACTATATTTTTATCATTCTTAAACAACGGTACTTTTATTGAAAATCTAGAAAAATAAAAGTGATGAAAGTTACTCTTGGTGATTACAAAAGTAAAATGGTAAAATAGTTTAGTTCATAATTAACTTAAATCTTCCTAACTTAAAAAAGACCATTTTTTGCATACTTTTGAATTGATCGCTCATTTTTTCTTATAATTTCTATAATGAGACTATCTATGTCAAAAGCTCTAATAACTTACTACTATATAAGTGACTTATTTATTAGGATTTATGTATTTATTATTAAGTCCATGATTGAACGAGGGCTATGTAATAGCCAAAGTGGTAACCACACTTCTCCTCAATTAGTTTCAAGTTAAAGGAAAATTTACACATACATACATAAAATATAGGTGTATTAAGCTAAATGTCAATTTTTACAGCATTTTAGAAATGCATCAACTTTCTAAAACAGACAAATTTGATTCACCATAATAACTTTTTTTTTCTTCTTTAAATTGAAGTATAATTTAAATGAAATATATAAAATTAATATTAATATTTCCTGTCAATCAAATAAATACAAACTTTTTACCGCCAACAGAAACTCAATAAATATTACATCTTTATCAAAATTAATTCAACATTTTACATTATTAGTAATTGACTTTTTGATCTACCATTTTAATAGTTTAAAAATTGCAACCTAATATTACGGTGACCGATCATCGAGCGCACCATCATCGGTCCATCGTCAAGTAAGAAATGACGGTGATCCATCATCAATTGAGGTCCATCATCGAACATGAAGTCATTGCCAACCATCATCACTTCATCATCCAGCATGAGGCTATCATCGGTCGATCATCGAACACGAAGCCGTTGTCGATCCATCGTCATCATGAAGCCATTGTCAGTCCATCGACGACACGAAGCCATCGTTAGTCCATCATTATTTCATCGTTGACCATGAAGTTACGTCGTCCATTGTTGATCAATCATCAAGAATAAAGCGTCCATCGTCGAGCAAAGGTTATTGTGGTCCATCATAGGCTGAGGTTCATCGTCGAGCTCAAATCCTTCATGTATCCATTATATGTCTATCTTCAGTCGAGCACGACGACATAATCAGGAAATGGAAGTTGCAACAATAATGGAGAAAAAAAGTAGGATTTGCCGCTAATCATTATAATAATATTTAGGGTTAAATATAATTCATATCCCTAAATTTTTTCCAGTTGGCAGTTCATACCCCTACAGTATATACTTAGCATCAAATACCCCTAATGTTTAAAAATTAGGTAATTTACCCCTGGACTCTAACAGACGTCAAAGAATAAACGGAGCTAAGGAATGGACGGCACATTGTTCTGTTGGTGGTACCAAACTGAAGCCATTCCTACGCTTTTTAACTTTCCATGTCACTGTTTCCTACCCTCTCTCTCCTCTTTTCTCTTTGCTCGCCTCTGTGTTTCTCTCCTTCTTAATTATGTTTCTATGCTTCTGATTCTCTCTCTCTCTCTCTGATTTTCTCTCTTGTATTTTTCTCCTTTCTCTCTTTTTATTGTAACTATCTGCTTTTCTCTCTCACTCTCTGTTTCTCTCTCTCTGTCTGTCTCTCTCTTTGAGTTTGAAGAAAGAAATACATGGGAGAGCAAGAAGCCTGATGACCCATTCCTTTTGTTGCTGCAATATCTATCACGAAATAAATATGAACACGGATGTCGATAAATTTGAGAAAATGTTAAATTGAGAGCACACGGTGAAACATTGATAAATTGGCAAAAAAAAATTAATAAAACAATTGTTAAATACAAAAGACTACAAATGCATAAATGGATTACTTGCAATTGTTAAAGACAAAAGAAACCAAACAATATATTATTCATAACTAATTCGAACAGGGATGTGTGATTGAATTGAGAAATGGTTAGAGCCATTTGTTTTTTTCTTCTAATTCCTAGTTTTCGAAGAATTATTCCCACATTTTTCTCACCTCAAGTGAGAGATAGCAAGAAGAAGAGGTACTCTAACTAGGAACTGCCCCCAAAAGGATTACATGTCTGGTTCTGATGGGCAAGTTGCTGAGATACAGAGAGTTAAAATATGCAAGCGTTGCTACAGACACGGTCAATTTATTCTATAAGTTGAAGCAAATAAATGTGAGTCAATGCCATCAAATCCACAAAGTAGCCTATCTGATTTCACTTGCTTGTGTGCCTTCATTATGATAGCTTTAAACGACTGGCCAATTGGACAAAACTCTAAGCCATTTTTTTATTTTTCATTTTTCTAGAAATCATTCTCAATAAATACTGAGGGAGAAACAAGAGTAGAAATGAAAGAGGTTCTCGGAACCTCGAACCCCCTATGGTGTTAGTTGAGTTAAAAAGAACTTCGATATAATTGTTATCTCTTACCTGAGAAATGGTGAAAGAAATGTGGGAGAAATGGAGAATGAGAAAGAGAGAAGCAGAGACTTACAATAAAAAAAAAAGAGAAAATAAGAAAAAACAAAAGAGATAAAAACAGAGTGAGAGAGAGAAGCAGAGCACAGAGAGGGAATCAAGGAGGAGAGAAACATAGTTACAAGCAAAGAGAGAAGAGGAGAGAGAGGGTAGGAAACAGTGACAGTGAGGAGAGAAAAACATAGGAATGGCTTTAGTTGGGCGCCACCAGTAGAACAGCGCGCCCTCTCTTGCTTAGCTCGGTTTATTCTCTGACGTTTGTTAGAGTCTAAGGTTATAAAATTCGCTAATTATTAAACATTACGGGTATTTGATGATGAGAAAATTTTATCATGCGGTGAATTTTTTTCATGGTATGAATGCTGGATTATTATGGCACTTAGATTACATCTGAAGTAATCTGGATTACACAAAGCCTAGTAGGTAGTAGAATTTTTTTTTTTATTTTTTCACCAAATACGTACTGTGGTTCACTAATATGAATGTGAGGTTCATCAATTACGTGGTGAGATTCACCAAATACGTACAAAGAATAATTCTTGGAGGGGTTCACCAATTACGTAGTGGGGTTCACCAAATACGTACAAAAGAAAAATTCTTGGAGGAGTTCACCAATTACATACTGTGGTTCACCAACTACGTAGTGGGGTTCACCAATTACGTAGTGGGGTTCACCAATTACGTACCGGGATTCATCAAATACGTATAAAAAAATAATTCTTGGAGGAGTTCACCAATTACGTATTAGGGTTCACCAAATACGTACAAAAGAATAATTCTTGGTGTGATTCACCAATTACGTAGTGGGGTTCACCAAATACATACAAAAGAATAATTCTTAGAGGAGTTCACTATTTACATACAAAATAATAATTCTTGGGAGGGGTTCACTAAATACGTACAACCTAATCGCCATATCTAATAGGCGAATCGCCTATTTTTAGCCCCCAAGCGCCATCCTGAAAGTACTAATCGCATCGATAAAACCAAGCGCTAGTTTTATGCCTCTAATCACTTGTTTCAGTCCCCAAACGCCATGTACAAATAGGCGATCGCCAGTCTCCCTCCCAATCGCTACTTTTTCTCTCCTTATCGACATTTATATAGCTTTAATCGTCATTCTTCAGAATTTTCCTTAAAATTGATATTTTTGTAATTATTTACCGTACACCAGAAAAATCATTGATAAAAATAGAAAAAACTCATTATTTTAATGCAAACATTCATGATACTCACTTATTATGTGGAATTAGATTAGATTAATTAATGATTCTCGATACAATTGAACACTTATTTATAAACTCGTTAAAAGTTGTCACTGATAATGTTGTACTTTTGTGACAAGTATCAAACGAGATGGGTTTTCACCATATATAATTATAGGTTGTGATGTTATGATGATCGGTAAATTCTATTTATCGGTTTGTGAACACATATAACCCTCAAGATCAGAATCTATCTATAAATCGAACATATCCAATAAAAGTTTGAAATTTTAACCTTTTATTTTATAAATTATAACACCATAAAATTTTGAAAAAAACCTATTTACATTTTAATTTATAAGCATATAAAAACCCTAAAAATTAAAAGAGAGAAATTATGAAAAAGCTCAAAATTAAGACCGAAACAGCTTCTAGACCTTCGAAAGTACTTAAAACAGTATTTTTTGGACCTGAACTGAGCTGCAAAAGGTAAATCTAGTCGCGCATGTAGATTATTGAATAAGCTTCGATTTGATATCTTACGGCCCACGTGGTTCCTCCGAGTCAAAAGTTACGCCCTCCAGAAGTTTACCTGCATGCCACGATCCAATAGAGAGTATTGGGACCAAACGCCAGACACACAAGCGTTTGGCCTGTGTCACTGAGACACG
>QANY01009611.1:70302-140548 GCA_003255025.1 Datisca glomerata
TAATATATTTATAAAGGAATCATTTGGCCTGAAGAGGAAAAATCACAGTTGATTATAATACAACCAACTTGAATAGCCATCAAGGAGCATATGCCAGCCAAAACAAAGTTTATGCTAAAAAATGTAAGCTTCTAACTTATCATCAAATACAAAAGAAAGAAATTTATATATTGAGCATTAATACAGGACTTGAAATTGATGGAAATGACTAGGAGTGTAAGTAAAACCGAGAAAACCGACCACACCGCCCGAGCCGGACCGAACCGATGCGGTTCAGTCAATTTTTGTACTTCTGGAGGTTCGGTTTGGTTGTATAAGTTAAAAATAAGCTTGGTTCGGTTCAGTGTGAGGTTTTTGGGAAAAAACCGCACCGAACCAAACCGCACTATATATATATACCTCTACAATTTAACCTAATTTTCCCTTCTCCTTACTCTCGCTGTCTTACCTCACTCTCGCCTCTTGTAGAGTCGCAAACCTAATTTCCATTCCCTTTCTCCTCAGTCCTCCAGTCCCCACAAGCCACAACTCGACACTCTTTCTCACACTGTCGATGTCTAGCTCTCGCCTCTCACGGAGCCGCATGCCTAATTTCCCTCCCCCTTCTCCTTAGTCCTCCCAGTCCCCACAAGCCACAACTCGACACTCTCATTGTCATTGTCTCGTTCTCGCCTCTCGCACTTCAAATGCCTAATTTCCCCTTCTCCTCAGTCCTCACAACTTGACGACTCAAAAGAGGGGGAAGGGGAGGGGGAGGGGGAGAGAGAGAGAGAAAGGGGGAGAGAGAGAGAGAGATGGTTAGAGAGATGGAGAGAAAGATTTATATATGCATTATTAGATTATTAGTTGTTCAAATTATGTTTTTTAGATCTGCACTATTATTTTTTGAACTTTTTTAGTTTGTCTGAACTTTTTAGTTTGTCTGCTTGTTTTGTCTGAACGCTGTTTTGAAAGGCTTAATCTTTAATATGAGACCTTGGAACATCTAATTGGTACTTTATATCTCTACAAAGTGAGTGAATAAGGAAATAGAAAAGGCCCAAAAAGTCAAGTGAAAATGAAACTACATATATAAGACTTATGTTTCCTGGTTACTGAAATACTGTGTTGTATGGTCTTAGATTAATCTTTACGAAGTACTTTCATGGAGTTAACCTTGTTATTACAAAGTAAGTTTTATGAAAGGTGT
This sequence comes from Datisca glomerata, assembly GCA_003255025.1. NCBI lineage: Eukaryota > Viridiplantae > Streptophyta > Magnoliopsida > Cucurbitales > Datiscaceae > Datisca > Datisca glomerata. The sequence goes on from QANY01009611.1 coordinate 71,492, forward strand.
ATGTCCACTATTAAGAAGGTCATGTCATCTTTAATATAAGGGTGAATTAGGTGAATTTCTTTGCACCCACATTTTCCTTTCCTATTTCAAGATCTGAGCCCTAAGTTGAAATATGTGTTTCCTCTAGTGCTGAGATATATATGATTATTATGCAGGTTGTTCGATTGGTGGAGCCACATTATGACTTGTGAGGTCCATTGACCCAATTAAAAGAAAATTAAGACTAAAGTAAATAAAAAGTGAAATTTTGATATTTAATGAAATTGATCCTGCTTAAAACTTTTATAACTCTAATAAATTAGGTCATTATGTTGTATTTCACTAGCTTATTGGGATGTTTACTTGTTTTGTCTGAACTTATTGGGATGTCTTTTTGTGTGACTATATAGTTTAGAAATTAAGTTTGATTTGAGTTAATGAGTCTCAGTTAATGATTTTTTAGATGGGAAAATCGAAGACGGGAAAATTGGTGTTTGGTTCAAAGTCTCTTGAGTTGCCACTGAGACCCTCAACAGTAGGTAAGAGAAAATCATCTAGGAAGCCTTCAATTGTTTGAGATTCATTTACTAAGAATGAACCTGATGAAGAAGTAATGTAACATCCACATTTGATTATTGCAAACAAGTTTTCAAATCTCATTCTAGACACAATGGGACCTCAAGCATGCAAGGACACTTGTATATATGCAAAAAAAATCATAATAGGTTTCTTGATCCTAAACAAAAGACTTTGGGTTTTGAAAGTATTCCATGAAATAACTGTAAAACTTTCTAGTTCTTTGCATGTGTGTTCGAATGGATTCTTTGAGCTTTGTAAGATTGAAAGTTTGATTCAAAAGTATTCTAAAATTGATGATTATCTTTTGAGTAAGATGATATCTAGCATGAAAATGAAGTTTGATAAGTATTGGGAAAGTTTTGAGAAAGTGAATTCTTTATTGTTTGTATCTTCTGTGCTTGACCCACGATTGAAAATGAACTTTATTGATTATTGCTTTTCAATTTTAAATGACGTTGGTGTTGCTAAAGAGTCAACAAAGAAGGTTGAGTTGGTTTTGAGAAGATTGTTTGATGCATATAAGGGTGATGCAATGATAGAAGTCAAATATGGATCATCTTCTCAACATGTGGTTCATGATGATGAAGATGAGTTTGACTTCACCTCTACATTTTCTAAGCATATGAATGAAGAGGAAAACGTGGACAACAAGTCAGAATTAGATCAATATTTATTGGCAGTTTGTGAAAAAAAAGTTGATTATTTTGATCTTCTTAATTGGTGGAAGGTGAACTCTTCTAGATATCTGGTACTTGCGATGATGACTAGAGATGTATTTGTAATTCCGATTTCAATGGTTGCTTCAGAATCTGGTTTTAGTACCGGTGGGCGTATACTTGATCAACATCGTAGCTCATTGGCTCCTAAAACTGTCCAAGCCCTTGTTTGTTTACAAGATTGGTTTCGATCTTCATAAATTGACATTGTTAAACCATTTGAGGATAGTGAAAAATTGGATAAATGTATCTCATTTTATATTTTAGTTTTTATTATGTTAAATTTTAGTTGTGCTATTAATCTTAATGTATATTTTTTGTTTATTCTTTAGAGTTGGTGACTAAAGAGGAGTCTGTAACCATAATATTGGAGGACGATGCTGAGTAGTACGACATCATGTGATGGGTGAAACTGATTGTGAACGTAACATTTGGTCGTAAGTATCTCACTTAATCATTTTATGTTTATCATGGATCAATCTAAACCTGAATGTGGCTTATGATTTATGAACATGTGATGTTAATTGTGGAATGATGATTTGAAAGTGAGGGTAGGAGCTCTGATTGTCCAGTAATTAGTTTGCAAGTAGTAGCTTCAATTTGTCCATGAATATTATCTTTTTCAATAAATGAATCTCATTTTATTCTCAAATATTGGATTTCTTTCATGGCATTCACGTTCTTATAAGTGAAATGTTGGATTTCTTTAGAAGTTATTAAGAATCATTAAGATAGAACAGAAGCTGCATAGGTGATGATCATACTGATAAATAGTTTTGTCACTTATAATTGAGAAAGTCTATTGCACAACTAAGTATACTTATATTTGGCCTATTTGTTGGTTTACATATTTATATAGGCAAATGGGGCAATTCAAACAGGATTAAGGAAAGCAAATGCTACTGCTTCTGTTCTATCATATTTTTAAGTGGTAGTTGTGTATTTTTCTGCAATGGTTAAGTATATTAGAAATAATATTTATGTGTATTTTTCTAAGTCTGAGTTATGTAATAATTTTATAAGTGTGAGATCTTAAATTTAGAAATAGTATTTGTAAGTGTATTTTTCTGCTCTTATTATCTTCAGTTTCAACATAATCATGTGTTTTTTATATATGTTTTCTGGGTAGAAAATGGTTTGGTTTTTTTCACCTTTTTATATATTTTTTCTGGCAAGTCAAACCATAAAATCAAACCGAACCAAATTTTGGACGGTTCGGTCCGGTTCAGTTACATTGAATCAATGGTTCATTTCAGTTCTAATATATGAAAATTATATTTACGGTTCAGTTCCAAAAATACCCCTAAATGGAGCCAAATCGAACCGATTACACCCCTAGAAATGACTGGTACTTTTTAATGTTTGCTTTAGTTGCATCATTTGAGCCCTTAGAATCGTGTTGCAATACATTTTCCATCTCTGATCTGTAATCTCCTTAAAGATAAATAATAAGATCCTGAATCATGGTCCAAGTAGACCACAATAATACAAGCAAGGATTGGATAATACAAAACCAATATACAAACCTCCAAAGCATTTCTATGATCTCTCCTTTTGTAATATGCTGATCAAGCAATTCAAAAACATCTTCTGGAGTTACATAGCCATACATGCACTGAACAAAAATAATTTAATCCTATTTTAGTTTATATAATAAATTTCCAAATTACCGAATAACATCAATCAACAAAGATACATATCTTACCAATGACCAATATAGAGATAACATGAAAATGTATAAGAGTTTCATTAATCAACTAAATGAATACAATTATAAACTAAAACCAAGTCTCATTTTCTCTACATGATCCTTGAATTTTAATTTTGGCATGCCCTTAGTCCAAAGATCAATAATAATCAACCGAGTGCTAATATGCTCAATCCGTGAGACAACAAGAAGGAATATAATTAAATATGCATATATAACCTCATTGCATCATGTTGTAAAAGATGCAGAGATAAGTTCAAGATTGACAGCAGGTTAAAAGAATATAACTTGAAAATGCTCCCCACTCAGTATTAATAATTTGAAAATCAATACAACTTTGTCCAAATAACAATAATAAAATAGAAGAATAACATGAGAAATTTAAAATTTGATATTATGACTTACTGTTCATCCAGAAGAAGATAGACTCGTTGTCAATAACCTGTTTTAATTACTAAAAAAAGTACTTCCAAATAAATTCAGAATAACACGTTATCCATATTTTCCTGCCGTCAAATTCCAAAAAAAATCTAGAGGTTCAATCGAATCGCATGTGAATCAACAATAAAAGCAACTAATAATAAAAGCAATCATTAAAATAGGCCAAAGCAGAGAGATTCTGAACCTCAATTGACTTCATAATCAACAAATTAAATGAACATTTAACAGACAATCTACAAGTCCTTGCTAGCCTGCTTCTCTCATTCGTCCGCGCTCCAACACAAAGTAGTATCTAATTAGGACTTAGATCTAATTAGGAACACTAAACTAAACAACCATTCCAAATCCTCCTATTCAGAGGTTAAAACAATTCGAGGGAAAAGGTAAATTATATGCATAGCTTCCAAATGGGAATATATGCAATTTTTATACGGATTACACACAGTGGTTACTCTTCCTAAAAAATTATAACCAGTCACAACTGATTTTGCCTATGAGTCAGCTACTGAGGATACAAGCACATTAAGAACATTTGAGAAAGCGAGGCCCGTTATTCTTTCTAGAAGACCTTTAAACTTGGTCTTAACCTGAAGGATGGAGTAGAGTCAAATGCATAATCTAAAAAATCTTGCAAATATAACATACTTAAAATACTTGAGCAAACGAAGAAATCAATGAAACACCAGCGCAAGCCTTAATCAAGCTTTGATATTAGAACAGTGAAAACCCAGTTCCAATGAAACCAGTGAAATCCGAGCTCCAAACCAATGAAACCCAAATCCAATGTTGGAACCCTAGAAACCCACCATCATCGACCGAACCTTTAGCCACATAAAACTAGAATCAATTCACCATAATTGATTCTACAACAACATTGATTTACATAAAACATATCAACTTCAGAGTTTGCATTTTGAATCAGTAATTTTTTGAAGACATAAGATCATACCAGGTTTTCTAATCAACTCTATGTGAACAAAATCCAACTCATTTTGAAGATCACGACCAAAATCTCGAGCGTCATCTAGATCGAGATGTTGAACTTGAAGGATTAGCGAACTTACTGAACCAAAACCATAAATCACGAGAAAAGCTTGGAGAAGATAGCTTGATTACAGTCACCGAGGGAAGCTTCTATTCACGTGCCCTAATTTTTTGTTTATGGAAAGTCGAAGGAGAGAGGAGGAAAGGAGAAGGAGCTGAGCTTTGTTTAAGTTTTAGGGGGTTTTTTGGTTATGGAAAAGGAAAAATCGAAGGAGAGAGGAGGAAAGGAGAAAAGGAAAGTGAAAGAAGGATGGACTACTTGCTCGTCCGATTGTAAAATAATTTTAACCATAAACCCATCTTTATTTTTTAGTTAATTCCAACATCAATACCGGGAAAAAATTTACAGGCATTGAAGAGTGATAGTTGATGATGAATCCATACTTTAAGAGTATGAATTTCAGGTGATAAAACTTTAGAGATATTAATTATATTTAATACCAATATTTAATTAAAGCAACCCACAAAATCGTTGCCCGTAAAAAGTGGGATCTTCTACTTTTGTCTAATTTAAACTTTAACAACCATATAAAATACAAAACCGTTAAAAAAATAAAGAAACTATAAAAAGACTACATGAGGACATTTTTTTTTCAAATATAAAAGTAAATGTGGATATGATGACGTGGCTTAAAACTTTGTACATTCACTCACCATTTAGAAAAAAATGTTATTTATCAGATTAACTATGAGAAGTTGCTCATTTGGTATAATTTCCACAAGTTAAATCTTTAATAGAATGACGTACATAATCTATTTTTTGTCAAAAAGTAAATATATTCAACCAAAAAAATATACTTATACAATGAGCATATAATAGATATACAACATGTAACATAGCACAAGACTCAAGGTCAAATAAATCAATACAACTCACATTATCTAACAAAAAATCTTGATGATAACACCGCACTCTAGATGCAAAATGGATACTAAATCGAATGGATTACACAAAACAAATCATAGCAAGAAAAATCTTCTTTTAGCTAGAACACAGTATCACAACCTATACCATCACAACATAACTAATCAACACCTAACTAATCATCTCAACAATAAACCAATGTATACCGAAACAACAAACCGAAAAGCCTGATAGCATAGATGCTAAGAAACCAAAACACTGAGAATAGACCAAGACTAAGACTCACCCACGACCAATCGAGGGACTTCACCGGAATCACCATCGGCTAAGGTTAGATTCCGTGAGGATACAACTCATCTTAGAGCCGGAAACCAGAATCAACGTCACCAAGTATTGGAGAAGAAGGTTCGTACCCCAAATCCATCGCAAGATCCTAAAGGAAAGAGAGGAAGAGACGGCCGTGACAGAAGCTTAAGAAATGAGGCTCATTTCCACCATTTTTTCCAGCGAGGTCGAGGTCGTAGAGAGCTGCTGGAATCCTAACCCTAATCCTCGAGTCCCAACATCTTTGATGTAAGGAAAATTATTTTCTTCAACTAATGTAAAAGTATATGAAATGGAAGTTGAATCCTCGTGCCTTATGGGAGAAGAAATAGAAAACACAACCACAAACATATATGATACATGGACAAGGTCACCTATTGATGAATGGGGCAACTGTCCCCCCTTGGTCATGTAATATTTTTTATATTATTTGTAATAATGTATATAAAATGTGTAAAATTATATATCAATATACTATTTGTCCCATTTTAATTTATAAAATTATATACTATTTACCCCTTTTAATTTAGAAACTTACCAAATTGTATACCAATTTGTCCCCTTTTAATTTATAAAATTACCAAATAATATACTATTTATCTTATTCAAATTTTAAAAATTACCTTTGTATAAATAGAATTAGGTTTAAAAAAGATTACCCCCATTTCTATAAATCTTATGGCCTCGCTACTGTATAGATATGAAAAATATAGTAATGAACTTCGTCAAAGAATCTCCCATCTCTCAAAAATAAAATGTCCAACTCCCACACTAGTGTGAATTAGTTCATCCAACAACATTAAACCTGAGGCCAAGAGTTTGAAAAATTGTACTATGAACAGGGAAAAACCCGCCTAAGACACGCATGCAAAAACGACCAACCAAAGGAACGTAGACTGCCGACGTGGTAATACAGAAGAGCAAGTGGGAAAGCTAAGCGGGAAGAAGGAAGTCGAAAAGGCCATCGACGTGGCAAGGCATGAACGTTAAAAGGATGAAAAGAAGACCCAATTAATGGTGATTTAGCCAATACAGTCGAATTCCCCCAAAATCTGGGGGAATATTCTGGCGAACAGGCATAAAACCAGCACAATGCCCCATGAACGAAAATGGTCAACCTAGAAGCAGTGAGGGGATCTTCCCACGTAAAAATGGGAAGGAGGAGATCTGAGTTACGAAAAAAGACCACATGGATGAGACTGATTTGGTGGTTGAAAGGCTAAGGGATGAGACAGCTGAAAAGAATGGATAGAGTGAAGGGTCCCACACCTGAGAAGAGATCCAACGAGTATGAGTGGGATCTTGTGGGTGTAATGAGATCTCCTGAAACATAGAAGAGAGGGGGATCATACCCCTCCTATAGAGGAGATGGTGACCATCCCCTTCCTTTGACTATTTTGTTGATAAAATTATTATTCTATTTACACCCAGTGGCCTATAAAGGCTTGGGTAAGGAACAGAAAAAGAACAACAAAAAAGAAAGTAGCTCAGTGCATTACTCTCTCTCTCTCTAGTCTCTTGATCATTTCTGGTTAATCATTAACAAGATTCCATTAGTGTGTATATAAAATAAATCCTTTACATTTTGGCACTTTCATTGAGAGTGAGTAGAAACCTTAGAGAATCTCTAAAAACCCAAACAATGCCTCAAACTAGATCAAACACTACCCTAGAAAAAGGGAACGGGAACGGGGATGAGCAAACCAATCGGTCCGCTCCCCCAACTGAGATGTTTCAGGCTATCCTAAACTAAATTTTATGCTACAACGAGATCTTGCACAGACGCGCGCAGAAGTTAGTCAACACATTAATCATGAAGAACAGGAAAATTATCACGAAGGATGCAGATGCGAAGCCAGACGGGAGGATAATGAAAATAATAGGGATGTGCGGAATGAAGATATGGAGATGCAGTCCCAAAACCACGAAAAAGAGGTAGTGGGAAAAGGTCGTCCACCAAAAGTTATGACAAAAGTAGCAATGGAGGAGATGATAGAGAGAAAAATGATGGAGTTGAGGAATTTGGGGAGTGCGGGAAATGAAAACCTTAAGTCACTCACCAGAACCCCATTAAGCCTGGAGGTTCTAACTGCCCCAATACCGAAAAAATTTATGGCACCTAAGTTCAAGTGGTATGATAGAAAATCTGAACCCTATGAACCATCTTAGATGGTTTAAGCAAGTTATGACATTGTACCAACATGCGGAGACGTTGATGTGCATGATATTTCCCACAAGCCTGGACGAAACTACACTTAAATGGTATCATTCCCTTCCCGCTCAATCGATTACTAACTTTACTATCATGTCTACTATCTTTTTAGAGCATTACTATACGTATCGTGCGGTGATGAAAGATTCACAGTACCTCCTTACAATCTTTTCCCAAAAAGGAGAAACATTATGCGAGTACAACCAAATATTCAAATAGGAGATCGCTAAGGTGGAAAGCTGTGACGATAAAGCGACCAGGCTGGCGTTTAGATGAGGGTTGGATCCAGAATCCGCTCTCTTTGAGGATTTATTAAAAGTTAAACTTTTAACCATGACGAAAAATTTTCAGCGGGCGTAATCTTACATCACGTTGGAAGAACAGAAGAAGAGTCTCTTAAAACTGACAGGACAACAGAGTGATGAGCCCAAGAAAGAGGAATGGAATTCAAAGGCTGACAGAAATATGAATTAGGGGATAGAAAAAAAAGTGAGCGGGGAAATAGTAAACGGGATAGAACAGACAATCGAAGGAGATATACTGATGAAATCCACCTCATAGATAAAGTCTACACATGTGTCGATAAACCAAGTCCTAGATATGATAAAGGACAAGCCTTGGTTAAAGAGGCCGGCCACGCTCACGAAGGTGCCGTACTACAAGGATAAGGACAAGTATTGCTCGTACCACATGAGCAATGGACATTGTACAAAAGATTGTTATCAGCTGAAAGACTACATAAAAAAGCTGGTAAAAGAAGGATACCTCAATCAGTTTGTGAAAAAAGAAGAGTCGAAATGGGAAAATAAAAAGGAAGTCCAGAACAAAGAAAAATGAGACAACAGGAAGCAACCACTCTAGATAGTCGACACCATCATTACGTTGACCGAAAATGAGGTAACTACTAGAAATGAAAGAAAGATGTACAACAAGAAACCATTGATGGAAGGAAATTATAAACGGGGGAATTCCTCGAGTAAGGGCGGAAATCCCCCACTCATATTTGACAATATAGATTTGGAGTACGACAAATGCCATAACAATGCCCACGTCATATCAATATAAGTGGGTAACTATTTACTGATAAGGGTACTGATTGATGACGGGAGTGCCATCAACATTCTCCATCGGTCAACACTCGAGAAAATGTCTATGGGAGAATGTCTGTTGCAAAGTCCGTCGCAGCCCCTGATAGGATTCAACAGAACTGTGGGCTACTTGGAATGAACAAAATCTCTCCCAATCAGTGCAGAACCATTCAACTACCTCACTAAGTTCATAGTATTGTACACAACATCTCCCTATAATGCCATTCTAGGAAGAACATGGCTGCACAAGATGAAAGTTGTACCCTCCACCTACTACCAAGTACTGAAATATCCATCTCCTAACGGGATCAAGACCATAAGGGGAGATCCAGCTGCTACCCAGGCTTGTGCCATAACCGCACCAGATTCTGTAAGAAAAAAGAGAACAGAAAAGAGGAAAGAAGAGCTGGCAGTTGCTAATGAATAATAACAATCATAGGAGGACGCCCAGGTGGGCCTGATGTAAGAAGCGAGAGAAGAAACTGAACCCATCTATTTAGATGAAGAAACTCAGAAGACAAATAACATTGGAGCCCACCTTGAGCAAGCGGAAAAAGAGCGGCTGGAAGATTACCTGCGGAAAAATAAAGACATTTTTGAAACGGCAACCCAAGAAATGCCAGGTATACCAGAAACTATAATGTGTCATAAGTTGAATACTGACCGTCAGACCAGTGAAGCAGTGAAAGATGAGTTTTACGCCAGAAAGAAATATGGTCTTCAAAGAAGAAGTTGACAAATTGTAAAAAATAGGCTTAATCATGGAGGTAAATTATCCGGAATGGCTTATAAACGTTGTCATGGTAAAAAAGAAGAGCGGGAAATGGAGAATCTGCGTAGACTTCACAGACCTGAATAAAGCACACCCCAAAGATGAATATCCGCTGCCAAGAATAGATCAAATGGTAGATGCCACATCAGGACATGAGTTTTTGAGCATCATGGATGCCTTATCGGGATATAACCAGGTGAAAATGTTCCAGTGTGATCAAGGAAAGACATATTTTATAATTGAATATGGTACTTTCTATTACAAAGTAATGCCTTTCGGTTTTAAAAGCGCAGGTGCTACCTACCAAATATTGGTAAACAAAATCTTTTGAGAGCAGATCGAGAAACACATGGAGGTTTATGTGGATGATATGCTAGTAAAGAGCGGTAAGCGGGAAGATCACATTAAAAATCTCAATGAAACCTTTTCCATCCTGAGGAAGAGCTCCATAAAGCTGAATCCAGATAAATGCACCTTTGGGGTGGCGTCGGGAAAATTCTTGGGTCACTTAGTCACGCAGCGGGGAATTGAAGTCAATCCGGATAAAGTAAAAGTTATAATGGAAATGAGACCTGTTATGATTATTCTATAGTGCAAGTCTACACTATCGTCGTTAAGAAAAAATTTCTATAAAAATAAAGTATCATCCACATGATTGACTGATATAAATAATTGAAATTAACTAAATCTTAATTCTAATTGCGGATGATTAAAACTTAGGATTTTACTTAAACTAACATTCTAATTAAACTAAAACGATAAAGATTTGATGAAGATAAAATTTGAATAGTTAAAAGCTCTAGGATTTTCAATTTCACCAAACAAAACATGTTCTAAATTACAATTCTCAATCAATAAATGTTTATTTAGAACATTGATAACAAATTTTTTTAATATAATTATTAATCTTGTTCAAGCGTCGATGATAATGAATCAGAAATACGAATCATAAATCTCTATCAGGATTCAATATAATGAAACTCATTAAGCACAAGAAATTATGGTTGCTACATTAGATTCATAATTATATCTAACTTATGAAATTCTAATGGTGTTATAAACAAAGAGCAAATTCAATAATCACTTCTCAGTCTCAGAATTAAATCTAAAATTATGCAATAGTAGACCAGACAATGATAAGCATTAGGAACGGATTATAACACTCAATAATACTGAATAAACATCGATTAAATTAAAAATCAAAATTTATGAACGATCATGGTTTGGCTACGTTGTAGCCCTAGATAAGAAATTTAGAACATACTGGAATAAGAATATATCCTAATAATATTCATGAACATAGATGAAAAGAGAAGAAAAAACTAGATTTGAGGATGAATTGAAGTTGAGATCCGTCTCCTGATTGGATTCTTCATTTTCTCTCCAAAAGCTTTCTCCTCTGCCTCCCGCGTTCTAAAATCCACAAAAGACCTAAAATATTCTCTGTATATACTAGGATTCGATAAGGATAAAATAAGAGAGAAAAACGTGAAAAATGTTATCGCGTCAGCGTCGCGGCGCTGGCCTTCTGTCTACCTATACGTCATGCCAGTGTCACAACGCTAGGAAGTCAGAGCCACGACGCTGGCGTTCTGTATTGCCAGCATTGCGACGCTGGGAAGCCCACATTACGACGCTGGCCGTCCTACCCAGTTTCATTCTTTTTTGCGTTTTTTCTGAATTTTTGACTTTCAAATCTTTCGAAATCAATCTAAATGCAATTGAATATCAAACCTACAAGATAGAAATAAAAAAAATACATAAAGCAATCAACAAATCTAAAAGAACTAACAAAAATAAGGTTAAAATTATCTAAAATATGAGTGTAAAATACACTCATCAAATACCCCCGAACATAACCTTTTGCTAGTCCTCAAGCAAAACAAAACAAAATAAAATAATCAAACAAGAAAAATAAGAAACACTAATTCTGAAAAGCTAAAGAAAGAGTGCCGTAGTATTTTTGACTAATTAAACTTGGCTCAGAGATTCCAAAATAGTGACAACCCAAGAAAAACTTCTGAATTATGATCATGTTAAGCTTAAACACAATTACCATTTTACATTACAACTTGAAAAGTCCCGAGTGTGTGCTTGTGTCACCTTAAGTCATCCAATCTTTTTAACCCATATGAGTTTATGCAATCAAGTCTTGTAGAAGCAGATCTAATAATCTATAAAAATATTAGAACTCCATAACCAATTTTTCATGCCACTCCACTAATGTAGGCAAACCACATCACTTAGGATCATTAGGATTTTCATAGGCTTGTAATGTATGGCTAGGGTTTAAGGTATGATAAATGATATTATTTTGGCTCAATCTTTACCCATAGTCACACATGTATTATAGGAATGAACGAGCCTAACTCAACTTATCTTGTAACACCCCCAAATTTATCATTTCACCTCTTGAACAATCAATCATGCTCAACCATTCTCTTTCTTTTTTAAATTTGATTTCCTTAAGCTTCTCTTTTCCTTAACGAGCTTTCAGCTAATAGCTCCTAAACTAGTTGATCATAGGGTATTAGGTTTTAAGACACCCATTCGAGCTTAGTCACTCAATTCTAAGAGGCTACGAAATCAAATTTATTCATTATTTTTTTATATCGAAACTCCTCCCATCCACCTAGATTGTCATAGCTCCAAGTATTTTCCCAGAACATTCAAATACTATGAGTAAAAAGGGGTACTAGGGAAAACTTTTTATAAGATTGTGAAATTTCCATGGGTGATAAAAAATGCAATTTAGACTCAACATGGATGACTAGGAAAACAATTAAGTATAGGTTGGCTTAAAAAGCTCAAACGATCCAAAAATGGCCTAAATCATGTTCTAAGTGAAGTGTAGCCTAGAATTTCAGCTCGAACAACAACTAAATTGGTTCTAGAGTTCTTATGAGATCATAATGATTTCTTAAGTCACATAAACCTTCTCTAAGGAAAAAAAAGATAATCAAACGCTCAAGGCTAGGGCTCAATATGCTAGGATTCTCTAGTGTAATACAAATCAATACTTAGTTCAAACACACACCGATACACAAATTCAACATTTTTTCCAAAGCTATCAATAATTCAAAACCAATCTCATCATAGGTATTAGTATGTCAATAACAGAACGCAAAAAAAAAAAATTAAATTAAAGCCACCACCCACAAACTAAAAACTTTCATTGTCCTCAATGAAAAGAAAATATGTAAAATGAATAAATAGAGAGGACTTCCTTGAATAATGATGAGTTAACATCCTCGTTAGTTTATGCATTGTTCTTGTTGTCTCAAACTGAGAGGAAGGTGGTGCTGGAGCCAAATTCGTTCATAATTTTTTTTGTATAAAAACTTGAAGAAAAACAATAAATAAAATAAGCAAAATAAAAATAAAAAAACTAAAAAAATGAAATAACAAAAATATAATTGGGTTGTCTCCCAGCAACGCTTGTTTTAATGTCTTCAGCCAGACATAATGATTATCCAGGCTTTACTCGTTGTCCACTGACTTTAGAATTCCCTTTGTATCAGAAATTGACCAGCCTAAGACCATTTGTTGCTCTCTCAAAACCCTCAGGCAACTTATTTTCTTGTTCACCATTTAACGAAGCAGAGATAATGATAGGCAAAGTGGATGTTTCTCCTATAAAGGTGTACAGAAGGTGGAGGTCTAACTCCGATGATTTTTCAATAAATGGTAGGTGACTAGGTTTACCTTTTCCAAATTATGCACTATCCATCGCAAACGCTATTCATATCATTTGGGTGTTTGATTGCTTTGAAGACATTAAAAATTACCTGATCATCTTGCATTCGCAAAATAAGTTCCCTTTTTACACATCAATCAGAGTTCTTCCCGTAGGTAAAAATGGTCTACCAAGAATAATTGGAATTTCTTGGTTTTCCTCCATGTCCAGAAAAATAAAATCAGCTGGGAAGATAAATTTATCCACATTTACCAAAACATCCTCAATACTCCCCAATGGATATCTGATAGACCTATCAGCTAACTGTAAGGATACCGTCGTAGGCTTAGCTTCTCCAGGACCTAGCTTTTTGTAAACTGAATATGGCATCAAATTGATACCAGCCTCAAGATCACATAAAGTCTTTTCAAAATATGAATTTTCAATGGTGCAAGGAATAGTAAAAGTCCTAGGGTTCTTTAACTTTGGAGGTAATTTATTCTGCAAAATAACACTACACTCCTCAGTAAATGCAACTGACTCATACTCCTCTAGCTTTCCCTTGTTTGAGAGAATATCCTTCATGAATTTGACATAGCTCGGCATTTGTTCCAAAGCATTAGCAAAATGGATGTTTATATGTAGTTTCCTAAATACATCAAGAAACTTAGAAAGCTGCTTGTTCAAATTCTACTTTTGGAACCACTGAGGGTATGGAATAGGTGGAATATATGGTGGAGGATTATTAGGATAGAGCTTTGACTTAGGCTTTCCTTTCTTTTTCTTTTTTCTGAGCTCTTGGTAAGATCATCACCCATTGTCTCAGCTTCTGCTTCAATTGGCTGAGAATTTTTAACAATGGCTTTCTGAGGTTCTGCTAACTCCTTGCCACTACGAAGAGTAATGGCGTTTACTTGTTCTTTTGGATTCCTCTCGGTGTTGCTCGGTAGAGAACCGTGTGGTCTTTGTGTGAGTATTTCTGAAAGTTGACCCATTTGAAGCTCCAAATTCCTTATTGATGCAGCTTGACTATGAATATTGGTTTCTTCCCTTTGCATACTTATTTCTTGCCTCTGAAGTGTAGCATATGTTCTTTCCATAAATTGAGTAGTATTAACTGTGAGCTGGGCAATAACATCTTCTAGAGAAAATTTAGGTTGTTGAGGCTGAAACTGAGGCTGAGTTGCAACTAGTTGTAGGTGTTGGAGAATGGATTATTCTGCCTATTATAGTTCCAAAAAAGTTAGCTTGTTCAGACTGAGAAGGTGCAAATGGATTTCCAGCTTGACATTCAGTGCTAGAATGAGGCCCATTACATAATTCACAAACTTCCTGTGTCGCATGAACTACACTAGCATTGGCAATGAAAGAGCTAAATTGCTTTAAAAGTATAGCTACTTGAGCTCCATGAGTCTTTCTTGGTACATTACGCTCAGCTGGCCATTGATAAGCATTGGCAGCCATTTCTTCTTATAAGGCATAAGCATCTTCATGTGTTTTTTCCATTAAAGCACCTCCCTGATGCTGCATCCACTAACGACTTTGTTGAATTTCTCAAACCATTGTAGAAAGTTTGGACTTGTAGCCATCCAAGAAGTCCATGATGTGGGCGTCCTCTCAACATCTATGTAAACCTCTCCTAAGCTTCATAAAGAGGCTTCCTCTCATGTTGGGCAAATGTGGTGATCTCATTCCTCATTTTGGCTGTTTTTGCTAATGGAAAGAATTTGGCTAAAAAAATTTCAGACAGGCCACTTCAAGTAGTGATCGATCCATCTTGAAAAGAGTTCAACTAACTGTTAGCCTTATCCCGTATTGAGAATGAGAATAATCTCAACCTAATTGCATCAATTGAGACATTGCTATGCTTGAATGTCTCACAGATTTTGAGAAAATTAGCTATGTGAACATTTGGATCATCATTAGGTAGACCACTAAAATTATTTGCTTGCACCATTTGAATGATAGCTGGCTTAATCTCAAAATTGTTGGCATTAATAACAGGGCGTTGAATGGCATACACAACCTCATTGACCAGTGGCATAGCATAGTCTGAATCACCTGATTATTTTGGTTGTTTACAATTTCAGGATTTTCTCTGACATCTTCCATGGTTTCTTGAGGGTGTTTAGAAGCTTCTCTTCTCACTTTTCTACTACGACGACACGTTCGCTCAATTTTTAAATTTAGGGTTGTCAAATTTATGCTTCCATATTTTCTCATACACATTAGAAAACGCCTGAAAATTAAAAATAGTAAACAACCATAAATAAAAATATAAAAAATAATTATGACTCTAATTAAAATTAAGAATATTTAACTCCAATATTAATAAACAAAATCAATCCCCGACAATGGCGCCAAAAACTTGTTACGATTATTCTATAGTGCAAGTGTACACTATCGTCGTCAAACAATAAATTTATATAAAAATAGAGTATCATCCACATGATTGATTGATATAAATAATTAAGATTAACTAAACTTTAATTCTAATTAAGAATGACGAAAAGTTGAGATTTTTAATTAAACTAAATTTTTAATCAAATTAAAACAATAAGATTTGATAAAGATAAAATTTGAATAGTTAAAAGCTATATGATTTTTTATTTCACCAAACAGAACATGCTCTAAATTCTAATTCTCAATCAATTAATGTTTATTCAGAACATTGATAGCGAATTTCTCTAATATAATTATCAATATTTCTCAAGCATCGATAATAATGGATAAAAAATACGAATCATACATCTCTGTCAAGATTCAATATAATGAAACTCATTAAGCACAAGAAATTATAGTTGCTACACTAGATTTATAATTACCTCTAACTTATGAAATTCTAATGGTGTTATAAGCAAATATCAAATTCAATCATGACTTCTTAGTCTCAGAATTAAATCCAAAACCATGCAATAGTTGGCCACACAATCACAAGCATTAAGAACGGATTATAACACTCAATAGTACTAAATAAACATCGATTAAATTAAAAATAAAAAATTATGAACAATCATGGTTTGGCTACGTCGTAGCCCTAGATAAGAAATTTAGAACATACAAGAATAAGAAGATATCCTAATAATATTCATGAACATAGAGGAAAAGAGAAGAAAAGACTAGATTTGAGGATGAATGGAAGTTGATATCGGTCTCCCGGTTGGATTCGTCTTCATTTCCTCTCCAAAAAACTTTGTCTTCTGCCTCCCGCGTCCAAAAAGTCCACAAAAAGATCTAAAATAGTTTCTTTATACACTAGGGTTTGATAAGAATAAAATAGAAGAGAAAAACTTTATTGCGCGTTGGAAGTCAGCGTCACGGCGCTGGCGTTCTGTCTGCCTATACGTCATGCCAGCATCACGATGCTGGGAAGTCAGAGTTGCAGTGCTGGTGTTCTATACTACTAGCCCTCCTGCCCAGTTCCGTTCTTTTTATGATTTTTCCAAATTTTTTACTTCCAAATACAATTGAATATCAAACCTACAAGATAGAAACAAAAAATACATAAATCAATCAATAAATCTAAAAGAACTAACAAAAATAAGGTTAAGATTATCTAATATATGAGTGTAAAATACACTCATAAAGATCTCCACGGAATCGGAAGGAAATACAAGGTTTAACTAGAAGATTGGCGGCACTAAATATATTTCTTTTAAGATCAACCGACAAACAAATGCATTTCTTTTCAAAACTAAGAAATAACTTCACTGGCAGGTGCGATGAGGAGTGTGAAGAAGCTCTCAATAAGATCAAGGAATATTTGACAACTCTGCCATTGTTGTCAAAACCAAAACTAAGAGAACCCATGTATTATATGTAGCCGTGTCGCAAGCAGCCA
The DNA here is from genome assembly GCA_003255025.1 of Datisca glomerata. Taxonomy (NCBI): domain Eukaryota; kingdom Viridiplantae; phylum Streptophyta; class Magnoliopsida; order Cucurbitales; family Datiscaceae; genus Datisca; species Datisca glomerata. Next base: position 88,737 of record QANY01009611.1, read on the forward strand.
TTAGCGTTGCTCTTATGAGAGAAGAGGAAAGAAAGCAGAAGCTGGTGTACTTCATCAGTAAAAGCTTGGTGACAGCTGAAACCGGTTATAAAAGAATGTAAATGTTGATACTAGCCATTGTGGTAGCTGCCAAGAAGCTGAGGCCCTATTTTCAAGCGCACAACATAAATGTGCTGATAGACTTACCAATAAGAAGCCTTCTACACTCGCTAGAGGTCAGCGAGAGAATGGAAAAGTGGGCAATTAAGTTAAGACAATACGAAATCCATTATAAGCTGAGGACATCAATCAAAGGACAAGTCATGGTTGACTTCGTAGCGGACTTCACTGTCAACGATGGGGAAGAAATTGAAAATGAGTCACAAGCAATTGGAAATGAGACATGGGAACTGTACGTTGATGGAGCCTCAAACAACAAGGGAGTTGGAGCAGGAGTGGTACTAAGGACCCCGCTTGGTGAAACATTAGAGCACTCCATTTTGTTTGGATTCATCACCTCAAATGAAGAAGTCAGATATGAAGCTTTGATAACGAGAATCTCTTTGTTGTGGGAGTTGGAGATAACTGAAATAAAAATATTATGTGATTCAATGCTAGTTGTGAAACAGGTCACAAGAGAGTTGAATATTGCTCACCTTTTTACAAGGAGCAATCAGCTGAACATGTCCCAAGCGCAGAAAACGGGCACGCAGATGCATTGGCTAATCTGGGATCTTTGCTACAGCTCTCGTGAAAATGGACTGTGTCGGTTGAATTCCTCGAAAAACCAAGTATCACAGTGAAAGAGGTGGCAAAAGTAGAAATTGAGGAAGAGCTCCACAAGATGATGTAATCCGTTACTTGAAGGAAGGGATCTTGCCACATGATAAACTTTGCGTAAAGAAAGTCTAGTACCAATGTTCCAGGTACTTCATGATTAATGGTTTGTTATACAAGCAATCTTTTTCAAGTCCATTTTTAAAATGCCTAAGGGAAATGAAGCAATACGTGTTGGAAGAAATCCACGATGGAGTGTGCGGGAACTACCGAGGGTAGATCTTTGCCCCCACAAGTTACTAAATGAAGGATATTACTAGTCGAAAATAAATCAAGATGCCAAACAGTATGCAAGGAAATGCAACAAGTGTCAACGATTTGCGCCCATGGTAAAATTGGCCCCAAGAGAACTCAACACTGTGCAAAGTCCTTGGTCGTTCATGCAGTGGGCTCTAGACATCGTTGGACCACTCCTCATGGCACCCGCTCAGAAATATTTCCTACTGGTTGCTACAGAGTGCTTGAGTAAATGGATCAAAGTAGATTCCTTTGCTAGGATTCACGAGGAAGAAGTAAGAGGAAACCTATGAAAAAATAAATTTCAAACGGAAGGGAAATTCGGCCCATCCTAGAAGGGGCCATACATTGTCAAAGAGGTAGGTGGCAGTAGATACTATCATCTCAGAACTGAAGAATGAACAGAATTGACGAAGTCGTGGAGCGCTAGTCATCTTAAGAAATATTTTGTTTAACTTATTAAATGTTGTTGCAATGAATAACTTTTCCTGTGGTTTTGCCGTAAGAGTTTTCCACGTAAAGAACTTGTGTAAAGTCTCTCTGTTATCGCTTAAAATTAAAAAGATCAGCAGCCTAGAAACTAAATCTCTTGAGAGCGGGAAAAATATTACCTCTAAAATGTGGAAAATAAAAAAGGTCGGCGGCTTAGAACCAAAGCCCTTGAGAGTGGGAAAACCCATATCTCTAAAATGTTGAAAAGGGAGTATGTGAAAACGACAGAGGCCCAAGAGCCTAAGTCCCTGAGAGTGGGAGAAACCCTCTCTCTAAAATATGAAACTTAAAGGTCGACGGTTTAAATGCCTGAAGCCTTGAGAGCGGTGACGCCTTCTCTCTAAAAAGAAAGAATCAAAAGGTCGGTGGCCTAGAAGCCAAATCCCTTGGGAGATGAAAAATCTTCTCTCTAAAATAAAGAAAATAGAGAAAGGAAAACGGTAAAGTGGGAAGTCCAAAAGAAGCAGAAACGGGATAAGGAGTCACATTCGTTCTAAACAAGAAACCCAAAAATCAACTCCTCTAGAATCGGATTAAGAGAAAAGCCAGTAAACAAAAGCACTGTAAGCGGAAAATCTTCTAAGAGTAATTGAATTTTTACAAAACTATTGCTTAAGTGTTTAAAAGGTTAACAATAGAAGGAAAACCTTAAGTCTTAAATTGCTTGAACAAGTTAGTGAAAGTTAACTAAACTAAATTATTAAACTACTTGTTGATTTTCTTTGCTAAGCGCTAGGGAAGTTGCAAAGGAAATGACAAAAGATGTTAGGGGAAAGAAATCATTTCATTAAAGATCTGAAAAATATGAAATGATTCAAAGTACAAGAAAAAAAAGAAAATGCAAGTACATAAATGAAAATTATAGGGAAACCTCAAAGGTTCAGGGTTCATCAACGGGGATGACTTCAACGGCGGGCACAGAGGAGTCAGCAGCGAGAACACCCTTGGGAGAAGCGTCCATTTCGGCCTCCACGTCATCCTCGAGAGAGACCCGTGGAGGATTTTTCTCCTTCCCATCCTTGTATCCACCAAGATAAACTTTCTTCTCAACCTTGTCAAACAAGGCTTGCAAGTGTCTTTAGTCTCTCTAATCTCTCCATTGAAATTTATCCCGTGCCAGCTTTGCGACAGCCAACTTCTACACAACAATCTTTAGATTTTGTAGGACGTAGTCTGGCACCTCTCGGATTCCTCAAGAGTTTCCTTTGCGGCTTTCAGAGAATTCTCTAACTTGGCAACTTCTGTCGTAGCTATTGCCGCTCCCTGGGCAAACTCCTCCACTGTGCCCTGAAGTTCAGCTCCCTCTTCATCAGCCTCTCAATATCTGCTTGGTGATGGTTGAGAAGGGCATGGACAGCTTGAACTTCATTTTTCCACTAAGACATATTCTACTCATTGGCAAGGAAGTGTTCTTGAAGGCTGTTGTGGAAAGTGATGGCCTGCCAAACACACAACAAGGAAAAATAAGATGTTGAAAAAGACAAATGAAGTAAAGGAAATAAAGGAAGCAGCTTAAAGAATACCTTCATTAAATCGTGGTTGAGAGAGTTGACCTGGTCCCCAACCGTCATGTTGCGGGCAGTGGCCATGTCTGCTTTAGACTGAACCCAGCAAAGCAGGATGTGTGTTGAACGTGGGTCATTCAGGAAGTAATAGAAGAAGGAAGGGAGGGGACTCCATGGAAATGTCTCCACCTCCATATTGAAGGGTCTTCACCCCCTCCTTGAGAGCCGGAAGAATGAGCAGGTTGTGGGGGAAGGGGAGGAGAGGTTGAACACTGCCGAGAACCTTCACCAGGGGCACAAGAGCAGGAGGAATGACCAGAGAAGGATCTGTTGGTACATAAAAAACATCAGCATGAGTGGGAGGAGGACTCAAATTTACTCAAGAGGAGCTCAGGGCTTCACGCCTTGGATGGTCATTTCTTTCTTCCACAACGTCCCCAACAATCGTGCTCCGTAAATGCCTCGACATAACTACACTTGCAGTGAGATTTTGAAGAAAATGTTCCCATTCTGGGTCCTCCCATTCAGACCTAGAGGAGATAGAAGTACTTAAAATGAAAACAATAGAAACAGGATGAAAGTAGGAAACGATAATATCTCTCAGAAGCTTAGGAGAAGACTGTTGAGCTGATGAAGATGGTTGAGCAGAAGCGGAAGTGGCTTGAGCCACGTCAGGAATGAAAGCAATGTTGATTTCACGTCACGGATCAAGAAGGTCATCCCAGTCCCGTTCGTGAATGTTGAAAGCAATGATAACCTTATCCTTGGATTCCCTAGAAAGGAACGACGGCTTATCCCCTTTGTTATCTGTGAAGAAGAAAAAGTCAAGGTCAGTGCACTAAAAAAAAGAAGAGAAAGCACGAAATGAATTAAACACGGGAATCAGAGCTCCGATGACTTACCGAAGACTCCTCATTTATGGGGGATTGTCCAGCGGCCATCACCGCCCCAGTTCCCTTCGATTTGAATGACATCTCGTTCGCAGCCTTTGTCTCCTTTTAGAATTTCGGTTATCATTTTCCTCTTTTTGGAATCGGGATGGGGGTAAGGTAATAGATTTCATTGCGATACTTAGTGATATAGCAAGCATGAAGCTCATCAACATCTAAATCTAAGCCATATCTTCTATTTAGAGCCTCGAAACCTAATACAATCCTATAGAAGCTAGGAGTAAATTGAGACAGAGCCAGCCCAACGGTGTGGAAAAACTCTTGCAAATAAGGGGGAAAATGAAGCTTAAGTCTTAAAGCTATGTACATCAGACTAAGGGTAATTTGGAATGGGGGTCTATATTCTAAGTTAGGATGACCACTCTCTCCTAAACCACAAACAACATCGAGAAGAAAGGCATATCTGTGGGAAGCAATGAAATGGTCAAGCTCAACTTAGGACCTAACTAAGGGAACAATAGGTTTGAACCTATTATTACCTGCCATGCTTAAGGGATTTAAAGGAAAGTATACGTAGAAAAAATTTTGCAGAAAAGAAGAAGACGAAGAAGAACTTACAACAAAACAAAGGCAAGGAAGAAATGGGCAGAGAAAATTAGAAAGTAAAATGAAACGAACCTTATAAATTTTGAAAACAGGAATTGAAAGAGACGGTTTTACGAAGAGACGTGACTGACAAGACAGAACCGTTACCTGTACTAGTAAACGACATGGTGACAACTGGAAAAGAAAATGAAATAAAACGCACGCTACATAGGATAATTGAAAGTGGGAAGCTGAAAAGACAAAAGGAAATGATGAGAAGTTGTTTCACAGAGAGAACGTCAGTGAAAGCGGGAAATGAAGGGACAACTCAAGTTCCCAATGGATGACATAAAAGAGGAATTGACTGATCACGCCCCTCATAAATGCCCCTGAAAATCGAAGTTCCTCATCATTATACATCAATAAAGAAGACTTTATTGAGTGCAATGAGGGCAAATGAATAGAAAAACCCGCTTAAGACACGTGTGCAAAAAGGACCAACCAAAGGAAGCCGTGTAGACTGTCAATGCGGCAAAATGGAAGAGCAAGCAAGAAAGCAAAGCGGGAAGAAGGAAGCCGAAAAGGCCATCAACGTGGCAGGACATGAGCGTTAAAAGGAAGGAAAGAAGACCCATTTAAAGGTGATTTAGCCGTTATAGCCGAATTCCCCCAAAATCAGGGGGAATATTCTAGCGAACAGGCATAAAACCTGCACCATGCCACATGAATGGAAATGGTCAACCGAGAAGCAGTAAGGGGATCTTCCCACGTGAAAACGGGAAGAAGGTGATCTGAGTCATGAAAAAAGATCAAGTGGATGCGACTCATTTGACGATTGAAAGACTCGGGGATAAGACAGCTGAAAAGAATGGATGGAGTGAAGGGTCTCACACCTGAGAAGAGATCAAATGAGTATGGATGGGATCATGTGGGTGTAATGAGATCTCCAGAAATATAGGAGGGGGAGGGGGGGTCATTCCCTATAAGGGGGAGATGGTGACCATTTCCTTCCTTTGACTATTTTGTTGATAAAATTAATATTTTATTTACACCCAGTGACCTATAAAGGCTTGGGTAAGGAACAAAAAAAAAAGAAAGTCGCACACTGCATTACTCTCTCTCACTCTCTAATCTCTTGATCATTTTTGGTTAATCATTAACAAGATTCCATCGGTGTGGAGGTAAAAAGAAACCTTTTACATTGTAATCATTTACATACTACTTTTAAACCTACTCACATCTTTTGATCGAAAGCTGGTCTTGATCATTCAACTATTCTCATGTACACTAAAGAATCAAGAATTGAAAAGGCAAAAATAAATTGAAATGGGACATGGAGAGGAACTCAAATGATGGTGTAAAAGGTGAAATGGGTAGGAACCAGTATATATGTTAGATTAAAATTATATTCAAATTATTACTCTATCTGAAACTGTTGGGAATTTGAACCTAAAATAGAAATGCTCGGCTTCTATCAAGGAGGGGAAATTGGAGGAGTTGGATTTTTTTTTAAATTACATGCAATTTCTTACCTTTGGAAAACAAAACATTTTTTTTTGTCAACAAGAAATCAACTTCCATAAATCAATAAGAATCTCTTACAATGCCAATTTAGATTTCGAAATTACAGAAACAATAAAATCAGGGAATGGGGCGAGGAAAACAACCTTCTGCTCCATCTTTAGCCCCTCTTCGTCCAGTGGTCCGCCAAAGCATTGGCTGTTCTTTGAAAAACAAAATATAAGTTTAAGTTAAAAGTGTGCTGCTGTCAAAATAATTATCCAATGAAATTAAAATAATAAAAATTTTGTAAACTACATATTGCACACTTTAATAATGAAAAAGTATGTATCTAATCTTATATAGAAAACAATTTGATAATTAAAGGAAAGATTTTTTACGCATAGCAAATGTTAGATATCAACAATTGACGGAGTTTTGACACTATTAAGGTATTTAAAAAAAATTCCAGATATAAAACCTTTTTGAAGAATATTTTAAAATAAGGTAGTTTTTTAAATGCTGGAAATCATTTACTAGTAAGGTAATTTTTGTAATGCTGGAAATCGTTTTTGTAAAGACGATTTTGTCACTGCCATGACAACCCTTTCAAACAAATCATCTTTACAAAAAAACAATCGCCATTTGATCCAAATTATCGTTTGCAACGATGATTTTGAGGACGAGTAGCCTTCTTCTTTCCAAGTCCTTCAGCCAACTCAAGTGAATTTGGCCGTTCGATCGAAGTATTAAAAACCCCATCTCCATTTTGACCCCTCTCTCCCTTGATTCAGCTCCCTCTTTCCTTCTCCATCTCTGATCCTTGCATCATGATTTCAAATCACACACTGTTGAAGCATGTGTGGCTGTACGAGTTAGTTTGCTTTAAGTTTGTTCGTTTTTGTTTTGATTTTTTGAGTTATTTTCAATAGATTTTGATGCTCCATAGGGAGATCCTGGCTGATCGTCTTCCCCGTTTGTTTTAGCAGAAAATGATTATGAAAATCAGACTTTTTTCCCTGAAAATCTTCTGGCATGTCAATAAAATTCTCAAAATGTTGGTTTAAAAGAAGAAGAAAAAAAGAATTAAAAAAAAGAAAGAAGATAAGAAGATAAGATTGCATTACTACAGTGGGAGCTTGCGAAACTAACTGAATGGTTTTTGAACATGCAGATTCTCTGTGTTTGGAAGAATAAGGAGAGTAGCATATTCGACCTTTAAAAGCAGAGGTGCAGCTGGTTGGAAACAAAGAAGCACGGACAATTAAAATGCCAGTTTCACCGCGTTTCTTCCAGTGGGCGTCTGGATTTGTGGGATTCAATTAAAATGCTAGTGATGCCTGTGTAACAGAGGATACCCACTTACAGTGGAAATCGTCTTTTATAAAGACGATATCCACCTAAAGTTGATCTCGTCTTTCATACTTGGAGCCTCTCAATAAAAATGATTGATTTATGTTGTTAGATTCAAAATCGTTATCGGTATAAACCATATCGAATAAAATCAAGATCTCATATTGAATACATAAAGAATAAAATCAATAATAGAACGGAAACATACTTGAATCCATAACGTTAGAACGTTGTTTAGAGCCGAACGGTTGCCTTCCAGATCTACATTAATAGAAAATAAATATTAACATAGATGATGTATCTAAATTAACGAATAAACAGACACAATTGTGTGTAAAATGTGATGTTATTAAATTTTAGTAATAAAATAATTTTGGAAAAATGACCAGTTTGGCCAGTGTAGTATGCCTCTAGTTTCAATTTGGCCATTGTAAAAGTTTTCAATTTCGTCATTTGACTTTAGTTAACATTTCAATTTTATCATTTTATCACCATCAGTTTGTGAATTTTGGCGGTTTGACGGAGTGCCACATTATGTGAACATGTGACGCATGTGGGACCCAAAAATTACAGTCAACAAAAATAGTATTTTTTCTCTCGTCCACTTAATCACCTAATTAAGGTGTGGTTTCTTCTTTCCCATTCTCCTTCCCCATTATCTACAAACATCTCTCTCCTTCAAGCTAATAACATTTACCATTAATGGAGGTTCGACTTCCTCAATTAAAAGAACTCATATAATGTTGATGCACATTGTCCTATGCTGGTGAGTTGTAATTATACACACTACAGACCGAAGAACCTAAAGAATAAAGTTGTCTAGGTTGGTTACCTTGTCTAAAGGCCTTTGAAGCTTAAGTTAGAAGTGTAGAGGTAATCTAACATAGATTCTTTAAGTCCATATGAGCTTACCCTTGATTTTGGAGGGGACATACTCTCCTGCAATGGATATAATTATCTTTTAATTTTTAATTAACTTGACTGCACATAATAACTTAGTATGCATCTTATAGATATGGTAACATCTTAATGGCTCACTTGGCATGACATATATGTGAAAGTAATAGAAGGATATAAAATGCCTGAAGCATATAATTTAAAATCTCAAAACATATGTTCAATTAAATTACAAAGGTCTCTATATCGATTGAAACAGTCTAAGCCTATGTGGCATAATCGTCTTAGTGAGTACCTTTTGAAAGAAAGATATGTGAACAATTTAATTTATCTATCCATTTTTATTAAGAGATTAGATCAGACATCCTATGATTGTTGTGTATGTAGATGATTTAAATCTTATTAGCACTTTTGAAGATCTTAATAAGGCCATAACTTACCTAAAAGGAGAGTTTGAAATGAAAGATCTTCGAAATATAAAATTTTGTCTCGGCTTACAAGTTGAACAGCTATTTGATGAAATAGTAATCCATCAATTGACTTACATAAAAAAGTCATGAAGCTCTTTTATATGAGTAAAACTCATCCATTGAGTTCTCTAATGGTTATGAGATCTCTTGATATTAAAAATGGATCTTTTTGTTCTTGAGAAGAAAATGAAGAAGTTATTGGCTTGTAGTACCTTATCTTAGTGCAATTGGTATTCTCATATATCTTATAAATTGCACACATCCTGATATAGCAATTTCTATTAATCTATTTGCAAGACATAACTCTTCACTAGTTCGAAGGCATTGAATTGGAGTTAAACACATATTTCATCATTTGAGTGGAATAATAGAAATGGGTCTATGTTACATGAATATGTCATAATCACAAATAATTTGATATGCAGACGTTGGTCACCTTTCTAACCGACCCTCTAAAGGTCCATTGGAAACATGTTATGTGTTACTTATAATGGTACAACTATATCTTAGCGATCTATGAAGCAAACTATAGTGGCTACTTTTTCAAATCATTCTAAAATACGTGCAATCCTTGAAGCAAGTAGATAGTGCATATGGTTGAGATCAATGATCCACGCATATTGAAGAAATATGTAGATTATCCTCAATCAAAGGCAACCCTATGATTTTATATGAAAACAAAGCAGCATGCATCGTCAAATGAGGGAATATAAAAGGAGATCGAACAAAACACATCTCATCAAAATTCTTTTTCACGCATGAACTTCAAAAGAATGGTGATATTCATGTGGAGCAAATTTGATCAAGTGATAATTTAGATGACTTATTCACTAAAGCACTTCCTATTACAACATTCAAGAGGCTTGTTTATAAGATTGGAATGTGCATCTTCGAGACTTTTGATGATAATGGTTATATTCAGAATAACATTAGGGAAGTATAAAAAGAGAGTCCACTATAAACACAATGTACTTTTCTTCCTTTGCCAAGATTTTTATCCCATTGGGTTTCCGTGGTAAGGTTTTAATTATGCAATTAAACTTCTATATGTATAAGAATTTTGTTCTCTTTTTCATTCACTATAATTTTTTTCCCAAAGTATTTTTCCTAGTAAGGTTTTAAGGTTTTTTCTTAGTAAGTTTTAAGATTTTTTCCTAGATGGTGGACATCTAGGCGGAATGTAATAAATATATGAGTTAGATGTTACCATTCCTAACTTTCCCCACTCTTAACTCTCCACATTCTTAACTCTCTCCATTCTTAACTCTCTCCATTATTAACTCTCTTATTTACATTATCTACTCTGATAGTAGTAGGGCCATAGAATGCTAAAAAGATGGAGGAACAAGAGTTGTCACATTGTTTTTCCTTCCCCGCAAGTATAACATAATGAGCCCAAGTTATAGCAGCTCCAGATGAAATGAGAACCTTACTAAGACTTGACTTTGTAATACTGACTGGATCTTTTCCTAATGTACTCAGATTGGGAAGACCATCTACTAGCGGGCATTTTTCATAAAAATAAAGAGCATGTTGTAAATGCCCTACCACGAGGTCTTTGCATTGGTAGAAATGAAATGGGCATTGGCTTCGTGGCTCGCTGATACGTCGCCCCAACACTTTTTAGATCAAACGACATCACCTTGTAACATAACGTCTCCTTTTATCTGATATGGTGATAAACGACGTTTTCACTTTGTCTTCCTTAGTCATCTTGATCTGGTTATATCAAGAGAAAATATTCATAAATAACAACATCCCATATCTCTGATTTATTATTGGGAAAAGGAGCTCCAATGATATTTTAGAAAAAAATAATAGGAGCTAATAGGAGAATGCAGATAATGGATCATTTTATCCAAATCTAAGTTTTGAGTTTTTGGGAGTATGGCTTGTGGCTTGTGATCATTCTTTTAACATGAACCAAAATCACAAAGGAGCTGTTTTAAGCAAGCTGTTGGGTCATCTTATCCATAGTTCGAACAAAATGAAGATTGATGGTCAGATCCTTCTAGTTGCATTCCTGTGTCAAGAGTAACATGTCTAGTATTCCTGGTGGCACTCATCCTGAGCAATCTTTTTGGATTCATCAATGTTCAGATATCGACATCTTTCAAATGCTTGAAGGCCTAGCTAACCTAAAAGGAGGTTATTCAAGTTTCTTCATTTTTCTAACGTCAGCTAGTACGACTACATGCAGATCTAATGTAGTGGCTTGGAAGCAAGCTACCTTGCCCATCCTCCGGCTTACAAGTCAATGGCTATATCAAGTATGCGTCTCTTACTCATGTTTGAAAGGGATCTCACTAAAAGGGGACAAATATAGAAATCTTACCTGGTTGCTCAAGGCTACGAATGGTCTTTATTATGCTTATCGCTTGTGAATCAATGCTTCCCTAGCTACTTTCCTGGACTGTTCTTCAAGGCCTTTGTATTAAGAAAGCTTTGGATAGCCTTTGTGCTCCAATAACGGAACGGCTTGGCCCGTTCCTTAGACAAGAAGTCCCTAAAGATTTAGTCTTATCACTCACGATATTCCCTCCCTTAGAAGTGTGTGCACCTATTACAATATGAACATGAGTTAGATTATATTCGTCTTCTTTATTCTTAAGAGAATCCCCACCCTATCCATTCTTAGGACTACTAAGCCTTGTCGAATGAGTTCTACTATATAAGTTTTCAATGAGTTCTACTTTCATTCACTAAGAAGTGAAAACCTTTTACTAGATCATCCTAGAGACGGATGCGATGAGAAGAAGTGGCATTTGCAAGTGTTGTTGGCTCAACATTTGGGTTTCAGCATAGTGAAGCTTGCACTATTGTTTTGCACTTTAGAACTCAGTTTAAGGTTATAATAGAATTCAGTAACCATGTATCACCCATTGGTTCTATTTCATGATTCATAACTCTTTTTTCTGGTTCTTTGTTAATCGGGGCTAAAACTCCAGAAAAAAGAGATGCCAAAATAAGAATAACACTTGATACTATTAGAAATACCCATATCAGTTGTATGCCATGAGGACCCTATGGATAAGGGGAGACGTGAAGCATCACTTTTGGGCGTAAGGCCTGATTTGAGTCCCTCATGTTTCCTTTTCCTCTCGTACAGTTTCTTCGAAATGAGAAAGAAGATGGTACATTTGAATTGTATTATCTAAATGCTTATTTCTTGCCAATGATACAACTTCTAGCTACTCATAAACTAAAAGCTATGAGGAGTTGCTTAACTAGAATAGAGACAGTAATACCATCCTACAAGTAAGATTGCTCTTTCTCGCCCGAGTACTTGTTGTTGCGAGCTTGCATTAAACTTTTGTTCAAGATAAAGTGAATAATAACTCATGAATGCTTGTATGGATAGGAATTGGAACGACTAAGAAAGGATACTTGCTTGATTTTTTAAGAAATTGTTTGACTGAAAATCTGACATTTAGCAACAACATGAGCCTTTCTTAATGCAATACCTTTAACAACCCTCAAAGCGTGCGCGCGGCCTTAGCCTAGCTAGTAAAGTTACAAGATTGAAAGGTCCAAATTCGAGTGATTTCATAGAATAACACTTGTATATATTGAGCTCATAATAGTACCTCACAATTCAAAAGCCTATCTACGACTGAAGAACGAACATGATCTTTCTTCCAAACAGAAGGAAATTATACAGACACGATTGAAGGACTAGGCTCTTCATATCGAACAAGCATTGACGCTTCGACTGTAATTAAAGGCCAAGGAAATGTGTAATTGATGCTAGAAAATATAGAAAAATGTTATCTAGCCTGGCAATTGGGATATCAAGATTCACGTGCAAAGGGGCGAGCAAAAGTCTTACTAAGTTAAGCACTTTAACCATTCAACCATGGATGTAAAGAGACTCAGCGAGTGAACTAGGTTTAAAACCACATGTTTGGACAGCCCTAAGGTATCTCATTTCAGAACCTACCTTAGTCACATCTAGCTATGAGGAAGAACAAGCGCAACCTAATATAGTCTTTTCTTTCCTTAGCTTCTATAAACTTCAAAATAAAGCACAATCTTCTTCGGATCCATGTGCTTCTCTCTAGATATAGACCTTATAGGAGCTCACAAGAAAGGAAGTGAAGTTAAGCTAGGTCCCTAAGGTACCTCGCTCAGAGAACAAAGAGAAAAGAGAGGAAGTCTTTAAAACTAGATTATCCCATTATAGAGTAGGAGGTTGTCACCTGACAGGGTGATATTACACCATAATTGAAAGAGAAGAACTCCATAGTACATTCTGTAAAAAAGAAAGAGTAGGAGGATATCGATCATTTTTAGATCGAATGGAACAATTGTACGATTCGAAAGAAGTCTTCTATAGAGGGAAAGCCTGTTACGAGTAAGCAGAGAGGAAAGATCTTCGGAGATGATGACACTAACAAAGATATATCGATAGAGGTAAAAGAGAAATGGATTCATGATCTGTTACATCTACCCATCCCGTGATTCTGAATCAATAGACCCCATTATCGAAAATATGGTAACTATTGTCGCCTAAAATCAAAAGAAGATAGAGAATGGGCACTGCCCTACAGCAGCCAGTAGCCCGCATTTTTGACACGAAATGATCTTGCTCCATCTGCTCTCAATACATTGATGAATCAATCCACTCATGATGATACCCATGCTAGTCATTTTTACAAGCAGAGGCATATAGAGCTAAGAACTGCTACTATTGCATCACCTAAAAAAGCTACAAGCGCACTCTCCTTGACCAGATTTCCTCTTTGATCTCTATCATATATTCAGTATTAACCATTACAATGGACATATACGGGAAGATGAAGGAGAGGTGTTCTTAAGCTTTCTAGCTCACTATTAGGCGACGTGGGGATTTATCCCAAAAAGGCTTCTGCACCACTCTCATTGAATGAAATTTAATCATCCGAATCAATAAACGAAATTATGTAAAATTAACCTATCATATAACCCTTAGCAATGTTGGAGCGTACTTCCATTTTCCCCTTAATATAAGGGGGGTGTAATGAATAGAGATCTAGTGCTTTGTCGTGCTCGGTTAAAAACATATCATTTGTCTTTATTTGACCCCAGGGGAATCATCTTATTCTCTTTATGAGAACTTCAAATCCCTCATCTTTAAAATTTTGCTTATGTGGATGAGTCGCTTCAATTTTCAAACTCCTAAAGAAATATTGTAAGTTTCATTTTTACAGGTTTCTTCTATATTGTAAAGGAAGAGATTGACAATGAATAAAGTCAAGAGAAACATTTTGTTATCTTCTCATTCTTCTTCTGCTTTCTTATTAAGCTAATTTCTTCCTTATATTCTTTTATTGATCATATATTTTATAACAACCATCAGTCAATGCGAATTGTTATTAATTATTATTTCTCCACATTCATTGTGCCTCTTATCTAATTTATTCTCCAAAAATTAATCTTTTACACTTCCCATTCAACCCATCCTCAATTAATCAGACTGGATGGTTATCCCTTAAACTTTTTCATATTTTGAGAATTAAATGATTTTCACTAATGACTTTGAACTTATTTTCTTGCTTTGAGTAAAAATGAATAGAATAAGACAATACATTTTTAAGATCACAGAATGACGTGAGATGTGACATTATACATTTTCAATCTTTCTGTTCATCACCTTTCTTTGACGCTTGAAGTTGTTATTATGGATGCTTACAATTCGGTTCGACTTAGTTTGTTATAAAAACGAACTGAACCAAATCATTTATGAAGAATGAATGAATCAAGCTGAATTGAAAGTTTTGATTTAGTTTCCTTTGAATCTCCAGTTCAGCCTTAGTAATGAACAAAATATTTTGAATTTTTTTAAAGCGATTTACTAATAGTAAAAAAAATAAAGTTTCTATTCAGTTCAGTCCATTTCAAAATCAATCAAAATTTTCAACTGAACCGAATTTTGATTTCTTTAATTCCGCTAAACCGTAACCCCCTAAAGGATTGACTGAATTGGTAATTTTTAATTCAATTTGGTAAAAAAAGTTTTAATTCAGTTTGGTAAAAACCGTAACCCCCTATGTATATCGTATTTCACTTTTTTTTTCAATTTCGGTTTCCGGTCATTCAACACCCAACACTGACTGATAATGTTTCTCCTATTTATAATAGAAGCATGAAATAAGTTAATTTTGAATCTTGAGTACATTTTTTTCTATGTTTCTTATGAAAGGCTTGACAATGAATAATATATTATACATCTTATGCAATATTTTTACTGAAGGTAGATAAGATGATTGGAAATTTAAGGTTAAGTTAGAGTATATAGTGTACGAGTAATCATAAATGATACAAAATATGAGGATTAATAAGTATTGTACATTATCATGAGTCATATATATCTTAATCAAGATCTTATACTTTGTATATATTTATTTTAATTTCAGTTTTGCTTCATAGCTTAAAATTTGCTTAAAAACCGTATATAACATACATTTTTTTTACAAACATAACATAATGCAACACATAACATTTAGTTAGTAACACATACATTTAGAGGTGTGCACGGTTTGATTCAGTCGGTTAGTAAGGGATATTTATAATCAAAATCGAATACACCAGTTACCTAAATTACGTAACTGAACCGAACCAAGGTAACCATCCGAACCGAACCGAATGTAACCAAAGTAATCGGTTCGGTTTGCTTACTTTTAATCGATTCGACTGCATCTATAAAATTTCTTAAAACATCATGAAAATTTAATCTAAAATAGATTCAGAACTTTCTAAAGCTCAGTAAATAATTAAGCTAACATCTAAGCCTTCAGTCGCTTTCTTAAGTTCAGTAAAGAATTTCTTCAAAATTTCTTAAGCTCATTGGATAATCAACAGAAAAATATGTAACAGATATAAAATCAAAGCCTGTAATATATCTAAAAGTTCAGAGACTAACAAATCTAAACATCAGAGACTAACAAATCTAAAAATCGAAGTCTTGTAGATCCAAATCGCACTTTTATTTACCTTCAAAAGAGACGAGGGAAGCTTTGAGGGAGACTAGCTCGAGCTGGGTCGAGGGAGACGATTGATGGGGGAGACGAGGAAAACTGTAATCTATAATATATATGAGGTTAAAAGAGATGACGAACGAGGGAGATGAGGAACACTTTAGGAGACAAGGTTGAGGGAGACGACAACGAGCTTCTATAAGTTGCAATTTAGATGAGGGAGACGAGGGAGAGTAAGAAGGCCGGAGGCGTGAGGGAAAGAAGAGTCTTTTAGGGTTTGGGTCAATACCTTTGATTTTTATTTAATTTAACTTAAATAATTAAAAATAAAATATATGTATATATATTATATGGTTGTAATTGGTTCAAACCGATTACAAAAATAATGAGAAATATAACCGAGCCAAATTTACGGTTATTAAAACTCCAGAACCGATTACAATCTACATAACAAAAGAATCGACCTGACCGATTCGGTTTGGTTCGGTTCGAAAAAAATTTGCACATTCCTATATTACATAACGTTTAGTTAGTAATAGTCACTTTTTTTATAAGAGAACAATTCCATTAAAACGGTAGAGTTACAAACATTTTAAAATTTAAAATAAATTTATCAAATTTAAACCCAAATAAATTATTACAAATGCGAGAAAAAAAAGAATACAAAAGTACTAACATATAGCAATAGTCGCTCTCTCTGAAGAATAGAGTTTATTAATCTTTTTATTTATTACTTCTAATTTTTTTTAATTTATCATGTCTAAGTTAGTACAATAATGCTGTCAACTTATAATAGCATTTTTGGAAGAAATATAAATAACTTCACCATATCAGATTAGGTCCTGACACTCTCATTTCTTCTTCAGCTATAACTTCTGCGGCTAGGGTTTTCTCTCACTCTCTCTTTCTCTGCTTAACTTCCATATTCTGACTATCACAGGTCCGTATATGTTTATATAGATTCATGGAGGGGATGAGAAGGTAGGTTTTCTGGTCGCATTTTCCGGAGTGGGATTTCTTTTTCCAGTTTGCGTTTTCAGAGAGTTTGGAAATGGCGACCATCAACCCATTTGATTTGTTGGGTGACGATGATGCGGAGGACCCATCGCAGATTTTAGCAGCTCAGAAGGCGGCCGCAGCGGCGGCCGTGGCGCAGCCAAAGAAAGCTCCAGCTCAACCCCAAGGGAAACAGGCGGCTCCCGCGATTCAGCAGGAAAAACCAGCCAAGCTTCCTTCTAAACCACTTCCTCCAACTCAGGCTGGTGAGATTATTTGTTTTTTTTTGCTGCTGAGTTTGGGCGAATTTCCGTTGGTTAATCATAGAATAAAACTGCTTATTATCAGTTTAAAGTTGTCGGCTCTTAGTATACGGCGTGTAAGTTCCATGGTTTTGGTATTTGATTGAATTATTGTTTATTGATTTGCATCAGTTGAACAACGCAAGCAATCTCTTTATTCCATTGATATCTTCTTCCTCTTCCAGTGTATATTTTATGCGTGTGCTATGATAGTCAATATGGTTTTGCTGTCTCCAGTTAAGTTCATCTATTTTAACTGAGTGGTGTGATTTGCCTTTGGAGTGTGTAATATGTTTGTTCTATAAGTAGCTGGACGTATTTTAAATGTTCGCTATACTATTTACTAGTACACGAATGAGAATATCGTATCATTTTCTGTATGCAGGCAGATGTGTCTATTGTATTAAGTTCGAATACATACTTTGAGCACCTAAATGAGTCTGAGGGTGTAATGGGATAAAGTATCATAGTCTTTTCTCTTTGTTTGCTTCTAAATGAGTGTAATGAGTGTGCAAGGATCCAGCTTTTGGTTCTCATATTTTTTATGCATTTTCTTGTGAAAATGTCTTATTCTTCAGAGCTTTGTTAGAGGGGTTCTCTGTTGGACTCTTTTATTCTAATTTTGGAAAGAGAAACTCAACAGATAAAAAAAGGCTTTTGGAAAAGGAAACTTCCATGGGGTTCTATAACACGTTGTGGTTTCTCTTCTATCTGCCTTCTGCTCAATTGATTGTTTCAGATAATTTATGAAAATGTATTAATGAAAACTAAAAAGTTATGGGGTGAGAGATATCATACATATACACTTGAAGTGTTTGGTGGTATTCTGGTGCCTTGGAGAATCAGTGCGGTGAAGGTGGATTCTATAGTGGAGATTCTTGATTTTTTTCGGATCAAATGATTTGATATTTGAATTTGATCCGTCAGTCTGGCATCTCTTTATATACTTGTGCTGTCTATGCTTTCATCCTTCTTGTTATGGCTATTTCATTGGATTTGGTGAAGCACTATTTTGTTCACTCCTCAAGCGATATAATTTAGTTGTATTTGGTTGTTCTGTTTCTTCAATTTATTAATTCTTCGTGAATACACAAGTGCATTGTTGTTCTATTTTGAGTAGTGAGAGAGTTAGAGAGTGAAGGTGTGCGCGGAGGTGGGCGCGGAAGTGGACGTGGTTATGGTCGTGGGCGTGGAGGCAGTGGGTTCAATCGTGATTTCGGTAATAATGACAATTCGTTTGGAAACCCTGAAGCTCCTGCTAGCCTAGGTGGCGCTGAAGATGGAGAGACTGGGAAGCCATCTGAAAGGCGTGGCTATGGTGAATCCCGTGGTCCTTATCGCAGTGGGCGTCGTGGTGGTTTTCGGAATGGAGAAGCTGGTGATGGAGAACGTCCTCGTAGGTTATTTGAACGCCGTAGTGGGACTGGACGTGGGTTAGTAACTGTTTGTTTAGTAGTAATTTAAGTGTATCCGAAGTTTGTTACCTAAGTTCTCCAAATATATGTTAGTAATTTTTCAGTGACTTCTTTTATGTCCAGGAGTGAAGTCAAACGTGAGGGGGCTGGACGTGGGAACTGGGGTACCCAGACTGATGAACTTTCTCAGTGAGTAACACTTCGGGCAAAGCCTTTATCTTTATTCTTTAGGAAACTCCCTTTATTACTGGAAACTGTTTGTGCTGTTAAACTAGTGATCTTCCTAAGAACTTGAAACTTGTTTTCATGATATATTTAGAGTGACCGAAGAAGCTGTAAAAGAAACTGAGAAGGATGTGGTAGATGAGAAGCCTGCTGGGGAGGAAGATGCAGTGGATGTCACCAAGGAGACTCCTGCTACAGAATCCGAGGAAAAGGAACCTGAGGACAAGGTGAATATCTTCTGTTCAATTAGTTTCTCGGTGACCAGCCTATTCACTTGAACTCCTGTTGTTTATTTAGGATCTATTTAATTGTGACCATGTTATGCATACTGTCACTCAGTACTTTATTTATTTACTCGAAATTTTCTCTGGTTTAATTACACAAGTTTTCTTCAAGGAGTGTAATGTTTCTTAAACATGAATTAGAGCAATCTGACTTGTTGACTGCAAAGTATACTGTTGTATGATTAATTGGTGATTTCCATCGAAACCAATTTGTCAGGAGATGACTCTGGAAGAGTATGAAAAAGTGCTGGAAGAGAAGAGGAAGGCCCTGCAAGCACTTAAGACTGAAGAGAGGAAAGTGGACAGAAAAGAATTTGAATCCCTGCAACAGCTTTCAAGCAAGAAGGAGAATAAAGATATCTTCATTAAATTGGTGCGCTCATTATCCTGCTTGGAAATCTCTTGATTATCAGTGATGTCCTGATTACTAGTGATAAAGTATCCTGATATAGATTCATAAAGTTTTTCTTTCATCTTGATATTCTCCTTTCAGGGATCTGATAAGGATAAACGGAAAGAGGCTGCTGAGAAAGAAGAGAGGGCCAAAAAGGTACACTATCATTTCATATCACACCGAATTTCATTTATCATACAAGTTGTCACTACTACTACAAATATCCCCCTTCAACAACTTTTAAAATTAGTGTTGGTTTAGATTATGAAGGATTGAGACATTGGCATTTTTGTCAATTAGTTAGCAAACTTGGGACAAAGTTTCTGGAGTCTTGCTGAAGACTATTATATTTTTCAGACCAATTTATTTTACAACACGGAAGAAAACATCTACCAAGGTTTTTCTGATTTGCTTATTGCAACGGAATTAAAATTGTTAATAACAAATTTTTATTATCCAGCGTGTAGATTCTGAGGCTGTAGATTCTGAGGCGTTCTTATTCTATTTGCTTGTGAGTTGAATGAAAAGTTCTAACGATGAGTAAATATTTTAACAATTTTTTATAATTGGGGAACCATCGTGGTCCTACGAATTTCTTTTATTCAAAGATACGCTTCTTCTATGCAACTCTGGTGGTGTTCTACTTAAGCTGGACTCCCAGAACTATGTTTTTCTCAGATCATAAAAAGAGTTTTCTTCTCTTCTATTCCTTGTTGACCGGCACGTCTCTTCTTGTTGTGTTTGTGATCCTAGTCTGTCAGCATAAACGAGTTCTTGAAGCCTGCTGAAGGAGAAAGGTTCCACAACCCTGGTGGTCGTGGTAGGGGCCGTGGTCGTGGTTCAAGGGGAGGTTATGGTGGTAACCCGATGAGCAATGTAGCAGCTCCATCAATTGAAGACCCTGGGCAGTTCCCAACTTTAGGTGCCAACTGACCCACATCCCCTATTGTTCCTCTATTTTTGGGATATTTCTTTGTTCTGGACCTAAAAAAATCATTAGAATAATGAGTTACCTGTAGCAAAAAAGAACATCAAATTTGTGCGTTGAAGTGTATATTGTTAAGCGGATCTTTATATGTTCCCTTCTAAACCCACTCTTCTTAATTTTGTCCCATTGTTTTGTTGTTTTTAGATGAAAGGGCATATGAAACTATTAATTTTTGTTCTAATATGAAGGTTTTAGGTTGTTTTTTCATTCAAAACTTTCTTGGAGTCCCAGAATAAGGAGGGGTAAGACGAGAAAAATGCATGGAACTAGTAAAAGGATAAAATGCAACTCTTATATTTCTAGGGTTTTGTATGGTTCACGTGCGACCAAATTTAGTTTCTATAGTTTCTATATTTTCGCAAATTGAGAAGTCTCTTACAAAAACCGTTTAATAGAGACGGAATGGAAATGAGTACCTCTTGTTTCATTTCATTTTCTTTATAAGATGCAGCTATCGTTCAGACCCAAAGTTCGATAGACGTCCATTGCAGATATGATTGCTTGATTCTTTGAATTTCACGGTTTAATTCATTTATGTTTGATCCTTTTCTCGGTTTGATATTTTATGTCTGATTCCGGTTCTCTCTCTAAAAATTAAGAAACATCGATGGTATGCTTCAGCTTGCGATCGTGATATTTTCGAACATCCTTCATCTTCAAAACAAACTGATTTGATTTGATGTGGGTTCTTTTTTTAAACCTGGCTTTAGGATAACATTATCTCGCCCTCAAAGGTTCACAATAATTTTGTTTATTTTGCCGTTCTCAAAGGGCTTTGCCGCGCGGGCAAATTGGATGAGGCTTTTCATTTTCTAGGCGAACTAGATTCCGGGTTTCACTGAATAATTTCAACTCTAATATTGTAATAGACGGTGCTTGCAAAGTCGGATGTAAGAGAGAAAAGCTTATCAACTAGTGAGGGAGATAAGAAGGAATAGGCTGAGCTCTGATTGTTTGACCTGTGGGAGATGAGGGAGTGGTTTGTAAGTTTTTTTACTCATCATCATCATCAAATCTACAGACGGAACACCACACGCATTTTCACTATGATGGTTACGACATTCTTCTCAACACTCGCTCGATTTGAGGAAAAGTGATTTCCATTTTCTATTAAACGATTTCAAAGCTCCAATTTGGGAGAGAATAAAACCTTGACTGATTTAAACACTAACAACCTACATAGGTGTGCCTTACAAACTCTGAGAGAATACGGTTATGATATACATTTTAGTCATTAATAAAATATTAGAAGAATGTCGTAACCATCATAGTAGTTATTCTCTTTATAACCCATGTTTTATTTACTTGCCATCAACTAGAATGCATTACAACAGTATTGAAATAAAAAAAGAAATTTGAAAATATAAATGTATTTGAGTTTTTTGAACTCTTGTAAAATAATAATGGGCGCTGATGACTTTTACAACGTTTTACTTCATTCTTACGGAAAGAGATTTTGTGAGTATGATCTAAAAGTTTATTTTCGTTGTTTACTGCGGCTGCAAAATCCCATTCTGAGTGGACTCCACCCCTTTGATTGAGTTTCATTTCGTTGACTGCGTGGAATTGCATTCCGAGTAAAATACTCAGATTCTGATTGTCAACACTTTTTTTTAGAATGGACTATGAGTATACCGAGCAAAATGCTTGGATTCTTTTAAGAATGGAGTGTGAAAAGTTTGGTGTGCCTTCAAAGTCCTTAACCTAACACATCGTTGCATTTTTCATGCCATTGTCCTTCGCGCATCAGGTCTCTCTCCATAACACTAGCCTCATTGACACAAGAACTTTACATATTTGACTTCTCACAGAGAGCGTCATTTTTACAGATTTGATATGTTTACTGAAGCATGAATCTTCAACGGTTAAGATCTACTGAATTTGAGATAAATCTTACAAGGTAACTCAAAGATATATCCAACCAAGATGGTGGGACTTTACTAAAGAGCCTCGATGATCAAGTACGATTTATCTCTGAGTTACCTTGCAAGATTTAGTTAGGATTGAGTAAGATCTCAAACTTTAAAGATTCGTGCTTCAATTATTCTTGCCATATATGAGAAAATTTACTTTGTTATACCATATAAAATTTCTAAATTTCGTACATGTGTAAACTTGAACGATAGTTCTTCCCAACATTCGTTAGAAAGAAAGGAGAACTCAAGAGCTTCTCATTAGGAAGCTTCAATTTCAAACCTACCCAAAGGTGACGGCAAAAAGAAGAAGTCGAATCAATCTTCCTTACGAGATGCAGTTGCACAAAATGCTACTGATCGTGACCAATGATCAGGCTATGCTGTATGCTGCAAATCCTCATCTTGTTAAACCATCTTTTCCATGGTTCATTGGCAGCACCAACTATTGTAGCAGGAACCCATGCAGGACCTTCCAAGCATAAAGATGCTCTATTCTGACTTGAAGACCTGCCGCCGCACAATCAAGAGGAAGTTGAAAACAATGAGTTCAACCCCCGGCCTGGAAGGAGCAACGCAGGTAAACAGAAGAATCAAAGAGCTGACCGCTAGACCACAGCTCCAAGCGATAGTCAACTACTCCGAATCAATAGGTTGGATATGAGGAAGAACTGAATTGGAGCTCCACCCACATTAACCGATCTTATCTTGGAACAACAAGAATCTCCATTTGTTGCCGAAATTCAGGCTATCATAGTCCCCCCTAAGTTCAAACCACTGAATATATATCCGTATGATGGCACAAAAGATCCCTTTGAGCAAGTCAACAATTTGAGGACCTGGATGGAGTTGCATGGCTATAACCGAGCTCTTATGTCCATGGCTTTCCAGCTATTAATCACACGATCAACTAAAAAATGGTATGGACAGCTGAAACCGAACTTAATTTCTTCGTGGATGGGGCTGATCAAACTTTTCTCTAGCCAATTTGTTGAAGATAAAAAAGAAGGAAAGATAGTATATACATACTCACCATTAAACAACAACCAAATGAAAGTCAAAAAGTATTATATGGCGTGTTTTAACTCAGGTATGTTATGTTGTCAAATAAAAATTGTACTGATGATATAACAAAAACTTCCCTTACAATAGGCGTTACTGATGAGAAATCCAGAAGTAAATAGACGCTGAAGAAGTAATCTCAACAAAGAAAGCTGATGCAGTGGCAATACACTCCGCAGAACACAATAAGGGAAAAGATGAGAGCAAAAAGATTACTAAATCAGAATAAAGCTCTGCAGTGCAGAACTTTAAGGAGAGGACCAGCAAAACCTCGATTTTCTAACTATACGTCTATGAATCGATCGAGCTTAGGCTGAAGTATTTGCTATGGTGCAAGATAAATTAATATTTTAATTCCCCCGATCTCTTAAAGGAAAGCTGTCCATGAGGAATCAACACAGTTATTGTGCATTTCATAGGGACGTTGAACACACTACATATAGCTGTTTTCAACTAAAAAACGTTATAGAAGACCTGGTTAGAAAAGGCCATTTAATGGAGTTCATCAGCAGGGCTGGGTATAATAATGTTTCACTGAGACCAAGAAGGGAAACATCTACTCTCGCCAAACTCCAAGTCCTAGAAGCCAAAAGATTCCAAGACAAGAACGTCGACTTGAGGGCATGTAGAGCAAGAGAATTTAGATCAACAATCTCCCGAAAGTGATGTTTTGATGATTTTTGGAGGAACTACGAGGGTATCTCAGGCAGAAAGAGAAATGTTTCAAGCAGAGAGGCCGTAGAACCATCAGTATTCAGTGTTCAAATAGGTCAGCTAAAACCTAATACTGAAATGATTGGTTTCATTAAAGAAGAAGCCAACTTGGTCGATCAACCTCACATTGATGCTTTCCTTTTGGTTATTACTAACAAAACCAACAATTCAAAGGTCCACCGTATTTTAGTTGACAATGCCAATTCGGCTAACATTTTGAGTGTTAAAGCCTTAGAGGACATGGGATTGACCTTCCACACTATTAGTAGGGTTCAGAGGACATAAATTGATTCCGGAGGGGTTAATAGAACTCCCACTAACTTTGGAAATTACACCACAATCCTCTAATTCCATAATAGAGTTTATCATAATTTACTTCAGAGGAGTATACAATGCAATACTTGGCAAACCAGCATTGCATAAATTCGAAGCTGTACCTTCATCTTATCATCAGATGATGAAGTTTCCAACCAAGGATGGGGTTGGAGTAATGAGAGGAGATCAGAAGGTATCCAAAGAATGTTATGCTGTCGCGTTTAAGGCAAAAGCGAGTCCATATCTCTCTACTTCAATGATAGAGACTGATCGATTCAAAGGAGAACTGGTGGAGCCTTTGATATTAGTCCCTTGGACCCAAAACTACTAGGATTTTTTGTTAAACTAGACCACTAGAATAACTGTTTTATAGAAATAGACCTTATCACTAATTTTTACTTACCTTGACCCCGGGCCCACCATCAATTCAAAATCGGTCTGTGAAGTTATCAAAAAGCCTCCTTCACGAATTCCAAACGACGGTAAAAAAAAGTGATGATAACACTTTTTCATTACACGAAACCACACCCATTCATTTCCTTCACTTGCATTTCCCTCATTTCTCTCTTACTCTCTCTCTCTTTCTCTCTCTCTCTTGAAGCTGCAACATCTCTCTCTCTGCAAATCGGTGAGTTTTTGTCTCTCACAGTAAGGAAAAATAACAAGGTAAGTTTTCAGGTTTCTTAGGGGTTTTTTTTTTTTGGATTTCAGCGTTTCTATTTTTTGTGGATGTCCGAATAATAACAAGGTTGTTTATTTGGGTTTCTAATATTTTTTTTCTGTGTTTCTGAGTGTTTTTCTTCCCCTGAGTTTTTTAGTATTTTTTCTGGGTTTCTGAGGTTTTGGTCTTGGTGAGTGTCTATTTTCTAGGTTACACAAAAGTCGTTTAAGCCTCGTGTAGGCTGCACGAGGACTACACGAGGGTCGTGTACCCTTCGTGTAGTCTACACGAGGACTACACGATCATCATATACATTTCCTGATCTAATGTTTGCCTTGAATATTCTACAGGTTATGGCTTCGTCAAAGATGCAACTAAGATATGTCCATGACGTTAACAATATTCAAAAAGTAAGGGTAAATGAAAAGTGCAATACCCACTGCATAGAGGTTATCATGACCAAGCTGACAACTACTCAACTCTCCCTATTTAGGGAGACATGCTTTGGTCATCTCCTTGATCTCCCATCCTTGAAGTTTTCAGCAACCGTGTGCCACCAGGTGCTGGCCAGGGAGGCCGAATATGTGGACAACACTCCATCTGAGGAAGAGATCCATTTTCTTATCAATAAGGAGCCATTGTGCTTCTCCAAGAAGGAGTACTCTTTGATTACCAGACTAAAGTTCGGTGAAGCCCGAGATGAGAAGAAGACTCGTGGCCCCAATAGACTATGATATTTTCTTTCTCAAAGCCCAATCAATAACCGTGACTGAGTTTGAGGAGAAGTTCAATAGCTCTGAATATAAGTCAGATTCTGATGTGGTCAAGATGACTCTGATTTATTTGCTAGAGCATCTTGTGTTGAAAAAGAAGAACCGTACTCTAATTGAGAAGAGATGGTTGGTTTCGGTTAACGACCTTGAAGCGTTCAACCAATATCCGTGGGGAGACATCTCATTATCCAAAACAATGAAATCATTATTAGCTATGAAGAATACAAATACTATTTTTGGTGATCTTAAAGATCAAGAAAAAACAAAAAAAAACACAAAAATCCTCCGCTGCTGTTCAATGGTATTCACTAAATGGATGTCCATTTGCCTTCCAGGTATAATTTATTTAATTCTATGTAGTGATGTATTGAATTATTTATGTGTTAAATACTGAATTAATATCTTTTATTTATATAGGCATGGGTATTTGAAATTATCCCCTTGGTGGGTAGTTTGTATGGTAACTACGTTTCGACCAAGGTGCCAATGATTCTCAAGTGGTGTCCGATGACGATAGTACATGCTGAGAATCTACAAAAAGAAATCTTTTCGAAGGAGAATGTATATTGGTGAATTATGTTGACGAGTTAATTTATATATTACTTTCTCATATACTAATTTATAGTCTGTTTTGTCTGCTTAATCTTAATATTACAAGTTTTTTTTAGTCGACGCCTCCACAGTCACCCTTTCTAGTAGAAGATAAGGATAATGAGGAGGATGAGGCCATTGAAAAGGAAGAGGAGAAGAAGAAGAGGAAGAGGTCCGAATAGGCCATTGAAAAAACAGAGGAGAAGAAGGTTGTGTCCAAAACGTTCAATGGACATGAAGATTAGGTGTGGAAAATTGGAATGGACGAAAAGATCACTTCAGTGGACAATGAGATTTTGTCCATGCAATCAGACATTTCTCTAATAATTTCCTAAATCAAAATTATGATGGATCATCTGGTAACATCGAGACAGAGATTGAGAAGGAAGAGAAAAAAAATGAAGAAGGAGAGAAGGATAAAAAATTAATGCTGCAGGTGGTAGAGCTAAAAGGAAAGTTTTCGTATAAACTCGCCAGGAAGCTGAGCAATCGGATGCAGTTGTGGCATGTACATTACTTGTACTGTGACTCATGCATCTTTGTCTGTTGTGCAATTGATTTTTGAGTTATGTTTTTCTATACCTTCTAGAGCTTCTCTCCTGGCTAATAGGGCGATAGAGAGTTGTTCAGTGATGATATCAGATCGTGTTATGAATGCTAAGCTTATAGTCCTAGGGATTCATGATTTTGACGTAATTCTAGGGATGGACTGGTTGGCTGCTAACTATGCCAACATAGATTGTTATGGAAAGGAAGTTCGATTCCCACCTCCGGGCAGACCTAGCTTCAAGTTTAGGGGATCTCAGCAACTGCCTATACCAAAGGTCATATCTACTTTACAGGCACAACGCCTACTTGATCGTGGTAACTTGGGTTACTTAGCTTTTGTTGTGGATACAACTAAGACCAATGTGGATATTGGATCAGTTCCAGTAGTTTCTGAATTTTTAGATGTCTTTCCCGATGATTTTCCAGGACTTCCTCCTCCTCGGGAGACAAATTTTCGTATGAGTTGGTACCAGACACTGCCTTTATATCCAAAGCTCCGTATCGTATGGCTCCTGCAGAGTTGAAGGAACTTAAGGACCAACTTCAAGAATTACTGGATAAAGGTTTCATTAGACCCAGTGTTTCACCTTGGGGTGCTCCAGTATTATTTGTTAAAAAGAAATATGGATCAATGAGGCTAGCATTGATTACTGAGAGTTGAATAGAGTCACTATCAAGAATAGGTATCTTTTACCGCGTATTGAAGATTTGTTCGATCAACTTCAGGGAGCATCGGTATACTCTAAGATTGATTTAAGATTAGGATGCCATCAGCTCAAGATTTGAGATGAGGATATTCCTAAGACAACGTTTCACACTCGTCACGACCATTATGAGTTTGTAGTGATGTCGTTTGGATTAACTAATGCTCCGCCAACCTTTATGGATTTGATGAACAGGGTGTTCAAAGAGTACTTGGATTCTTTTACGATCATCTTCATTGATGATATTCTGGTGTATTCTAGATCAGAGATTAAGCATATAGATGACCTCAAGATTGTTTTGTAAGCATTAAGGAAGCACCAGTTATATGCTAAATTCCAGAAGTGTGAGTTTTGGCCTCACTAAGTATCATTCCTTGGTCATGTGGTATCTCGAGATGGAATCTCAGTTGATCCGTCTAAGATGGAAGCAGTGGTTAACTGGCCTCCACCGGCACATGTTGGGGAAGTTCGTAGTTTTCTGGGTTTAGCAGGATATTATAGGAGGTTCGTTGAGGGTTTTGTAAAAATTGCTGTTCCACTTACTCATTTGACTAGGAAGAATAGCACCATTACTTGGACGGCTGAGTGTGAGAAATATTTTTAGAGACTTAAACAAAAATTAGTGACAACACCAGCATTGACCATTCCAGATGGTAAGAGCAACTTTGTGATTTACAGTGATGCTTCCAAGATAGGATTGGGTTGTGTTTTGATGCAACAGGGAAAGGTCATAGTATATGCCTCTCGTCAGCTCAAGCCTTATGAACAAAATTATCCTACACATGATTTGAAGTTGGCTGCAGTTGTATTTTCACTCAAGATCTGGAAACATTACTTTTATGGCTGTAAGTGTCAGATTTACACAGATCATAAGAGTCTTAAGTACTTTTTTACTCATAAAGAGCTTACCATGAGGCAACGCCGTTGGTTGGAATTGGTGAAGGATTATGACTGCGAGATCATTTATCACCCAGGAAAGGCAAATGTAGTGGTTGATGCCTTTAGTAAAAAATCAGCCCATTCGACAACTCTTATTACGTCTCAAGAGCATCTCTTGGAGGATTTTGAATGTACTGAGATTCTGGTTTTGCTAAAAGATACTACAACGCAGTTAGCTCAGCTCTCAGTTCAACCGTCATTGCAACAACATATTATCAATGCACAGAACTCAGATTCTGAATTACTTTTGATTCGTAACAAAGTGGGTTAGGACAAAGGACAAGGGTTTGATGTTAGTAACGATTCAGCTCTTCGCTTTCATGGGAGGCTTTGTGTTCCGAAAGACACGGTCATTAGGCAGGAATTACTCACGGAGGCTCATAGTTCACCATACACTGTGCACCCTGGTAGTACTAAGATGTATCATGATATGAAGTTACATTATTGGTGGAACAGTATGAAGCGTGACGTCGCTGAGTTCATTAGTAAGTGTTTGATGTGTCCGCAGATCAAGGCACAGAGATAACGACTATCTGGGGTCTTGTAACCTTTAAGTATTCCTGAATGGAAATGGGAGCATGTGGCAATGGATTTCGTTTCGGGGCTATCGAGGACGGTAAAAGGTTTTAACTCCATTTGGATTGTGATAGATCGTCTCACCAAGTCTGCACACGTTTTGCCTGGCAAGACTATATTTTCAGTTGAGGATTGGGCTTGGTTGTATATCCGAGAGATTGTTCAACTTCATGGGGTTCCAGTGTCTATAGTATCAGATCGGGATCCGCGGTTCACGTCAAATTTTTGGCAGAGTTTACAGAGAGCTTTGGGTACTCAGTTGAATTTTAGTACAGCTTTTCATCCGGAATCTAATGGCAACCTGAGCGAACGATTTAGACGTTGAAAGATATGCTTCGAGCTTATGTCTTGGATATCTCTGGCAGTTGGGACGCGTACTTGGCACTCGTCGAGTTTGCTTACAATAACAGTTACCGGGCGACGATTGGTATGGCTCTGTTTGAGGCGCTTATGGAAAAAAATGTGGGTCGCCAATTCACTAGGATGAGGTTGGCGAACAAACGCTTTTGGGACCTAACTTGGTTCAGTCTACAAATGAAGCTATTCAGAAAATCAGAGATAGAATGAAGACCGCTCAGAGTAGGCAAAAGAGTTACGCATATATCAGGAGGAATGATATTGAATTTGAAGTGGGTGACCATGTGTTTCTTAAGGTTACCCCAATGAAGGGAGTTATGCGTTTTGGTCGCAAAGGGAAGCTGAGCCCCAGGTTTATTGCCCTTTTGATATTTTAGATCGGATCGGTCCTTTGGCCTACAAGCTTGCTTTACCACCAGCTCTTTCAGGTGTTCATAATGTGTTTCACGTATAAATGCTTCATAAGTACGTGCCTGATCCAACGCATGTCATTGATTTTCAACATCTTCAAGTTCGTGATGATCTTACTTATAAGAAGAAGCCAGTCAGAATTCTAGAGCGCAGGAATCAGACTCTTCGTAACAGATCGATTTAGTTAGTCAAGGTTCTCTGGAGAAATCATCGAGTCGAGGAAGCAACATGGGAATGAGGAGCGGAGATACGTATCAAGTATCCAGAGTTATTTCAATAAGGGAAATTCCTTTTGAGGATGAAATTTCTTAAGGAGGGGAGAATGTAATACCCCCAAGCATTATAAGGGGTAGATTTATAATTCTAACCCCCCACTCACGCCTTAACACACACTACACCCTAGAGTAACCCACCAACTAATATTATATATACTCTAAAACCCATCATCTTCTCCATCTCTTCCTCTTTCTCTGATAGTTTCACCAGCTTATAACCGTTGTTCTTCACCTCCCTCTCTCAAATGTTTGACAACAAGCCTCCATCTCTCTTTCTTCCTATTTGAATCTCTCCATTGTTGATTCTCTGGTAAACCATCTTCTTTCTTCCTCTTTCTTTATTATTTTTCTAGTTTCTCTATTTCTTAATTCAAATATCCCATTTCTATATTTATATATATTTACCCAAATCTGAACTTTTAGTCTTCAAATTCCAGCAATTTACATCCTATTGTATCTGTTTTTGGCATCGTCATCGCATCGCTGCTTGGAGGCTTCAATTTGGTAATTTTCATGTTCTCCTTTCTTTTCTCTCTGTTCTGTCTCTATCCTCTCTCTCTCCCTTTCGTCTCCCTCCCCCTCTTTGTTCTGTCTCTCTCTCCTTCGTCTTCCCCCTCTCTGTTGTGTCTCTCTCTCCCCCTCTTCTTCGTCTCCCTCCCCCTCTCTGTTCTATCTCTCTATCCTTCGTCTCTACCCCCCTCTCTATTCTGTCTCCCTCTCTCCTTCGTCTCCCCCTCTCTGTTGCGTTTCTCTCTCTCACCCTTTTCTCCGTCTCCCTCCCCCTATTTGGTTTCTCTCTCTCTCTCCCTCCCTCCCTCCTTCTTTATGTTACAAGTTCAAGTTCAAGTTGTGAAACAGTTCTGGTTAAGTTATTAATCGAGGGATATGTCTAGTCGAGTTATGATCAAGTAAGTATAAGTATTGGAATGTATAAGTACAAGTTCAAGTTATATGTTAATCATGAAATCAATGTGTTGTTACAAGTATTTTATGTGACCAATGAACGTGTGAAATAAATTTGCATAAGTTATATGTTTACATTTATGTCATGTGAAACTTATTAATATGTGAATTTACTTACTGAGTATTTTCAATACACCCCCATAGATGATTGTGTTGCAGATGATGGTGAGAAGCATGAGTGAGTAACTGCCATAACAAGCATGATTATGATTTATAAATTTAATTATAATATTATGACTTCAGTTTGGCTTCAGTTATTTCTGAAATTTCTGAATATTCATGTTTAATCTTTCATGTCTTATGGATTTTCGTGCTTCATTTTATTTCAGTTTAATGAATCATTTATTTCAGTTTAATGAGTTAATATTCTTTTAAAATAATTTTATGCTTCCGCTATTTAATGTTAGAATTAGTGCAAAATTAGGATTTTCAATTTAGAGATTTCCTCAAATTAAGGGTTTATTTGAATTGGGAATTATTGAATTGTGAAATTTCAAGCATTTTTAACCCTCAGGAATCGGGGTGTTACATAACGCATAATGAATAATAGGTCAGGAATAATTACAATTAAACTACGATTAAAGTTCAAATATAATTTTATAATGAAATTAGTTGTAGTTAATAATTAGTTAATCCCATCATGGATTGATGAGAAGACTTTATAAATTATTTAGCCAAGAATAATTTTATATAGCCTATGGGTTTTAGGTATTATTGTGACCAGTAATTAATAGTCACGGCATGGATACCTTGTAATCAATCATTTAAATTGATTCAATCTTATTTTAAAGTAACAAAAATTATTTATTAAAATTAATTAGAGATATAATTTTTGGCTGGATGTTATTATGAATAAGAGGTCTTCACTCAATCTAGGGCTAAGTATTTTTGCACCATTAGTTAAGACAGACGAGAAAACCATAAAGCCTCTCTCAAGTGCTTTATGGGGAGAGAAAGGAGAGATCTATCTTCTAGATCTTGGGGTGCCCGCACATTCTATTAGGATTATGCGTTAATGTATGAGAATTGTATTATTTTATCAATACATTTAATAGAATAATAATAAAAAAATTATTCTTATTTTACATCCAACACATTCTTTAAAATGGTAGGAACAATATATTTAATTAAGAATTCTTTATCACTTGTAATTACATATTTTCACAGTCTAGTGAAGTTAGGTGCTTTACTAAGAAAGACTGTAGTACATTAACTCTATATTGTAGAGTGACTTACTTTGATCACTAGATGGAGTATCTGGTTAATGTCCTAATACATTTAGAGTGCATTAAAATGACAAATGAGTTTGATTTTTTGTAAAAGTACTATCTTAAGAAAATCATAACTCATTGCTATTCTATTACGAGTTTTCTTAATCATGAGAGTTATGAACTCATATTTGATGACTAAATTATTTTGATCTACTATGGTTGGAATTGTATGAGTCAATATATATGTAGTTTGGATGACTAAGATGTTGGATGTGAGGATGTATAGATTCTCAATAATAGAGTTTATAGACACTTTTAAGTAAATGACATAGTACCCCTCAATAGAATGTATTTATGTGATATCGACAATCTAAACACAATATCTATAATGGTTTATCATAGATCTAATCATTTTACAAGAGACATCAAGTATGAAATTTATCACAGTTGATCAGTAAAATTAAGATTTGAAACTCAAGAAACAAGAGGTGTATATTAGTTAGATAGTCCTTTATCTAATTATGTCGCATAATGAATAATAGGTCTAGGTTAATTACATCGAGTAATATAAAATATGATATGAGTTCAAATACAATTTTATAGTGAAATTAATTGTATTTGATAATTAATAAATCTTATCATGAGTTTAGTCAGTTGAGTCTATCAAATATTCAACCACATGTATTCTTATCCTTATGGTCCCTGAGCTAGCCTATAGATTATATGTATTGTCATAACTGATAATTAATAGACACAACATAGATACCTAGCAATCAACCACTCGGTCCTATTTTAAGTAATGGGAATTATTAATCAATATTAATTTACTTAATTTAAAATAAAGAGATGTTTGGATGGGGTTGATCTCTCAATCCTAGCCATTAGACATTACTATATATATGAAGTTTCTCTTAGATTAGAGCTAAGTCTTCCCCATTAGTTTGGAGAAGAGAAAAATCCTAGAGAGACTTTTCTTTCTAGCCAAAATTTAGAGAGAGAGAAAAAAAATATTTTCTTTGAGAGCCCACCACTCATAGATGGTTGATGATTCGAGAAATAATGAGAAGATTCACAAGGTGTCGATATGATTTACAAGCATTCTGCGGCTCGCTGTAGCAGTGTTGTGTGATGATGGGTTTCTCAGGTTTTGGCACATATTGAGGCTCAAATATCGACATGGAAAGAATTAATTTTGTGATTCACATGTCAAAGACATATTTTCTATTAATCTCTCTAGCATAGATTAGTTTATTTAATGATTGAATTTAAGATTGTGATAGTTTTCCCTATATGAAATCACTTCAATTAGTATCAGAGCCCCGATTTTAATTTATATGTTACATGCATATTGCTAGAGCGAATAATCCATGGATTTTTATATTCATTGAACGTTAACTCTTTTTTTGCAGGATTAATTTTGGTTTTAGCTCCTTGCATTACCATTAGATATTTGTGTATTTTTCCATTGGTTATGTAATTATCGGGACATCAACGAAGAGATTGATTTTCTGTTAGATTCGTGTTTACTAATCATAGATTCTTGTAAACTTTCTTTAAGAAATTGAGGATTCTTATGATGTAAAAGTTCTGAATTAGGTGGAGATCAAAAGCGAGGTAAAAAGGAAATCAAAGAGCGGACAAAGATGCACTACAACATGGTGACATGCAGCCTAGGCTAGCAGCTGTTCCGCTCAAGACAACAACAGTGACGCCATTTCCCTGCGGCTATAACGGTTAAAAACTGTTCACCGCAACAGTTAATTATTGTGAATCGGCGGTGATGCCGCACCTGGGCATAAGGCTACGAGACTAGTTGACGGTGACGGTTGGCGGTTAGTGGTGGCAAGAGGCCATCGACAGGTGGTCGGTGATAACATGCATGGTGGCACGTAGCGGTAGACTGTTGCAAGACCAGAGTATCACATGTTTCATTATTTTTCATTAAGTTAATATTAGCGTTATGCATGTCTAGTGTTTTATATTTAGATGTTTTTTATATTATATATTTTCCGTGTTGTTTTGATTATTAGA
Organism: Datisca glomerata; assembly: GCA_003255025.1. Classification (NCBI taxonomy): domain Eukaryota; kingdom Viridiplantae; phylum Streptophyta; class Magnoliopsida; order Cucurbitales; family Datiscaceae; genus Datisca; species Datisca glomerata. Next base: position 123,087 of record QANY01009611.1, read on the forward strand.
TTTTATGCCCCAGCATGTAGGGGTGTGCAAGTGTCCCGAAAAAACCGTCCCGCCCTGAAAAACCGTCCTGAGCCGAGTGGGACGGGACTATTTTTTGTTTTAGTCGGGACGGGACCGGACGAAAAAGTTTTGTCCCGTGCGGGACGGGACGGGACAAAAGTCCTTGTCCCGACTTTGTCCCGTCCCGTCTCGATATATACATAAACATAATTTTTTTTAACTTTAGCCTTAATTCTTTTGATTTTTAACCTATAATTGATTTCTAACCTTTAGAATTTATTCTAAATCTCTAGAAAACTCAAAAAAGCCCAAAATCTAAAAAAGTCAAATTCAGCCCAAAACAGTAAAAAAAAGTCAAAAATGCTGAAAAAATGGAAAAAACCCCATCCCGTCCTGACCCTCGTCCCGTCCCGCTATACGGGACCGGACAAGACACAAAAAATTGTCCCGTCCCGATCGAGACGAGACAAAAAGTCCCAAAACCTGTCTCGTCCCGTCCCGTGCACACTCCTATTAGCATGCTTAGAAAATTTTATTTTATGCACAACACTTTAAGATGTCATGCGGCTTTAGATCTCTGAAGAAGTGTGATTGTATAATGAAAGATAAAATTAAGTATAATCGATTAGATAGAATGACTAACCCTAGAAGCAAGTTATTAGGATAGTTAGTTATGTTAGTTAATATGTAATTTTTTAATTTTAATAACCTTAAGATTACTAATTGAGCATTATTAAATAGTAAACGTAGGTTTCTAAAGATTAGGTTTAAAAATTACCAAATCAAATTTAGAAACTCATAATAATAAAAAGGGAAAAGTAAAGGGATACTCCCTGAGTTTTTTCTAAAAGACACGGACACCCCCTGTAGTTTCAGAAAAGACACAAACCTCCCTTGGCATTTTATTTTATAAACAAAAAACCCCAAAACGTTAATTTTCTTACTAACGGCGTTAATTTTTTTAAATACCAAGAATATCCTTAATCAACCTTTTTGCTAACTTTTAGGTTATATCAAACCCGGATGTTTGAATCTCGGGTGTTTGGGCAATCATCAAGTTTGAAAGGAAATCTCAGATCTGAGTGTTTGGCTCTCAGATACAGGTACACGAGTCTCGAGTAAGGTCAAGATTTTAGGTTATTTTGGTCATTTCATTCTAAAATTAAACTATTTGTAACAGATTGAACCTATTTGTCTTTTCTTAAACTACATGGGGTGTCCGTGTCTTTTAGACAAACCTCATGGGGTGTTAGTGCACTTTTCCCTAATAAAAACTCACGTCTTAACAAATCAAGCTGGAGTAGGATTCTTAATTATTGGATCATAGTAAGGTATTAGGGTAACTCATCTTGAATCTTGAAGCTCCCTAAAGGAGGATCTCCACAACATCAGATATTATAAGTATGATCTTTGTAACGATGTGAATAATGGCAACATCTAAGTAGTTGTTAGTACGAATTTGAGAGGGAAACAATGGTATACACTTGACTCATTTATATAGTATCCTACCTAAACAGTTCTTACTACTTATTTAGAGATACACAAGCATAAAGTTAATTAATTACAAGATATGAATACCACATAAGTGGAATACTGAGTATTAATATCACTGTCACTTAAAAATGCGTCCCGCCTAAGCATGTATATATTTACGAGAGTTGGAATATCGTTGCATATAAATACATAATTATTTTTGAGTTTATTTCATGTTATTATGTATGCTAGAATTAGAATGTGCATGTGATAATTAAGATTTTTAGATTTTAATATTTAAAATGTTGTTCATGATCCCATTTAGCATCTACTCTGAAAGAAAACAAACTGAATGAAACAAATTATGTTATCTAGAAGTGTAACCTTGACATAATCTTATTAAGTTTGCCCTTACGGAGCCTTGTCCCCAACTCTCACTGAACTTTCCTCTAAGGGGGAGGCAGAAGCATATTCTATGTGGAAGAGGAAGGATGAGATGGCCCGTTAATGCATGTTGACATCTATGACCGATGTGTTTCACCAGAAACATTAATCCATGTCCACAACATCGGGCATTATACTTAAACTTAAGGAAAATGTTTGGAAACCAAGGGTGACCAACTAAGATGGAAGCCATTGAAGGCTTTCATGAGCACAAAGATGAAGCCAGGATCTCGTGTAAGGGATCACTTGCTGAAAGTTATTGGTTATCTTAATGAGATAAAAATCCTAGGTGTTGAAACCAATGCAGGTACCCAAATTGATATGGTATTGTCAGACTCATTCAACCAGTTTAAGATCACCTATGTCATGAAAAAGCGTAAGTGGACTGAGGCAACTCTAGATGGCAGAGAATATTCTAAAGGTCTCACCAAGCGTGAATATGACACCAAAGTTTATTAAGGAAAATTTCTTTCAAATTAATGATATTATCAATACCCCTGATATAACTGAAAAATCATTAGTATATCAAATTTTAAATTTTGAACAGTTATGGTAGATCAATATGTTTCTTGTTGAACGTTATGGTAAATAAAATTTCAAAATGGTATATCTCTATATACCGCTGATATACCCGAAAAATCATCAAACACACAATATATAGATTATGTATTTCAAATTTTGAGTATTAATTACATTCAAAATTCTAGTATCTTCCAAATCGGTATATCATCTATGTACATCTAGGATACCTGAAAATTCATTAAATACACCATATATAGATTATGTATTTTAAATTTCAAATTTTAAGCATTTATTACATCTTTAATTCTAGCATATTTCAAATCGGTGTATCATCTATACATCTCTGACATTCCCGAAAAGCATCAAATACACCATATATAGATTAGATATTTCAAATTTTAAATTTTGAGCATTAATTCTAGTATCTTTCAAATCGATATATCATCTATATACATTTGATATACCCAAAAATCATCAAATATACCATATATGGATTATGTATTTCAAAATTCAAACTTTTAGCATTAATTACATTATTAATTCTGGCATCTTTCAAATCAATATATCATCTATATACCTATGATATACCTGAAAAATCATCAAACACATCATATATAGATTATGAATTTCAAATTTTGAGCATTAACTACGCCCTTAATTCTAGCATATTTCAAATTCATATATCTTCTATATACCTCCGATATACCCAGAAAATCATCAAACATACCAATATATAGATTAGAGTCATTTTAGTAAAAAAATATTCACCTATTAGAAAACTTACTATTTACCTAAAACTTATCTATTCTTAAAATAGCCCTCAAAATTTATCTATTCTGTAAAATTTCCCTAAGAGTAGAGATCTAAAATCACTAGAGCCCAAACATAGCTTTACAAGCTCACAAGACTATCAGACGGCCCTCTAGCCCAACAAATTGGATATCCCACTAAGGAAGACCCGTTACTTCTATCTATAAAGTATAAATAGTGAAATACTAACGGGTTATCAAGAGCATGTCATTTTTAAGAAAAAAAAAATAAAATGGCCAAGGGTGAAATAAAAAAAAGTAGCCACCCAAATTTAAAAAAAAAACAAAAAATTCACGCCAAAAATCATCCTCCATGCACACCAGCGAAGTTTTAAATTTTTGTACGTAAAGTTTATATAATAAATATTGTATACGTAAAGTATACTGTAAAAATTATACAGGCATATAAAATATATACTATATATTATATAAACTGACAAAATCTGGATACAGGTGCGTGGGCGTGCGAGACTATCTTCTGATTTTTTATGTTTTTATATTTGTGACCATTTTTGATGATTTTTTTAAAAGTTAATTATTTATTAAGATTAATAAATACTAATAGATAGTCTTTTCTGTAGTTGCAGTAACTAGTAAGTAAAGTGGCCTAAAATATATTTGGGAAAACTATAAAAATAGTCAACTTTCTAGTTCAAACTGCAAAAATGATGGGCAAACTTTTTTTTTTTTTTTGCAAAAATGATCAGAATAATGTATATTACTTATTTACGTCTGTGCAATTTTTGTAAATAAATTACACACTTCCACCATTTTTCAAAAAAAATCTAATCATTTTTATAGTTTGTGCTGGAAAATTGAGCTCATTTTTAAAAAATTACCCTTTGTATTTAGTGTCTATTGGAAACTGTAATGATTTTCCAAAAATTCGATAACCCACTGTCTGATGAGTTTTTCTAATGTAGTCTTTGAAACTTAAAAGAGTTTCTATTAAAATTTTCCATATTTTTAGGGTGGTTATAATAGTTTTTAATAGTTCTATTTCAATATTTTCATATGCTTTTCTTTTCCATATTCTCTATTTTATCTCTTTCTTTATTTGTTCCAAGCTTTAAAAAATTTGAGAGATTTTTTTTCTACGTTAAAAGGATTCGACATTGCCGGTTTAAAGCTATCTGGTTTTCTCTTCCGACTTTTATTTTCTTTTTTTATTTGATGATGTTCGTTTTCCTAATTTGTTAATTTTTGTTTTCATGTCAACCAATTATTCCACAAAATTTTGATATTGAAATTTTTATTGACTGTATTTTTGTTATTCATCTCAACTTTTTCATGTTTTTATATTATTTTTCTAATTTTAATGTTTTTCTTACTTCTAATAGGATTTAGTTTTTGTTCCTCTATTTAGCCAATTTTTTCTATTTTAATTTTCATCTAATATTCATGTTAACAGCAATAATCTCGACTATTAATTCTCTATATATAACATGTTAAGTGAAAGTTAATATATAATGTAATAAAATTTATATTATTGTTTCGATGGTGAATTGTTTGTAGAGTTAACGACGCATATTATTACAAAAGAAAATGTAAAAGAAAAAATTAATATATAACATATTTCTTTTCCATTAACGTTGAGTCGCATGGATGAAAGAGCTTTCCATATCTCTTTATATATCCATAATATGTTAGATGAATTTCACATATTAACATGCATGTTAATAACATGTTAACATTTTTTTATTGTTAAAAATAATAACAACATGTTACTACTAACAATAAATTAACACAATTATAATAAGTTACTTACAACGAAAGCCATTTCATCTAATAGGCATTAATATTCAGAATTAGTGTTGTTAAATTTTATCTCATATTATATTAACATTCATTTAACAAGTAATTATTTGTATGATAATATATTGACACGATTATAACAGTTTATTAACAAGGAAAAAAAATTTCATTCTGGATTAGAGTTAATATATTATGATGTAAACATTAACAATATATTTAGGCTCAGATAATATGATTTTGACATTCATTTAATGTGATATTCATAAATGAGCAAGTTTTGGAAGTGAAGAATATAAATTTTAGTGTCGTTAAAAAATATTAAGCACCCCAATTTTCAGATATGATTAAAGTAGAAAGTCTACGAAAACATTGGGGTGTGAATTTTGTATTTGAAATATTACATAAACTGTGGAGGTAGAATATTTAAAACTAATAGAACACCCATTAAAAAATCATGAGAGATATAAAGGAGTTACTCTACATAATAAAAAAAAATTCCGAAACAATGAGAGTTTTGATTTTGGGTGATTTTTAAAAGAACTAAGGAGTTGAAAGTGGTAGGTTTTTGTTATCAAAATATCGTGACTAACATGGGTGTTTTTGGTATGCTTTTTATATCTCTTAAACGATGTACTTTGTGGGTGGATTATTTTTTTATTTGGTCATTAGTTAGGGCAATTTTTTAACTTGCCATTTCCTATTAGGCCAAGACCTGCCATTTCTCCTATAAATATGAGGTGCATAACCCACTTAATATGTAAGTGAATCCTCACTCTCTGGCTTAACTTTCTCCATCTATCTTACTAACTTGAGCGTCAGACTGTATTAGATTGAGTATCACACCAATCTCGAACTAATACTCTTATACTACATTTTCTTCCTTTTGTCCTCAGCTTCAACGCACAATCATCGGACGATGGTGTGTCATCATGTTGACAATAGATTGCTATGATTTTTAGCATCTACAATTTGGCACCGTCTATAGAAAATTAGTATCTTCCACCTTTGAAATTGATCTAATTCTATTTTATAATGACTACCATTGTTGCTAGAGTGAAAACAATGACTAATCATTCCATAATGATCCACCTCCTGAAGCTGCCTCCATGGGCAATGTCATGTAGAATTCGATGAACCTTGTAACCTTTTAAGACAAGCAACATGTTATTCTCACTATTATTCCCCTACGAGCATCACCTCCAACTACAAATCCCACCATGACCCTCCTACTTGAAATGTGGGTGCCTTGGCAAAGGAAGTGGATGATAATAGAGAACAACGCATAGTGCTAGGAAGATAAAGCTCATCAGCCTCACCAAGGTCTCAATCCTACCAACACCTATCATCAAAAGCCAAAGTCCCATGAGAGTTCTTCGTTCCCAACAGATTCAGAACATGACACGATATCGTCAGGGTCGTAGTCATGCCCGTGCTCATCATGGCACCTGAGCCAAAGCTTCAACAGAAATCCTTATCAATGATAGAGCCAAATCTAGATACGAGATCGCCTGGCTTGTAGCCAAATCTCACATACGTACTCCCACACCAAATATACCAAAATATGAGATCTCTCTACTCAAATATGATAAGAAACGGAGAAACTAAGAAGAGTCTTACCACTCACGTCATTCTCACCACTCTCGAAGATCTCCCTAGAGAAGTCAAGAGTCACAGAATGAAGCACATACAATGGGAAAAGTATGGCGATCAAAGACCTTGACTACCAAAAATATGAATTGGATAAGAAGATTAATGATCTAAACCTCAGGAGCGCGTTTGGACACCAAAGACAAGGGTGAAAGCTAAGGCTCCACAAAGATTATCAAATGCCTTGGCAAATATCCATTCACATCGGACATCAAGTCTAAGAAAAGACCCTATAAATTCACGCTCGATCCCAAAGTATGAGATGTCTAACTGAACCAAGGATCCAATGTACCATATTTTCTTGATCTGGAAAATGATGTGTGGAGCCTGCATCCAAAAGGACAAACTATATGACATACTATGTTAAGTGCTCACATCACTTAGTTCTCCCAGCTCCCTTTCCTAGATCACATCCAAAGTAGCAAAAGTTGGTGAAGGAAGCTTACAACCTTTTCATTATGGTTTAGATGAAGGGAGAGACATCGAAATAGTATATCAAACATTTGACCAAGGAGAATATTGAGATAATAAATTGCAACGAATCCAATGTTGTGGGTTTCATTAAGAAGGAACTACTAAAGTGAATGGGCGTCTACAAGTACCTGCTGATGAGTGTGTTTCACATTCATATTTTTTATAATCTTAACTTTTATTTTGTTGGTTCCTTTAGATTTATTGCTTGATTTATGTTATTTTTTGTTTCTATCTTGTAGGTTAGTTATTCAAATGCATTTGGGTTGATTTTGAAAGATTTGGAAGTAAAAAATACAAATAAAATGAGAAAAGAACAGACAGAGCAGAAGGGCCAGCGTCGCAACGCTGGGCGCTATAGCAAGCCAACGTCGTGCTCTAGCTCCCAGCACCTCGGAGCTGGCATGAAACACCAAGCCCACGTCATGACCGCCAGCGTAATAAAGATTTTTTTCTTTCCGATTTTCACTCCAATTTTTTCCTTATCAAAGCTTAGTGTATAAATAAAATATTTGAGGGTTATTAGAGGACTTTTTGGACGTGGGAGGCAGAGAAAAGATCTTTTTTGGAGAGGAGATGAAGACATATCGAACCAAGAGACGGATCTCAACTTCAATTCCTCCTTAAATCTAGTTGTTCTTCTATTTTTCTCTATGTTCATGAATATTATTAGGATATTTTCTTATTTTAGTATGTTTTAATTTTCCTATCTAGGGCTATGAAGTTGTCAAACCATAATTGTTCTTTAATTTTGATTCTCAATTTAATCGATGTTTTATTCTATATTGTGGAGTGTTGTACTCACCTCAATGCTTGTGATCGTCTAACCAACTATTACATGATTTTAGATTTAATTTTGAGATAGAAAAGTGATGATTAAATTTGTACTTTATTTATAATACCATAATAATTTTATAAGTTAGAGATAATTATGGAACTAGTGTAGCAATTATAATTTCTTTTGCTTAATGAGTTTCAGCATATTGAATCTTGACAGAGATGTGAGATTAGTATTTTTGATTCATTATCATCAATGCTTGAGAAAGATTGATAATTACATTAGAGAACTTTACTGTCAATAATATAATAAACATTGATTATTTAAGATTCAGAATTTAGAGTATGTTTGATTTGATGAAATGAAAATCCCTAGATCTTTTATCTATTCAAATTTGAATTATTTATTTTTATCAAATATTAATCATTTTAGTTTAACTAAAACTCCAAACTTTTTGATATTCTCAATTAGAATTTCAATAGCTAATAACAATCAATCCTTGTGGATGATACTCTATTTATTGAATTTTTATAACTTGAGGACGATAGTGTATAATTTCACTCTAAAAAAATCGTAACAAGTTTTGACGCCGTTGCCGGGGATTGATTTTGTTTATTAATATTGGAATTACATATCCTTAATTTTACTTTGAGTCTTAATTTTTTTTATTTATGGTTGTTTACTGTTTTGAATTTTTAGGCGTTCTCTTAGGTGTATGAGAGAATTTGGAAGTGAAAAGTTGATTCCTCTGAATACAAAAATCTAGCGAACTTGTCGTCAAAATAGAAAAGAAATGAGACAAGCTTTCAAACAACCTTAAGAAACCATGGACGGCGTTAGAGAAAATTCTGAAATTGAAAACAACCAAAATAATTGGGCAATTCGGACTATGTTATGCCGGTGCTCAATGAGGCTGCGTCTACCATTCAACGCCTCGCTATTAATGCCAATAATTTCAAGACTAAGCCGGCTATTATTCAAATGGTGCAAGCTAATCAATTCAGTGGTTTTCCTAATGATGACCCAAATATTCACATAGCCACTTTGCTCAAAATTTGTGAGACATTCAAGCACAAAACTGTCTCAAATGATGCTATTAGGTTGAGATTATTCCCATTTTTTAGTTAGGGATAAGACTAAGAGTTGGTTGAACTCTTTTCCAACTGGATCAATTACTACTTGGAATAGCCTTTCTGAGAAATTTTTGGCCAAGTTCTTTCCACTAGCCAAAACAACCAAGATGAGGAATGAGATCACTACATTTTCCCTATATGATATGGAGTCTCTTTGTGAAGCTTGGGAGAGGTTTAAAGAGATGTTGAGAGGATGCCCACATCATGGACTCCCTGAATGACTACAAGTCCAAACTTTCTACAATGGATTGAGGAATTCAACAAGGGCACTAGTGGATGCAGCAGCATGAGGTGCTTTGATGGGTAAAACACATGAGGAGGCCTATGCTTTGCTTGAAGAAATGGATGCTAATGCCTATCAATGGCTAAGTGAGTGCAACGTACCAAGAAAGATTCATGGAGTTCATGAAGTCGATGCTATTATCGCTCTCATAGCTTAAAACTACACTGTTCAAGCTCGTTCACCGCCAATGCTAGTGCAATTCGTTCTACACATGAAGTTTGTAACTTATGCAATGGAACTTATTCTAGTACTGAATGCCAAGTTAGTAATCATTTTTCTCATTCTCAGCAGAACATGGTAATTTTGTTGAGAATTACAATAGGTAGAATAATCGATTCTCCAATACCTACAACCAAGGATGGTGAACTCACCGTAAATTCTCTTGGAAGAATAGTCAGAATGTGATGAATCCACCAGTTACTACTCAGCCTCAGCAACCTAAATTTTCTTTAGAAGATGTTCTTGCCCAGCTCATAGTCAATACTAATCAATTTATGGCAAGAACAGATGCTACACTTCAGAGGCAAGAAACTAGTATTCTAAACCAAGCTGTGTCTATTTGAAATTTAGAGCTTCAATGGGTTAACTGTAAGGAATTCTCACTCAAAGACCACAAGGTTCTCTACCGAGGAACACTGAAAGGAATCTAAAAGAATAAGTAAACGCCATTACCCTTCATAGTGGCAAAGACTTAGCAGAACTGAAGAAACCAACAGTTGAGGATTCTCAGCCAATTGAAGCACAAATTGAGGTTGTATGTGTTGATTTTATCGAGAACTCAGAAAAGAAGGAGACAAGCCTAAGTCGAAGATTTTTCCCGATAATCCTCCACCTTATGTCCCTCCTATGCCATTCTCTCAATGGTTCCAAAAGAAGAAATTGAACAAGCAGTTCTCCAAGTTTCCTGATGTGTTTAAGAAATTACATATCAACATTCCTTTTGCCGATGCTTTGGAACAAATTCCTAGCTATTTCAGGTTCATGAAAGAAATTCTATCGAACAAGAAAAAGCTAGAGGAGTATGAGACAGTTGCACTTATTGAGAAGTGCAGTGCTATCTTGTAAAATAAATTGCTCGTGAAGCAAAAAGATCTTGGAATTATACACCATCGACAATTATTATTTTGAAAAGGCTATATGTGATCATGGGACTAGTATTATTTTTATGCCTTTTTCAGTTTCTAAGAAGCTAGGTCTTGTAGAAGTTAACCCTACAACAGTCTCTTTACAATTAGCTTATCGTTTTATTAAATATCCACGAGAGATTATTGAGGATGTCTTGGTAAAGGTAGATAAATTTATTTTTCTAGCTGATTTTATTGTTCTTGACATGGTGAAAAACCAAAAAATTTTAATTATTCTTGGTAGACCATTCTTAGCTATGGGAAGAACTATCATTGATGTACAAAAGGGGAACTTCTTCTGAGAATGCAAGAAGATCATGTAATTTTTAATGTCTTCAAAGCAATAAAACACCCAAATAATATGAATAATTATTTGCGGGTGGATAGTATAGAAGTATGTATTGAGGAAACAATTCATATTAGTGGTCTGAGTGAACCATTGGAAGCATGTCTAGTTGAAGCTATTAACAAGAAAGATATAGAGAGTTATGGAGTGTGTGAATCGGTTGGAAGTAACCTCACGATATTCATTAAGAGGCCTTTCCAAGAATTGGAAGAAGGTAAACCTAGACAATTACCATCTATTGAAAAATCACAGGTGTTAGATCTCCACCTTTGGTACACTTTTATGGGAGAAGCATCTACTCTTCCTATCATGATTTTTGCTTCATTAAATGGTAAACAAGAAGACAAGCTTTTGAGGGTGTTGAGAGAACACAAAACGGCTTTAGGGTGGTCAATTTTTGACACAAAGGGAATCTCAAAGTCAATGGACAGTGGGTGAAGCCATTTTTGGGTGATCATTACATCCGGCTGAAGACATTAAAGCAAGAACTACTGGGAGGCAACCCGATTTTATTTCTGTTATTATAATTTTTATTTATTTATTTATTTTGGTTTATTCATAATTTTACATTAAAAAAAGCTGTGGACAAAACGTTTAGCGTCGCGACACTGACCTCCCATCATCGCGACGTCTGACCTTGGATGAATTTGGCTCAGACATTATTTTCCCCTCATTTGGAGACAACATGAACAATGTGAGGGATGAAGAGGATGAAAGCTCATCCTTATTCAAGAGGTCCTCTATACTTACTCCTTTTACATATTTTCTTTTCATTGAGGACAATGAATGTTTTAAATTTAGGGGTCTTTAGCAAAAATTAAATTTTGGTGTTCCGTAGTAGACAACACTAAAACCTATAATGAGATTGGTTTTGATTTATTGATAATTTAAAAAATTGATGAATTTGTGTACCTGCATACTATAACTCCAGCCTACTGCTCCTTACAGGGCTACAATAGCTCATACTTTCACTCTCTTAGTTTGATCCTTTGCCCCATACTTTGAGATGCTCCTCTCTGCCGATCAAGCAATGACGCTGCTCATGATAGGCTTAGTTTTTAGCCCTAGTTACATTGACATGATAAGACTTAAATTGTTCTTTTTGGGCGTAGTAAGGGACGAAATGCTTCAGGGATTTGAAAATAAGCGTAGATCTAGAGATTCTAAAAAAGGTCAACCTTTAGAACTGCTGCTTTAGATACTATTGGATCAGTTCGGTATCGACCTATAAAAGAGAGATACACGCGCTTAGTCGAGACTTGTTCTTCTGAAACTATAGCATTTAGTCAGGGGATCGGGACCCTCCTCATTTTATCGACAACATTTTTGGTGTCAAGACGAGTAGCAACAGCAGCGTCAGTTAAGGGTCGTTTCAAAATAGATATATGTGGAGCGATTCCAGTCCCTTTTAGGAAGGACTAACACCTCGTATCTACTCTATTGTGGTCAGTAGAAGAATATCCGGAGAAGGAAGATAAGAGGAGTCAGACTTCTTTGAAGGTCGACGAAGAAAGAAAGAGGACAATTATGCCATTCAGAAGAAGTCTTCTACTGACCTCAAAAAGAATCTTAGTACTTGCGGCTGTGGCCACAAAATGGATAGAGATATCAAATACCTTGATGACCATTGAGGCACAGTTGACATGACTTGACCGTAAAAAAACTTCAAAATTAATTGGGTACCCGCGGTGTCAAAATAGCCTAGGATATGGAATACCTCGATCACCGCTGAGGTACAATTGACGGGATTCGACTGTTGAGGCCTCACCGCAGAGTTTACCTCCTCGAGGCATCACGAGCATGATATCGCCTGAGATAGCATAAGGGCTCCGAAGGAGGGAGCTGATCTTACCTTCTATTATATTAGATCTTGCTTTCATCGATTCCCTTACTCGTACGCTGGTCGAGCTTTTCAGTCTTCTTCTCCTGGTGGGATAGAAAAGAAGGATCTCTCCTATCCCGTAGTGGTTGTCTACGAGAAGGCAGATGTTACGCAGAAGGGTTGTCAACGAGACGAGAGAAGGCTGACTTCAAGAGGACGAAGAGGTCGTTAAGAAGGCACTTTTAAGCCCTGGTAATAGAAGTAGCTCTACTCTTTGAGAAGAGGGTAGCAGAATACCATTAAGATGAATATCCCATTAGTGCAGCTCTTTCCTAGGTAAAAATACCTAACAACGAGAATCAGGAGGGACTTAAGAGCTTCTGGGTAGCATCAGGAGACTTACTTACTATAAACTAATAGTTAAGGTCGTAGAGAAGGCTGATTATAAGAGAAGGGTACAATAGCTCATATCGAAGAGTATTCCCGAGATGTGAATCTCACTAAAGCAACTATCTGGCTGATGTTCTAGTTCCAGGGTTGTCTACGAGAACTAGCAAGACCACGAGGAATGTTGATGAAGATGATAAATGACCCAGGTGGGTAAAAGACCTAAAAAAGAATCTGGGTACCCACAACCATAAGAAGACTCACGACATAAAATACCTTGATCACCATTGAGGTGTGGTCGATAATATGCAATCGGCACAACCAACAAGATCTAATCAGTCCAGGAGACAAGATAATTTCCAAGTCAAAGAACTTTGACCCCCAACCATGATGATCATAAACTGGACCAATGCTTTGAACAAGATCTTGTCGCTAGACAATGAACCTTAGGCTAATGAGATATTGAGAATACAATGTAGACTTACCTTTTATTTTGAAAATAATCAGGCAGGAACACAGATCTAGACCAAGAGTCTGAGCTTCAAGGAAGTGTTCAGCCAAACAAAAACCCCAAAACCTCACGCCTAATGGAAACGTTTTAGTATTATTAATACGCTAAAAGGTTTTGACAGCTCAACGAAGCAAAGACTAAGAAAAGTGTAGTAACAATATAATAACCGGAAACTTTACAATGCCGGGAATAATTCCCGGTATTGATGTTGGGCCATTATGTTCCTTAGATTATTTTTGAAGCAATATGGGCCACACAAAGTCCAGCAGGTAACAATTTTTTTCTTTTTTTTAGGGGTTCACTAAATACGTACTGAGGTTCACCAAATACATAGTGGGGTTCACCAAATTCGTACAAAATAATAATTTTTGGAGGGGTTCACCAAATACATATTGGGGTTCAATAATTACGTAGTGGGGTTAACCAAATACGTACAAAATAATAATTATGGGAGAGATTCACCAAGTACATATTAGGGTTCACCAAATATGTAGTGTGGTTCACCAATTACATAGCGGGGTTCACCAAATACGTACAAATAATAATTCTTGGAGGCGTTCACCAAATACGTACAAAATAATAATTCTTGGAGGGGTTCACCAACTACGTACTGTGCGTTCACCAAATACGTAGTGAGGTTCACCAATTATATAGTGAGGTTCACCAAATACGTAGTGGGGTTCACCATATAAATATTGGAGTTCACCAATTACTTAGTGAAGTTCACCAAATATGTACAAAATAATAATTCTGGAAGCGGTTCACCAAATATATACTAAGGTTCACAAAATATGTAGTGGAGTTCACCAAATACATACAAAATAATAAATCTTGGAGGGTTCACCAAATACGTACTGGGTTCACCAATTATGTACCGGGGTTCACCAATTATGTAGTGGGGTTCACCAAATACATACAAAATAAAAATTCTTAGAGGGGTTCACCAAATACGTAGTGAGGTTCACCAATTATGTACTAGGGTTCACCAATTACATAGTGGGGTTCACCAAATATGTATAAAATAACAATTCTTGAAGGAGTTCACCAAATACATACTGGAGTTCACCAAGTACGTAGTGAGGTTCACCAATTACGTAGTGAGGTTCACCAAATATCTACAAAATAATAATTTTTGGAGGGGTTCACCAAATACATAGTAGGGTTCACCAAATACATAGTGGGGTTCACCAATTACGTACTAGGGTTCACCCAAAAAATGAATTTTTAAATTTTGGTGAACCCTTGAAGAATTTGGTGTACACCACTACTTATTTGGTGAACACCTAAAATCTAATCGCCATACCTAATAGGCGAATCACCTATTTTTAACCTCTAAACGTCATCCTGAAGGTGTTAATCACATCGTCAAAGACAAGCGCTTGTTTTCGTTTCTAAACGCCATTTATAAATAGGTGATTGCCATTCTCCCTCCCAATCATCACCTTTTTTTGCCTAACCACCATTCTTCACAGTTTTTCTTAAAATTGATATTTTTATAATTATTTACCGTACACCGGGAAGATCATTGATAAAAATAGAAAAAAAACTCGTTATTTCAATGAAAATATTCATGATACTCACTTAT
The DNA here is from genome assembly GCA_003255025.1 of Datisca glomerata. Taxonomy (NCBI): domain Eukaryota; kingdom Viridiplantae; phylum Streptophyta; class Magnoliopsida; order Cucurbitales; family Datiscaceae; genus Datisca; species Datisca glomerata. Next base: position 138,177 of record QANY01009611.1, read on the forward strand.
TATGTGAAATTAGATTGGATTAATTAAGGATTCCTGAAATAATGAACACTTAATCATAAACTCGATAAAAGTTGTCATTGATAATGTTGTTGTGCTTTTGTGACAAGTATCGAGCGAGATGAGTTTTCACCAAATATAATTATATGTCGTGATGTTATGATGGTTGGTAAATCCTATTCATCAGTTTGACGAACATGTATAACCCTTAAGGCCAGATTCTACTGTTGAATCGAGCATATCCACTAAAAAGTTTGAATTTAAATATTGATTTGAAATTTAACTTTTTATTTTATAATAATAATCCCGTAATGATTGGAAAATGACCCTTTACGTTTTAATTAATTAATACCTATAAATTTAATTTTCAAATCTAACCTTATTCATATCAAAATTAAACCCAACATTAAAAGAACCCTTTTCCCCCTTATTCTTAAAAAATCGATACCCACCCTTCCCCCTCTCAACACTTCATTTATCTTCACTCAACCCTTATTCTCCTTCTTCTTCATCTCCATCTTCATCTATCTTCATAGCCTAAAATCCATCAAAACTGATCCAAATCTGTTGTGGCACATGAGTCAAACCCTCAATCTCTCATTAAACACATCCCTTGCAACACACGAGACAAAACTCATGCCAAACCTGAGCTAAATCCCTCCAACCCGCGACCCCAAATCCCATATCATTCTAATATTGTATCTTTTCACCAATAATGACTAGAGGAAGGCATAAAGTTACAAAGAGAACATTGAGTGTCAGGAGGTAACCAAGTTCAAGCTTGAGCATTTCGAAAGGACCGTATGATGCCACCAGTTATGGGGTGAAAATATTTCATCCAAAGAATCAAAATCTTAGTAGCCTTATTCTTCATATTGCTCCAACGGAGTATATATCTCACCCAAGCAAACAAGATGTAAGTTTTTCTTTAAACATTTTGAACTGTATGTGTTATGTTGTTAAAACACCTAATATATGCTTGATTCATTCTGCAAATTAGGTGTTTTTATGTGATGATTATAGAAATGTATGGTTTTTGGTAGAAATATATGTCTTGGATGGAAAACTCTAGTATTTTCATGAGTGCCCGTAAAGTGTTCGACGAAATGTCATAATGAATTATATGGTGTATATGTTCATTGTCCATAAGGTGTTTGATAAAATGCCATATTGAGGATTATACTATATTTATATGAATGCCCGTAACATATTCGATGAAATGCTATATCGCATCCAAGGATAAAATATAAGTTTCTTCAACATAAACTTGGATTGTTATGTGTTATATTGTTAAAACACCAAATAGATACTTGAATCATTTTGGAAACTGAGTGTTTTTTATGTGAAGCTTTTTGAAATGTATGATTATTAGTAGCGATATATGTTTTAGATGAAAAATTATAGTGTATGTTTATTTTCCATAAGGTGTTCGATGAAATGTCACATCAAGGATTATAGTACATTTTCTCCAGACAACTTTTTCTCTAAGTCATACTTACATTTTGGTTTCTTAGGCTGAGTTCTATGATCTTGGTATTCGCGATTTTTAGAACACTACACTAGTAGCTCGATGGTACAATAGGCTTCTAGAAAATGTGAGAAGGAATGTCTATGCTTCCAGGTTTAGTTATTTTATAAGTATATTGAAAAAAAGGCAGATGGATCGCGTCCTAGTGAAAAGTCTGGCCGAGAAATGGTGGGATACAACACACACCTTTCATATAGATGAAGTGGGTGAAATGACAATGACCCCATTGGACATTGCTGCGATAATTGGCCTGAAAGTCGACGGTTGACAACTAGACTATGATTTGGAACTCTACAAGAACAATAAGGCTTTACAAAAGCTACTTAGCAAACCGTTGTCGGAGGTTGGAGAAAAAAAGTTAGATATCAATGAATATTTGATAATAATGTTAGATATGAGTGTACTACTCCTAAGCAAGAGGACATTTTGACGAGAGTCTTTCTTCTGGTGCTCTTGGGTAGTATAATTTTTTGCGACAAGAGTAATAAAGTTTATTTGTACTTCCTCCCCAGCCTACATAAAATAGATGGGATACATGAGTATAATTGGGGTGGTTTGGCATTGTCCGTATTGGATTACACTATGAACGCTTTATGCCGCAACAAAAGTGTAGGGACAAGGGGTTTTTGGAGAGCATAAGAGGTATGAGCTTGTGAGTACTTCTCGTGTTTGGCACTGAGCAGACCATTGGGTGGTCTAGACAAGTTCTTGAGAGCAACACGTTAGATAGGGATTGAGTCAGGAACAAGGAACGTTGGTCACTGCCTACAATAATTATGTGTTATACTTCGATATGTGACGCCCAATGAGGTATGTGTTTTATTATATCAATTCTTATCTTGTCTAC
>QANY01009611.1:140557-348623 GCA_003255025.1 Datisca glomerata
CCCCCCCCCCCCCCCGAGTATGAATAATGTTTTATTGACAACCTATTTTTTTTAACTTGCAGATCAATTGGAACCCTTGGGGACAATGTACAAGCTTGCCAGACTATTGTATCGATAGTATACCTCTTACCACAATGAGAATCTTGTTGCAAGGACCTGTTGGAAGAGCATGGTACTTGGGTGAGCGCGTCTTATGGTAGAGTATGGGAACCAATGCGCCGTACATCCCATACAGACCCCCAAATTCAATGTTATGTGACCAACCATTCACCATAGAGGATCTGTCTGGTGGTCTTGGAGGTTTCAAAGCGATACTTTATCGTTGATGTAGATGGAGATAGCGAAATACTTATGATGAATTTCGAAAAAAAGTGATTGTCTTACAACTATGATAGGGCATCTTCATCTTCCCAGGTGCTAAACATCTCTAAGTGGTTTTTAAATATAGGAGATTACTCATATTGTTATACAGTGTAATTTTGTAATCTACTATGTATACGCAACAGCACCAGTAACTGCAACAGCCACAATAGTACCAGGAGCATCGGGGTTGACGAAAGTGACCGTTGATGATATAAGAGTGGCTGACATCTCACTACCATCATGGAAAATTCAGTTACCACTCCCATATGGGGGTAGTGAGTTGGTTGACATTCTAAATGATGTTCCAGTTCGGGGTCTTCCATCTGCTGAAGTGATTATGTGAGTTATGATGTTAATATTTATTATTTAGTCATTCAATATCATATTAACGCGTAATTTGGATAATGCAGTTACCATCGGCATGCGCGGCAGGCATGATGCGCATTATTGGCGGTCTCAACAAGCATGATGTGATGATGAACGCGATGATAAAGGCCAAAGCATCAATGAAAAAACAAGATAAGAAAATTGTAAACTTACGATCTTTCTCTTTTTATTTTTTAATTTGAAATCAAAATATACTGAATACGTACACTTGTAGGCAAAGTTGCAAAGATGTCTGCACATTTATGAAACTCAAGCAAGCATGCATGAGAGTGATGATGAAGAAGTTGATGCAGATGATGACAATGGTGAAGATGCAGATGATGACAATGGTGAAGATTCAGTTAATGATGATGAAAGGGACCATGAAGACGACACCAATGAGGATACTGAATTAGAACGAGAACATAAAGGACGTACAAAATATTCACATGATGCTTTGATGAAAAAGAAGAAAGTTGCACCATGAAATTTTTTCAAAGTTGATATGAACTTTTTGTGGATCTAAATATGCTGGATTCTAAGTTTGTTTGGATTTTAAGTTTTCTTAGATCTTAAGTTTATTTGGATTGGATTCTAAGTTTTTTTGGATTATAAATTTGTCAAAGTTTCATGACAGGTTTTTGACATATTATGGATATAAATATGCAATTAATATTGTGGGTTTTCTAATATTTACGGGGAGGTTCTGTCGAATCGTTGGTTAAAAGTTGGAACTGGATTCTAAGTTTTTTTATTGAATCGTTGATTTTTAAACTTGATCCTAAACATTTTGTGTATAAGGATAACATTTACAAACCGTGAATCTATCCAATTGGATTCTACGAAGAGTAGATTCACCCTTTATGTTATGGCTTGTCTTGCGCTTACCAACCATCAATCTATCCAAACATTTTAAACTTCTAAATTTATTTTAATTTTTTCATGCAGGTTTTTTAAAGCATAATAAGGAGTATCGAGACCAAACTATTGACATAAATGCATTTGGCTCGTGTCGATGGACACATGCCAAATGCCTGATACAATGGCGTTCCGGGCTCAAACGTCACCAGCAGGCCCCAAACATCATTCATGACTGACGAATCTCCTGCCTCAAATGGCATTTTGGGCCTGATGGTCACACCCCAAACGCTTGACACAAAGGTGTTTGGCTTGTGTCGATGAACACGAGCCAAACGCCTGTTACAATGGCTTGTGTCGATGAACACGAGCCTAAGCGCTTGTTACAATGGCGTTTGCAGCATAAACGTCATCAGCAGGCCCCAAACACCATTAATTATTGTCGATTCACTCTCTTGAATGGACACGGGCCAAACGCATGTGTGTCAGCATTTCGGGCCCAAACGTGACCAGCTGGCACCAAATGCCTTTGGTTGGTGGTGCTTGGTGGTTGTGCAATTAATAGGGGTAATTACTCTTCATAAACCAGCATTAAAAATCATATTTCACTCAACTAAACACTTTCTCACTAATTTTCAAGTGCTCTAAACTTCAAATACACTTGCTCCATCATTTTCTTTGTTTGGATTATCCAATTTTCAACTCCAACTAACTGATCGGCTACACCAAAAAGGTAATGTTTGTTTAGTTTTCTTTAATTTTTTTAAGATTGAACATATTCAAATATAAGTCATCCTGATGTTTAGATTTCTATAATTTTTTTTAAGATTAAGCATCTTCGAAGATGAGCCTTTATGAAGTATCCATACACCCGAGTGTGATGAGTACGCGACTGAGTTCATTCACATTAGTAAACTTGCGAAATGAGGATGTCATTGGTGAATCATTTGATACGTTACAAGAGGTCGAAGATTTCTACTATACATAAACAGCCGATGTTGGGTTAATTGTATGGAAAGATGATAAACGCAAGAACAAAGAGGAAAAAACTGTGCTATAGAGATGGATTTGCTCAAAAGAAATAATTCATGAGAAAAAATATATGGGCAGAGAGGACACCGAGAGAGAACCAAGAGGCTTGACAATTGTGGATTTCCGTGCTTGTTTTAGGGTGAACTTGGATACGAAGATGAAACAAAGGGTCGTTAAAGATTTTTAAGCTAAGCACAACCATCCCACCACCTCATCCCAGGACGTGCCCTTTCTTCGATCCAATAGAGCAGTGAATGAAGCGGACATGGCCCATGCAACAAGATTGTACAATGTTGGTGTAAGGCCAAGCCAAGTGTTTGATTACATGGTCGACAAAGCAGGTGGTCACGAAAATGTGGTGTTTTTACGGATGGATCTCTACAATAAGATGGAGAAGCAGCGAAAAGCACATGTCAAAGATTCCTTACTTGTGTACACAAAAGCCTAATAATTTCCCCCATGAAACACTCAAAGCGCACTTCAATTGATTTATTTTAATCTTGCACGCCCTGCACCTTTCAAAGACACTCCTCAAGTGCTTCAGATGTGAACCCGCACTCTTGGACTTAACTACTAGATCATCCACATAGTCCTCAACATAATCATGGATCATGTCATGGAAAATTGCTGTCATAGCCTGTTGGTAAGTAGCCCCTACATTATTCAATCCGAAAGGCATCACCACATAGTAAAAGTTTCCAAAGAGTGTCTAGAAGGTGCTCTTCTCATCGTCTCCGATCGCCATCTTGATTTGATTTTATCCACTGAACCCATCCATGAAATAGAACATTTTGTGTTCCGTTGTAGCATCGACCAAGGTGTCTACATTAGGTAGCGGGAAGTCATCTTTGGGGATGCCTTGTTCAAGTCTCCAAAATCAACACAATAACATATCTTACCATTTTTCTTCTTTATCAGAATAATGTTCGCAAATCATGTGGGGTGCCTGATAGGCTTGATAAATCCCGCCTCCATGAGCTTTGAAATTTCAAACTTGATTTGGTGCTCCACCTTGAGGAGAAAATGGCGAGGGTGTTGCTTGACAGGTGTGCATTATTCAGAGACCCCTGGCTTATGCGTCACTAAGGCAGAATCCAACCCCGACATCTCAGAATACGACCACACATTGACATCCTCAAACTCATTCAAAAGCCTTATCTAGTCATCTCGTTGTTTACTCTCCAAGTCCTTTGCCAGGAACACCAGCCTATTTGTGCTCCCCTCCCCAATATGGACTTTCTCTAGCTCCTCTTACGATGGTGATGTGTTGGTTGGTAGAGGCACCTCTGGTGGTTCACAATTCATCACATGAATTCTTTGCATAAGTCCTTGTGCCTTAGTGAATGCCTCCTCTGTCATTATATCATCATCTACTTTAGCATCAGGGGGATCAGGCTGTACGCCTGACCCCACGTACGATCATAAGCGGTACGCCATCTTTTCGTTTGACAAAGTCACACGGGTTACGAACTCCATCCCTGATCTAAGTTCTCTCTTTCCTTTCTCAACCTCCCATTTCGACAAAGGGGTGGCAAACATCCTTCTAGGTGTGGAGGCACCTGCCGTGTCAAGTTCGTTAAAGAGTGTTGCCTCTATCAAGTGAGCCTCGGTCCCATCGGATGGCTCTTTGGTAGCCGCCACCGTGATGTTCTTACCATGCCATCATGATTTTAGGCACTGATGCAAGGTTGATGGGACACATTCGTGGTCATGAATCCATGGCCTCCCCAACAATATGTGGTAGAACGTATTGTACTCGATCATATGGAAACAATTGGTGGTTCTTATTGGTCCAATTTACAATTCCACATTGATATAGCCCATCCTCCTCACACTCGCTGATGAAAAACCCGTCACAATAATTCATTGTCTCACTAGTCTCCTCTCTGGGATGCCAACTGCCTTGAACGTAGCATAGGACATGACATTCACTCCTGATCCACTGTCCAATAGGGCGCGCCTTACTTGCATGCCATTGACCGTTGCCTCCACATAAAGAGGGCGACTGTGTCCCATCCTCTTAACATGTCAGTCGACATTGGTGAATGTGATGGCACTCTCCTCGTTCCACCTCGTCTTGCTCAAAGGCGGTTGTGGAAAGCAACAATTCATCCGAGCATAATTTTACTGAGCGACATCTATTAGCATTTTGGAGACTTAACGCCATGCAATATCATCCAATCCAAGCATATCAAAAAACTTTTTACCAGTCCTTGTGTTCAAGAGTTTATCTATGAAAGCAGCATCTCTCCCCATGGTTGTTTCCTCATCTACTTCCTCCACTATGGTAACAAATGAGGTAGATCTTATTGCATTGGCGCTAATCATGTTGACTTTGGCATGTTGGGGCAAAGGGGGTGGATCCTTGGGTCTGACACATTCTATAATGATCTCGCCCTTCTTCAACTTCTCATAAAAGAATCTTCTAAAAAATCTACACTCTTGGGTGAGGTATGATGTAGTGCGGTGATATCTGTAAAAGTTTGGGGAACTCATTTTCTCCCTTGTAGGTAGCACGGTGACCCAAGGCAAAGTGATCTCTCTGTCCCTTATCCATACATATACTAGTTCTTCAACCTTATCCATGGTGCAAGGAAAAGGGGGCGGTGATTCCTCTCATCTCTGCCTCTCTTATGATCGTGCCCATGTGATTATGCAACCGCTGCTTGAGGATGGTAGCGTGACGTGGAAGGTCTCCAAGAGCCGTCAGGACGGTCATTCCTCTCACGTTGTCGTGGACTACGTACTGAATCGCTTGTCCTTTTGGAAACTTCTATAAAGCGAGCGAAGGTGACAATCCCTAAGTTCTCAAGGTAGACCTTGTAATCACCCAACATCCCTTTGATGCACATCTTCACAAGGGCTTCCTCCTTGAAATCCTCTTGGAAATCCTTGGCCTTCTCCTTGAACCGCTAAATGTATGACACAAGGTCGTCACTGATCCTTTGCTCTCTAGATCTAGTATGCTAGTCTTCTCCTCTATGACAAAGAACATTTCTAATAAGGTTGATACCATTTGCATCCATGTCAAGATCGACTCGGGTGCCAAGCTTGCATACCAAGTGTAAGGGCGCTCTGTCAAGGACTTGGAGAATCCCCTTAAACGCATGAACTCATCATAACCATAGGTTCCCATATCATCATTGAAATGTATCACATGTTCTTTGGCACACCCATTTCGACCATTATACTTTCAAAACTTTGGGGGAACATAATCCACCGAGTATTGTCTCAAGGCTATGTATGCTGAATATGGTGGCCTAAAGTCGATAACGGACTCATTCAATGATGCTCTTACTCTCTCCTCTTGGAGTACCTTTTGAAGGGCTTCATTGGTAATGAAATGACTACTCCAACAAAGATGTTTGCGCTTGGGGTGAGGTTGGTTTGAGCTATTGTGATATTCGGGGTAGCGAAGTTGTCTAGAGGTGTTGGTGTAACATTGACTTGTGCAAGAGTTTGAGTGTTGTCTTGAACGTTCAGTTAAACATGGTTTTGGGTGAATGCTTATGATTGAACACCTACAACAAGGTTGGTTGGATGCCCATGAGAGAGTTCAGTGGCATGCCTATAGTGGAGGTTGGTTATACTCCCATGATGGAGGTCGGTTGTGCGCCCATGGTGGAGGTTGGTTGTGTGCCCATGATGGATGTGGTCAGTTACACGCCTATGATGGAGGTGGTCAGTTGCACAACCTTGGTGGAGGCAGTCGATCGCGCGCCTATGATGGTGCGGTGGCGATGATGTACGAATTTAATGTATCAATGACTCTCCTCATCTCAGCGTTAGAATCTTGGAGTTCTCGAATGGCTTTGACCTGCTCTTGCACTTGTGTAGGTGCGCTTGATGGTAACTCACGATAGGTGTTCTCCTCCTCTTGTCCGCATTCGTCATTACGTATGGGTCCATCTCCCTCCGTGCGTGATAGAGCTGCTCTTCCTTTTGCACGTCTGCCCATGGTGGTCGTTCGCTAGAGTGACAAACCACTCCCTAGTGGAGTCGCCAAATGTAGATGCAAGAGTGTGACATGGGTGAGTGCGGGAGTGGTCTAATCCTCAGTAAGTGACCAGAACAACACCTGAGAATGTCAGGGAGGACACCGGGAGGTGAAGGGGGAGCACTCCAAACACTCAAGGGTGGTGAAAAAATGCTTTCTCTCCTTTTATAGGTGATCAAAAGGGGGGACCATTGCAACTAATCCCTTGATTAGTTGTAAGCCCATAATCAAATCGTGCCACCTCAGTTGACCCATAATACTTAGGTGGGTAAGAGGAGAATTTGACATGAGCCAATCTAGTGGCAGCACATGGGTCTTTGTGTAGTGATCATGATCTAGGGAGAACATGCCTAGATCATAGGCTCAATGGTGATGTTTACCCAATGCCTCCTCTCAAGGGCTCTCTCAACCAAACCTCTCCCTAAGGTGGAAGGGTATCACACCCTCAATGTCTAGAATGATCGCACTGAAAAGGTATGATCCCTTCCAATACAACATAGACTCACCCCTAATCCTATTAGTCCACAGCCTCCCAAGCGTTCCCAGGAAACCATACGTCCTCCCAAGTCTTTGTCACTTGATTTGGTGGTTTGTGATGTGTTGTCTCATTGTGATAGTGGAGTGATATGTCTTGTTTTGAAGTACATCATTGTCATCTTTGAGTTGCATTAATTTGAGTTGCATTACGAAGCCGGCACCTCCATGGTACACCCAGGAGAGTGACATCAATGGTGCTACCGTGGGGGTGGCATCAATGGTGCTACCGTGGGGGTGGCATCAATGGTGCTACCAGGGGGTGACATCAGTGGTGCTACCAAGTGGGTGATATCAATGGTGCTACCATGGGGTGACATTAATGGTGCTACCATGAGGGTGACACCCCATGGTACTGTCATGGGGAAGACCCCTATGTGTGCCTCAGTGGTGACACCCCATTGGGTACACCTCAGTGGCGGCACCCCAAGGAGTGCACCTCAACGGTATCACTCCATTGTGCTTCTCAGCGGTGACACTCCATTGTGCATCTCAGCGGTGACACTCCATTGTGCGTCTCAGTGGTGGTACTCCATGGTATGTCTCAGCAGTGGTACGCCATGGTGCATACTTGGTGGAGACACTCCCAATATGCCGTAAGAATTACGATTCGGGGGGAGTCAACATTGAGGTTGTCAACCCTACATAAGGCAATTCAGAATATTCCTTCTAAGTAGAAACATGTCAAAAGACGTGTTATTCAGGAACCTTTTTGCCAATTTGTTTATGGTAGTTTAAAGATAAAAGAACATAGGGTTGAAGCGTAAAAAAATAAGGAAAAATAGAGAAGGTTCTATGGTACGCAAACTGAGAGTTCTACTTCTATTTGATGCAAATGAGCTTACAATATATGTAAAAAATCAACAACTCATAAGGCAATAATTAAGCCATGAGCTGTAATACGTGTTTAATAAACCAACTACTTCCTAAAGACTAGGACAAACTCAAATTATCAGAAAAAAAAAAATCTAAAGCATGCATGACACGTTGACATAATTCAACAACCATAAAGAACATGTGGATACGTTCAAGAGAGCATAAAACAATTCTCTAACATGTGGATAAATTTGTAGTCCTAAGAGCAGCAACTAACACTCCTCCTTGCTTTAGGAGCTGCAAACACTGAGTTTCGTTCTCAGAAATTCAAACTTGCTAACTGACAATGGCTTCGTGAAAATATCTACAACCTGTTCTTCTGTTTCACTGTAGACTAGAACAATAGCTCCATATGTATGTACTTCCCTTAAGAAGAATAACTTGATGTCAAAGTGCTTAGTTTTCCTGTGAAACATGGGATTTTGAGTGATTACAATAGCAACTTCGTTGTCAACAAGAATCTCCGTACTTTCCTCCTATTCCAAGTTAAGATCAATTAAAATCTTCATCAGCCACAAAGCTTGATTAACAGCGATTGTTGCAGCAACAAATTCTGCTTCAACAGTGGATTGAACTATAATTTCTTATTTTTTTGAGCTGCATGAGAAAACACCAGAACCAAGTATGAAATAGTAGCTCGAAGTGCTTTTCATATCATCAATGGAACCTCCCCAATCGCTATCTGAGAAACTAACCATCTTGAACTCTTTGCTCCTTGTAAACTTAATGCCAAAATCACATGTACCTTTCACATATCTAAGCACCCTCTTTGCAGCCTTGAGATGCCATTCGATTGCACAATGCTTAAACCGAGATAAAATGCTTACATCATTCAAAATGTCAGGCCGAGTTGCTGTGAGATACATTAAGCTTCCGACCAGGCTTCTGAAATATGCTTGATCAATTTTCTCTGTTCCATCTTCTTTACAAAGCTTCTCCTTTGAGTTCATTGGATTGCTCATTTCTTTGCATTCTTCGAGTTTAAACTTCTTCAGAATCTTCTTGGTGTATTTCTTCTGATAGATGAAGACTTCATATTCAGTCTATGTAATTTATATTCCAAGAAAGAAGGTCATCATTCTGAGATTCGTTATCTAAAAAACCTCCATCATCTCTTGCTTAAACTTCTCAACAATACTTATTTTGTTTCTTGTCATGAGGAGATCATCCACTTATAGTGAGATGATAAGAATGTCAACTCTATTATGCTTGACATATAATGTTGATTCAGATAAGCTTTTAGCAAGTCCTAAGTTCCACAAGTGTTCATCGATCCTACTGTACGAGCTCTTGGAGCTTGCTTCAAACTGTAAAGTGCCTTTTTAAGAAGATAGATCTTGTCTTCTTCTCCTTCCTTTACATAGCCTTCTGGTTGTTCTACATAAATCTCCTCATGCAGAAAACCATTGAAGAATGCTGACTTGACATCTAACTGGTACACCTTCCAATTCTATTATGGTGCAACAGCGAGTGAGAGGTTGATGATGTCGAGTCTAGCGACTGGTGTGAAGGTATCCGAGTAGCCCATGCCGGGTATTTAAGCATATCCTTTGACCACGAGCCTAGCTTTATACATGTTGATTGAGCAATCAACATTAAGCTTGGTTCTGTACACCCATTTGACTCCAATTACTTTTCTATTTTAGGTTTGATTAACCAACTCCCATGTTTTATTATGAGCAGTTCCTCCTTCGTTGCAGTAATCCAATTCTGATCGGTCTTGGCTTCTTCATAATTTGTAGGTTCACATACAGAAACATTGCATCTTTGGTAAACATCAGAAAGTGGTCTTTTGCCCTTAATTGGTCGGTCATCCACCATTTCATTCTCCCAATATTCAATGTTTTAATCTATTGAGGGATTCGAACCTTCGGTAAACAAAAGCCTGTGTCCAAAATATGGAACCTGAGTCTTGGCTCTTTTGAGGTTGAATCCATCGTCTTTGTATCATCCCAGTTCCATTCTTCATCTTCCATAAAGTGCACATCCCTACTTACAATAATTTTTCCAGTTTGTGGTTGGAAAATTTTATAAGCTTTTGCAACCGAGCTATAGCCAATAAAGATGCATGGAAGTGCTCTTTTATCTAATTTGTCTCTCTTGATTTGTGGAACATGAGTGAAGCACAAACATCCAAATTTTTAAGGAAATTCAGAATTGGTTTATATCCGTACCAAATCTCAAAGGGTGTTTTATCCCTCACTGCTCTTGTGGGAAGCCTGTTTTGCAAAAAAACAACAGTGTTTACGACTTTAGCCCAAAATTGCTTTGGCAAGTTCTTCTCATGTAGCATACATCATGTGATCTCCAATATAAATCTGTTCCGTCTCTTACTAACTCCATTTTGTTGTGGAGTGTATGGAGTGGTTAACTGATGTTGGATGCCTGCCTCCTCGCAAAAATGATTAAATGCTACGGGGAGGTGTACTCCTTACCATTATATGATCTAAGAGTCTGAATTCTACAACCACTCTCGTTCTCTACTCTGACTTTAAAGTTCCAGAAGACTTGAGCCACCTATGACTTGCGTTTCAAAAAGAAAATCCAACACATACGGGTGAAATCATCAATGAATGTAACATTATGCAATGTCAGTATGAATTAATTGCAGCTTCTTTGTTGCTCTCCATGTTGCCTTTGGAAATGGTCTCCTGCTTTGCTTTCAAACTGACATGCTTTGCAGTTTGGAATATGATCATCATGTTCTTGAAGAACATTTTCCATCTCCTTGGATTTCATCTGCAGCAGCCCCTGATGATGATAGTGCCCGAGCCTCTTGTGCCATAACTCAATGATATTTTCTTTGATTGGGAAAGCTGTTTGCTCATCCTCCAATAGATTTAGAGCAAAGATTTTCCTTTTCATTTTTACTTTGAAAATATCTTTTCCATCTACATCTTTAATCAAGCAACTTTTATCTTCGAATACAACTTTATTACCATTTTCAATTAGTTGTCCAACATTTAACAAGTTTTGATCAATTTCAGGGACATAGAACACATCCAAAATGAACTTTATATAAGAACAAGTTGAGATTGCAACTGTTCATTTTCTTTTCAAAGCTATGTACTTGCCATTTCCTACTTGAACCTTTGATGAATTTGGGTTGGTTAGTTCCCTGTATAGATCCTTTTTATATGTCATGTGTTTAGTAAAACCAATTTTAATAAGCCAACTCTCACTTGATTCGATGCCAGAGAAACATGTAGTGACGAATAGGTGATCCTCCTCCTCTTTATCAACAACCTTTGCCTATTCACCATGTTGTTGATTTCTGTTTTAACATATTCTAGTTGACTGTCATTGGAATAAAGCTACTTGGCATTACTCTCCTTTACAACTAAGGGAGATTCATGAGTCTGTGATGAATATTGGTCTGGTTTCAAGAAAACAGTATGGCTCTCCTATCTCATCCTAATGGTTGGCATGAACCTTTATCATTTTTTTGCTTTCTTTGCTCATTTATTTGGAAATTCAGGATCATAGCAACTTTTGAATTTAAAAGACTGGAATCTAGTATGGACAAGGGAGGCAGCTAAAAAGGCTTTTTATAGGTATTGGACTGTGCAAACCAAAAACAAGGTCTTTTCTATCTCTTATGTACCTGTTGTTCAAAATCTTGCAATGGCTCCAGATGATCTTCCTTGTTGTGAGAACTTTGATGTTTTGGGAAACATTTCCTGGTATCCTCCTAAAGCTGATGATGTGAAGCTTAACCGTGATGTTGCTTTCAATCTCAGCACTAGAGCTTTTGCCATTGGTATCATGACTAAAAATGGCAGAGGTAACTTTCTTCAATTCAAAGAAGGAAAATCTTGACAAGTTGTGTGGAACATGCTGAGCTACTATGTATTCATTAGAGAATGATATTAGCTAAGCATGTTGACTAGGATAGAATTATCATTGAATCATACTATAAAATAATGGTTCAATGGCTTAATAATGGTTGTTTTTCAGACATGAGATTAAAGAACTTTGTGGAGGAAATCAGACTCAACTTATTCTTAAGGTATGTTTTGTTGATCATGTTACTTTTTAGAGTAAACACTGTGAGATCGAGAGAGATAGAAGAGATTGAGAGAGAGAAGAGAACCAGAGAGTTCTAGAGAGAAGAAAGAAGTGAAAGAAAGAAGAGACAATCTTGAACAAAGTGTAAATATATTTTCTCTTTAACTATTCCACTAAGTTTATCAGATTAAATACAAGGGAGAGTCAGCTCAATCAAATAATAGATAACTAAGCAAACTAACTAACTCAAACTAAGCTGCACTAGCAAGCAAAAGCCAAAGGCATTAAAGGGTTAAAATAGTAATATACTCCAACAACCCCTCTCAAACTAAAGCAATATGTGAAGAATGCATTATAAAGTACTAAAACCAACATAAGAAAGACTATTAGTGAAGATGTCTTCCACTTGATCCTTTCACATGATGTAGTTAACCATAACATCCTTCTTTGCAACCTTCTCTCGGATGTAGTGGTAATTGATTTCAATGTGTTTCGTTCGTGCATGGAAAACAGGATTGGAGGCAAGGGAAATGGCAGAGACATTATCACACCATATTTGAGGAGAATGATGTAAAGGTATATGTAAATCTTTCAAAACTTGCTTGATCCATGATATTTCTGTGGCTGTGGGAGCTAGGCTTCTATACTCATCCTTTTTGGATGATCTAGAGACTGTTGATTGCTTCTTGGACGACCAAGAAATTAGGCTTTGTCTAAGAAACAAAATGAAAACAGAAGTCGAGCGTTTGTCCAATGTGTCACCAGCACAATCTGAGTCTGTATAAGCATTTAAAGTGAGGTTTCCCTTTTGAAATTTGATGCCAAGAGTAGAAGAGCCCTTTAAGTATCTCAGGATACACTTTATTGCAGCTAGATGGACAGTAGTAGGTCAGTGCATAAATTGATAGACCTTGTTGACAAAGAAGGTGATATCAGGCCTTGAGAATGTCAAATATTGCAGGCCACCAACTAGGATTCTGTAACTGGTAAGATCTGAAAGAGGAACAGCATTGCTGTCAGGAAGTCTACCTTGAGGGACATTGGAGTTTTTCATGGTTTATAGTGAGTTAAGCCAGCCTTTTCAAGTAAATCCAAGAGTATATTTCTGTTGATGGACAAAAATACTACTATCATCTCAAAGGTAGAATGCAATTTTTGTATAAGTTCATTGATTAAAGTAGAACTAAAACCTGTCAAAACTATATCATCAACATATAAGAGTGGGTATATAATAGAAGTACCAGACTTGTACACAAATAAAGATGAATCAGCTAAAGAGGTAGAAAATCCCAAAGTCATCAAATAGGAGGTAAATTTCCCAAACCAAGCTCTTGGAGCCTGTTTGAGACCATATAGAGATTTATGAAGTTTACAAACATATGTAGGATGAGAAGGATCAACAAAACCTTGAGGTTGACTCATATATACATCTTCGAATAAATTTCCATGTAAAAAGGCAATTTTAACATCTAATTGATGTAATGGCCAAGAAAATTGAGATGCAAGAGATAAAAAAATTCTAATAGTGGTTGACTTAACTACATGAATAGTCAATATATGGTTGTTGATGAAAACATTTAGCAGCTTACATGGCTTTGTATCTTACTATACTACCATAGGGATTATGTTTGAGCCTGTACACCCACTTACACCCCACTAAATTAGTATGAGGAGGAAGAGGAGTGAGAGACCAGGTACCTTGCCTTTGGAGTGCATTAAACTCCTCTGTCATGGTTGTTCTCAATTTGTCTGCATTTGATGCTGACTACCTTCATTATTAGTAATTGAAGTCGAAGCAGTAGATTCATATGGAAGAGATTCTATAGAAACAGATGCAAGAGCAAGAGATTGTCCAGAACCAATATGATTAGGGCCAATAGTTAGAGATTCATTATTGGCAGTATTACTAGAAGAACAAGATTGATGCAATGATCCAATAGGTAAAATTGATGAATTATAAGGAGTACTACCAGTTGTTATATTAACATTGTGAGGTAAATTGATAATTGCAAAACTAGAATTTGGTGCATGTAAATTTGTGGCAATTTTCATTTGATTTATAGCAGGAGAAAGGAGCAAAGATGAAAAATCAGAAGATGCAGTGTTATTAACTCAATGTTTGACAGATTCAGATTTGGTAAAAGGAAAAGTGATCTCATCAAATATTACATGCCTACTAACCAATAACTTTTGAGAAATGGGATTATAGCAAATATAACCCTTAGAATGCAGACTATATCCCAAGAAAATGTGCTGAGATGACTTAGCTTCAAGTTTATGCTCATTATAATGCTTTAAAAGAGGATAATATGCACACTCGAACACCTTTAAGAATGAATAATCAGGACTAGTGCCAAATAATAGTTCATAAGGACATTTATGATTCAGAGTAGCAGTAGACAGTCTATTAATGAGAAAAACAGCTATGAAAAAGGCAAAATACCATAAATGAGTAGGAATGGATGTAGTGAGCATCATACTTAGGGCTGTTTCAATGATGTGTATGTGCTTACTTTCAGTTACACCATTTTTCTCAGAGAGTGTAGGCATAAGACAATTGATGTTGGATGCCATGTGAAGCAAGAAAGGTATCAAGATTTTTGTTGCAGAGTTCTCCTCCACCATCTGTTCTAAGAATTTCAATATGTGCAGATAGTAAATTTTGGACAAAAGGCAAGAAAACTTTAAAGACAGTAGTAACTTCAGACTTATTGTATAAAGGAAAAATCGAAGTATATTTTGTACTGTTATCAATAAAAGAAACATAGTATCTATATCCTTTAAAAGATAAAATGGATGCACGACCCCATACATTACTATGGACAAGATCTAATGGTGAAGTTGTAACAGTTTTAGACATAGGAAAAGGGATCTTATGCATCTTGCCTTGGATATAATTAGAACACATTCAAGAATCATCAGACTTAAAAGAAATGCTAGCATTCTTCAATACATGACAAATAATTGAATATGTAGGGTGACCTAATCTATTATGCCAAAGGATGCTTGAGACTTTGCTTCCAAGATAGGCAGCAAGATTTCTTTTCTGTGTGGAGAGGGTTTCTTTGATAGTGTTGGTAATGGGGTAAAGGCCATTCTCACTAGGTCCTATGTAAAGAATCTTCCTCGAGTGCTTGTCCTGAATTAAAGACATGTTAGCATCAAATGTGAAGGAACAATTATTGTCCACACAGAATTTATGAACTGAAAGTAGATTGACAGTAATTTGAGGTACACATAGAACATTATTAAGAGTAAATAGATGAGAGTCACTAGAAAGAGAGCCAGAACCTGAGTGAGTAATGTTCAAGGGTTGTCCATTTCTAATAATGACAGAGTCTTCTCCATTGTAGGCCTGAGAAGTTGATAAATTTGATAACTCGGAAGTGAGGTGTGTGTTACACCCAGTATCAGATAACGAAGAAGTATTCTTGGATGTTTCAGTGGAGTTATTAGTAGCAAAAGAGGCAGACATGGCAGCAAGCTTGGTACGATGATGCATGCCTTGATATGAGTAGTTCATGCGATGGAAAGAATCTATAGCAAGGTGGCCAAAATTATTACAAATTTGACACTGAGGTCAGTATCAGTGGAAGAAAAATTGGAATTTGAAGAGCAAAAAGGTGCAAAGGTATTATTGGGTAAAGGAAGCAAATCAGAGTTGGAGTTATTCTTTCCCCTATTGCCAGAATTTTGACCTGATCCAAAATTGTTCATTGCTCTGTTGCCTCTGCCTCTAGTCTTATTGCTTTGAAAATTAGTGGCCATGAGAGCCATTTCTTAAATTTGAGCCTCATGTTTCTTTGCATGATCATGCAGTTCTTCCAAGTGGATGGGCTTTCATCTGAGTAGGGACTGCTCTTCAGCCTTTAATAGAACATGAAGTTCTCCCATTGAGAGTGTACAATAAGATGTCTTCATCATCGATAAAGATTGAGACAACGGTTAATTTGTCTCTGGATTCCTTGATTCGTTGCACATAATCATCCATAGTCTCATTTACTTTCTTTGAGACAGAATGCAACCTAGATTTGAGTTGAAGAATATTTGAACGAAAAAGAGAAGAGCGCTTCTCGAGTGAGGATCATGCTTCATGCTGGTATTGCATCCAATTACACAAGATAGAGCAGACTGAGACAAGGTGGCATTCAAAAGCGTTATCAACGCCTGATCTTGGGTAACCCATGTGTTATACTGGGGATCAATCTTTATTGTGGGAGCCCTTTTATCATCGATAAGAATCTAAGCAAGACAGGGGTGGGAGCCATCGACGAACTCAAACAGCGAGTGGGCTTTCAGAATAGCAGCTACTTGGTGTTTCCAAAGAATATAGTTAGAAGAATCTAATTCGATGGAGATCAGAATACATATATTTGACAAAAGAAAAATTGGGGAAGGAAGATTAGCCATGGACGCTTGTCTTTAGGGCTCTGATACTATGAGAGTAAAAACTGAGAGATCGAGAGAGAGAGAGAAGAGAACCAGCGAGTTCTCGAGAGAAGAAAGAAGTGAAAGAAAGAGGAGACAATCTTGAACAAAGTGCAAAAATATTTTCTCATTAACTATTCTACTAAGCTTAGTAGATTAAATACAAGGGAGAGTTAGCTCAATTAGATAATAGATAATGAAGCAAACTAACTCAAACTAAGCCACACTGACAAGTAAAAGACAAAGGAATCAAAGGGCTAAAATAGTAATATACTGTAACAACTTCCCACATGAGCGGATTATGTTCATGCAAAGCATTTGGTTTCATTTTTAGTAGTCAATATTTAGTCAGCACACAAACTTCATTATAGATTAGATAAATAGTCTAGATTTAATGCAACTCGCTCACTTTTGACTTGAAAAAGAGAGAACACCTACCCATTTGTGGTATATAAGATATCCACATATTCTGTCACTCTACTTGCATTGAATTTTAATTTGGTCTCGACGCATTCACCATATTCTCAGTTTTATCAATTCACTTCTCACTTCCTTCCATAATAGTCCTTTGTGTAAATTTAAATCTAGTGCATTAACAAACATTGTCTATACTTGTACGAGTTCACATGCGTAGAGACAAAATATGATAGATAATCTTGATTACTGTACATATTATTTATCACTTGTATAGGTCTTGCAAATATGATCAGTAGATAATGGACAAAAGTAATATATAAAATGAAGTGAAACGCAGTTACAAAATTAAAATATTAGGATGAGTTTATAAAGTGCTTTGTTTGAAAAGTAATTTGCTACATTCAAAAGTACCGTTTTAGATAACATTTATTTGCAAATGTTATGATTCAGTAGCAAAAGTAAGATCAAGTTAAAGGGTGCCATTGTACCCCTGTTTTTCTAAAGTTCAACTGTATACTATATTTATTTTATATATGACTTGGTAAAAACATAAGAATTGTCACACTTAAACAATACAAGAAAAACCTAATATTGCGACGGTTATACGGCGACAGTTTGTTTAACCGTCGTTAATTATTTAAAAGGAGAAGTAATTGCGACGGTTTATTAAACTGTTGCAAATGTGTCATATATTTCGATGGTTTATGTTAACCATCGGAATGAGTATGATATGCCGACGGCTCCAATAAACCGTTGGGAATAAACTTTTTTTTTACATACAAATTGTGACGGTTCAGTTGAACCGTCGGGATATATTAAACCTTTTGTACGACAGTTCGGCCAAACCATCGCATTTGGTGAGAAACTCAGGCTTTTTTGCTAACGGTTTAGCAACCGTCGGGATATATGTGCTTGTTGGGCCTTTTTTGTGACGGTTCACCTAAACCGTCGCATTGGTATGAGACTCGGCCGTATTGACCAACGGTTCAGATGAGCCATCGGGATAGGAGCTATTGCTACAAATTTTAAAACCGTAGCAATAGAAAAACCCTAAATACAACCCACGTTTTTATTTCTTCCCCATTTTCCCTTGCAGCAGGCTCGTGCTCCTCCTGTCTTCCCCTTCTCCCCGCAGCAACGAACCAACGTGCTTCTTCACACTCATGATAGTTGTCTTCTTGATACTACCCTAATCTGGTCCATTTTTTCAATCTGTTGTTAAAGGCTGAGCAATTTCTTCTTGGTCGAAGAGGAATAGCAGCGTATGGGGTTGGTCTTCTTCAATCTGCTCCATTTTTTCTTTCAGATCTACAGAGCATGTGCGTGCAGCCTCCGGGGTAATTTATAAGCTTCTCTCTCGTTCTCAGGGTAATTGTGTAACTTGTAAGCTTCTCTCGGGTTTTCCATTTCAGATCAGAACCTGTGGTTCTCGGTTGTTGAGTTTTGGACATCTGGTTCTTGGTTTCAGCCATCTTCAACATCGCTCTTCGTGGAGCGTGTCCAGGACCCAGGTAAGTAATCTTGAGCATCGCTCTTCGTGGAGCTTGTCTATGTCTGTCGAGTGTCTATTTTCATTTTGGCTGTGAAAGAGACTCAATATTTTTTGGAATTCATTCTTCCTTTTTACTGGGCATTACCATGTTGAACATTTATACTGTCTAACGGTATATTATTTATGTAGGGGGTTTTAACATTAGTTTTTAGTACCCAGTCTGATTCTGCTTAATTTAGTTTTTACATATGAAAATCAGCAACTATTAGTCTTAATCCTTAAGCTGTGAAGTGCAACATTATGTGCAATATACCAGTGAGCTGCAAATTAATTACTTGTCTGTGATTTATATGAATTCGGGCATTACTTGCTGATAGTTTGGCAACATAAGTGAACTAGAAGTCTAGAAATGAAGAAACTGGGTAAATGAGTCTAGAGTATGATATTTTAAGCAATATTCAAAGGTAATTTCGACTACTGTGATGGATTTTGGATCAATTTTTACGTTTTTAACTTATTTATAAAATTCTATTTTTGACTAATGTGATGGATTTTGATGGTCAGTGACAGTTTTCTTTCTAAGTTTTTCTTGGTTGAATGAGGTCAGTGCTTAGATTCAGGGTTCTTGTTTTGTGAAAAACTTTTAGTGTTCTTTCCTTTCTGTTCATCCCCACACCAACTTTCTTGGCTAGAACTTCTTTGACTTCAATTTGTGTCATGTGCCCTTTGAGAATTTCATGCCTTGGATATTGCTTATGTCAATTTGTGTTGGGTAATTATTTTCCACTTGCTTGAAGACTTATATTACTTAATTATAACATGATTTGGACAACTGAAAATTCATTTATAAAATATTTTTTAAGATTATTAGGATTAGGAGAAAAGGTGTAGTATTAGTTTTGATTATTCTATTTGTTTGGTCTACTTTAAGCTTTAAGAGCTGCAATGGATAAGAGTTGGATGACAAAACAAAGACTTAGTAAGGCATATCAAGATAGAGTAGATCAGTTTCTGAACTTTTCTTTTGAGAGAGGATCGAGTGATGGATATATATCGTAAGACTAGAGACGTCGTCCGTGAACACCTGATATGTAATGGGACCATAAGTGGTTATTCATGTTGGTATTTTCACGGGGAGTCAGCGATGACTACTTCATCTAGAATTGGTACGTCATCTGAAGTCATTATTAATAATAAGGCACATGTAGAAGCACCATTATCATGTGAAGAGGATGATAATGATATGCATGATTTATTGCATGATGCATTTGGTAATTTATTGAACAATGAACATGCTTCAGACTCTATTCCATCACAGAAGGAAATGTTTAAAATGCATGCGTCATTGTTGTGGACTATCAATGATTTTCCTGCGTATGACAACTTATCTAGATGGAATATGCATTCACGTCTTTCATGCCCTCATTCTACATTTGACACACATCATATACGCTTGAAGCACAGTAATAAGTATTGCTTTATGGGTCATCGACGATACTTGGAGGATGATAACATATTTCACTTCGATATCTGGAGGATGATAACATATTGATGTCGGTGGTTATAAACCGTCACCGTAGACACGAATAACCGTCACCGTAGATGTATTTTCTTGTAGTGTAAAAAAAAATTGGCACCTCTTAGTGTACCCTAAACATAATTTTCTTTTCTTTTTCTATTAAAGACTGGCCAAGAACAAATTTATCGGTATATAGATTGTGTTTTTAAATTTTGGCACCCATTAGTGAACCTTATTTTCCATTTTTCTAGTAGAAGACTATGATATTTAAAAAATTTATCCATATATAGAATGTGTTATTCAAGTCTTTTATGTATAAGATGCTTCTAAATATAAATAAATGTGTTTCAAAATAGATTCAAGTAATTCAAAATAACTATCTATTTATCTATATCTATACTATATTAAAAGAGGCTTGAAAGAAAGAAACTTTTTAATTCTATTTTTACCTTTTATCATCTAGGGAAACCATTGATATTTAAATGCCTTTAAACCCCAATTAAGATATAGGATAAATTAAGTATTTCCTCTCATTCTTTCATTAATTATTTTGTACAACTCAATACTATTTTTTCATTACTAATTCAGAAAAATCATTTTCATTGATATTTTATTGGAACCATTTCGTAAAAACCCCTCTACTATGTAAAGACTAATCTTTATTTGTAACAAAATGAGGATCTAAAAAAGTAAAGGAAAAGGTAACTTTTCATCTAGGACAAACAATTGACATTTAAATGGATGTGGGGCTTATTAGGGTTTTCTCTATGAAAAAGGGGGTGGTTTCTATTCTATCGGAATCTCACTTCTAGTGAGTATGGCTACTTGCGGGAGGAATTCTGGGTTCGTTAACTCAATTTCTTCAGAGATTGAGTCTGATTTACTGGGCAAATTGGTTAGTTGTAATCTTACGGAGGATGAATCTACTGAGATAGTTATTCCGAGTGATGCAGCTTATGGGAATACTGAAGCTTGCTCATTAAGTATTATTGGTAGATTATTTACTAGTAAAAAGTATAATCTTTTTGGGCTGAAACGAGCGTTGTCTAGAGCTTGGAGTCTGTGTGATGAACCACAATTTGTGTTGTGGAGAAAGATATGTTTCTAAGTATTTTTTTCTTCATAAGATGATATTGCATTTGTTTTGCATAATGGTCCATGGCTGTTTGAGGAACGCCTATTTGTTGTCAGAAGATGGAATTTAGGAGTCTCTTTCCATCAAGGATTTTTGTTCAATGTTAATGAGAATCTTAGTAAAGCCTTTAGACCCTCTCGTGGTTTACGCCAGGGTGATCCCCTTTTCTGTTTCTTATAAATAAGAATATGTTGGGGTTTAGATTCTCTACATTGGGTCCGGTTATATCACATTTATTTTTTACTGATGATTCATTACTTTTCTGTAAAGTTAATGAATCATAGATTAGGTGCTTTTTTTATTTGATTCATACTTATGGGAAAGCTTCTGGGCAAGTCATTAATCCTCATAAGAGTCTTATTATGTTTAGTGCTAATGTTGAGCTGGTGAAACAGAGGCATTTGGCTACTGTTTTTAATTTATCTATTTCAAACTCTCTTAAAAAATACTTGGGCCTTGAGACCGATTTCGGGCTATCTAAAAAAGCTATTTTTAATAAGTTGGTGGATTCTATTTTCCACAAGATTTCAAGGTGCACTGCTACAATTTGAGTCTTAGATGATGGTGAACCCGTCATTATAACTCTATAATGACGGTTGACTGCCTGTCATCTATCAGGCTGTCAACTTTACTCCTTTTCAACAAAAATCGTCATAATAGGGTGACGCGAAAAGTAACTAGATGATGGGGATTCCCCGTCATCATAGTCGTCACTAAAATCAATTAGATGACGGGGAATCCCTGTTATCATAGGTTCCGTCAAAATCAATTAGATGACGGAGAATCCCCGTCATCATAGGTGCCGCCAAAAGTAATTAGATGACGGAGAATCCTGGTAATCTAATGTCCAAATTATGTTTTTTAAAACTATCATGGAAAGGCAAAAATGCTTTTCATGATAGTTTTCTTCATTACTTCATTACTTCAACCATACATTCTGCTTGTCATTAATAAATGTCTAGAAAAAATGTTCACAATCTCTATATCCTCCTTCATTACAAAACTCACAGATCACTCTCATAAACTGTTCACAATTTAGTATCTTCAAAATGATACTAAATTTACATGAGCATAATTTACTTTAAATACCAAAATATCGAAATATAATTACAAGCAATTCAGAATCTAGACGCATTTCGATCCTACTCCAAATACCAAAACTAACAAATTATTCTCATTACAAAGCTCTTACTATCCCGTGTCAACATTTTAAATCTGCAGTCAACTTGTTTAGACAAAAGTGAGTGCTAAAGATTTCTTCCCTGATGAACAGAGTATGGGGGTCTTATACACTAGTGGTCGGACATATACTAAAATCTCATTGAACTATAGTCATAGATTCCTTATCTAATGAAGAAATCAAGTGAAAGAGATAAACATATTCATATACAACTGCAATTCTCAAGGTAAAATTCAATTCTTTGGAACAGAAGAAAAGCTGGTGAAATCTCTGAATGAAGTGTAAAGCAATCAAACTAAGCTTCAAATCAGGTGAGCGTGAGGCGTCAAGTTAATCATAATCTAAATCAAGGGGTGAGGAGTGAAGAAATGAGAGAGCCAACCAGAGAGATAATCCGTGACAAAAATGGAGAGAAATTATTTACTTCTTCACAAGGCCTCATATATAATTAGTTTTACAAATGATTTCATACATACACTTGTCTTAGATTATAGTATAATCATATGCCCATCCATGAACTATAAATGCTAACTTAACATATCTATGCTAGGAAATGATAAATACAGTTGGAGAAAATGATATACGGGTCATCAGATAGGAGTGAAAGACTTTCTGCTGCAATGTATTCGCTGAACTATGCTTCAAATCATCGCAGACCTATTGAAACTGTTTAATAGTTTCTATGAATGAAACAACTGAACAAACAGAAAGAAAAATATTGCCAAAATAGTAAACTAAGCAGAAAATAGGCACCTGAAATTCAACGAAGCATGGACATGTATATTTCTGAGTTTGATTTTTGATTCTTATGTGAGATAAAAGAAATGGAAGGTAAAAATATTGAAGAGAAAGAAAGAGGGAATGTTCACCTATTGTCACATAGCAAGAAGTAAATGATCCAACCACGTCCATTAACCCTATTGCTATCAACTCCTTGTTTCCATCCAACCGGTAGTCCTTTGGAGCAGCAAAAGTCCGTCCAACGATGATCCCTTCTTTTTTATATACAAATTATTCTTATTACTTAAGCTTTGGGGATTTCTAACAAATTAACAACTTCCTTACTAATAAAAAAACTAAATTAACAAATGCCTTCCCCATTTTGTTTGGGATCAGTGTCTATACTACATAATTTTATTATGTGAATGAAAAGCCCAAAATGTGAACTCTAAATAGCTCCATTTACCAACCGTTTTCTTCGGGTAGATCTTAATCTATATTACAGAACCTGATAAACCAAAGTCCATACAGATTTAAGTACGTAAGCAATTCGACCCGAATTTATTGTTAAATTCATTCTAATTGCATAATAGATATATATATATATATATATCAATTTCTAATTTATTTAACTAAATTTATGAAATTGAAACGACTTCGTCGATTTCAATAATGTTCATGGTGAGCAATGCAAAATATTTAGGGCTTCAAATATTTGAGTCTAGGGGAAAAAAGAGGAAAAACATATAATTAGAGCAGAGAGAAATGAGAAACGTATAGTGAGGGAAATGATGTCACTGATAAGATCAGTCTTAATAATGAGACCAAGATGGGAGCCTTGAAAATGCAACATGTTCCATGAAGGGGGATTTTATCCTTCTTGCGATTTCCCAATCTGTAAAAATAGAACAATAGAACAGACAAAAGCATATGATGAAAAAACTGAGAGGCTAGTAACTAGTTGCATGTATATATAACTATGAATGAAAAGTAAAGAAAGAAAGAAAGAGGCTATTTGCACCGATGATAGACCTTCAACCTCCACCTCTTTCACCGACGATAGACCCTCGACCTCCACATCCTTCAAAGACGATAGAACCTTGACCTCCACCTCATTCATAGACCCTCGACAGACCCTCGAGCCTCCCTGTCTCTCGCAGATCTCTCTCTCAAACCTCTGTCTCTCAAAGCTATCTGTCTCTCATATATCTATCTCTCTCTCTCTCTCAAAGCCCTGTCTCTCTTAAATCTCTCTTTCTCTCAAAGTTCTCTGTCTCTCACAGATATCTATCTCTCTCATAACACAACTCTTTATCTCTCACAAAGATTAAATCTCGCCTCTCCCTCGTTTCAGATCTGGTTCTCGAAGAAGCATCTCTGCCCTTCTCGTCTCTCCCTCATCTCAGATATGAGAGGTTGCCTCTCTCCTCTCTCTCCCTCATCCTAGATCTGATATGTTCGAAGCTTCTCTATTTTTGTCTTTGTTCAAATATTCGAGAGCCAAATCTCGTTACAAAAGAATTGGTAATGGAGTTGGAAGTAGATCTGGTTATTTTGGTTCTCTCCTTTCTCCCTCGTCCCAGATCTGATCGCCACTACCTTGTCCAAAGAAAAATAAAACATAGTGGAAGTAATATTAAGGTTAAATTGGTTATATAGGATGTAAAATGAACTTTGAGGTAATTAGTAAAAAAATTTTACACCGTCAAACAATGACAAGTTGTTTTTCATTGTCGTTATAAGTAGTTATAATGACAGCCCAAGCATTAGCTGTCAAAATAGATAACACATTGATGACAACTGATTTTTTAGCTGTCATCTTACCTAAATTATCCCATCCTTCACCATTTTTCTTTGACATATTTTAGAAGAGTGTCATTGTATCATAGAATGTGGCTGGCATTTAAAGCCAAAATTGTAGTAATGGTGGTAAGAAAAATTACTCGCTCTTGTGGGGTGTGAAATCCTTATTAAAGCCATTGCTCTCTATATTCCCAATCACCATGCCGTGCTTTAAAGTTCCTATCTCTTTATGTAAGAAGATTTGTAGCCATTTGGCAAGTTATTGGTGGAATTCCTCACCTTTTAAATCTAGGATCCTTTGGAGTACGTGGGAGGCCCTTTGTTGTAAAAAGGTGGATAGGGTATTGGGTTTAAGGATCTCTCTTGTTTCAATTTGGCTCTTCTTACAAAACAAGGGTGAAAACTTATATCCAACCCTCATTCCTTTCTTCATGGTATTCTTAAGAGTAAATATTGTAAGAATTGTGATTTTATGGAAGTTTCGCTTGGCTCTAGGCCTTCTTGGGGTGGAAGAGCCTTTTAGAGGGGAGAAAAATTCTTGCACATGGGCTTAGATGGTATGTTGGTAATGGGGAAACGATTGGAGTGTGTGAGGATGCGTGGGTTCCGCGGCCTGTCATGTTTAAGGTTATGTCTCATAGGGTTGATGGTATCTCTCATGTTAAGGAGTTGATTGATGATAATGGGATTGATTAGAATATTCACAAGCTAGATACGGTTTTTATGGCTGAGGATGTGGACGCTATTCTTAAAAGTCTGTATCAGTCGTCTTGGTGGGGAGGATAAGTTGGGTGGCATTATTGTAATAATGACATTTATACTATAAAATCAGGGTATGACACTACGGGTTTTTTTCCAGAAAAATGGTCTTTTAAGGAAGTCTAATAAGGGTATGTGCAGTAGTGGGATGAATAATTTGCATATTTGGAAGAGTGTTTGGAAGCTTAAAGTCCCTCCTAAGCTAAAGGATTTTATGTGGCATTGTATTAATAACTTTGTTGCTTGCAAATCTAACTTTTAGGAGAGGGATGAATATTATTTCTGAGTACTCTCTTTGTGGTAGGAATGATGAAATAGCTATTCACTTATTTTTTCGGTGTTCTTTTGCTTCAAAATTTTGGATTGCTAGCCCCCTTGGATTGCGTTCGGATAGGTTGGTTGGCGACTCTTTTATGGATGTTTGGTCTGCTGCCATTGATTTCTTACACAAATCTGCTAAGGATTCGACTCATGTGGATTTTTTGATTAATTGGTTGGTCTTTTGTTTATGGAGAATTTGGAAATTAAGGAACAACAAATGCTTCACTGGTATGGATCACAATCCTTTGGTAGCAATTTGTTTGGTGGATAGACATATTGAGGCCTCTGTTACTACCTATTCTTTGGCTGAAAATTGTTTGAGGAGTTTGTCTTTGCCTGTTGTTTCTCATTCTGATTGTATAGGATCGACTTCTTAGGTGTTACAACTGATGCTGCTTGGTCTGAGTTTGATATGGTGACTGGGTTGGGCTGGAATTTATGGGAGCCTGGTGGTTCGATTTGGGTTTTGGGTTACAGGTCTTGGAGCTATGTTCCAGATCCATTGACGGCGGAAGCTCTTGCTCTTTGTTGGGCTTTGGAGGAATTAAAAAACTGTGTTAATGGTCCGCTAAATGTGTTTTCTGATTCTAGTATGCTTATTGACGTGTTAAATAACCCAAGTAATCATGGAAGTGACATTGCCTCTATTACTTTTGATATTTCTATCCTCGTTCAATATTGGAAGTCTCATGCTTTCATCCATTGTGCAAGGGATCAAAATGGAGGTGCTGATTTTTGGTCTACAGAAGCTTTGAAGAATAGACATATTGGTGTTTTCTTTTCTCCATTTCCTGTTGAGATTGGTTCGGTTATTTCCAATTTGAATTTATCTCTTCTAATGAACTGTTGATTTTATTAACGAATTTCTTTGAAAAAAAATGGATGTGGGGCTTGTCATAGGAATAAGAAAGATTCGGTTGTTAGGAATCATAAATGATCATTTTTTTAAAGTCTAAATAAACTATTGACACTATGATTTTGCATGTGCAATGCACATGGGATTTCACTGGTTAACTAACATAGAGTTATAATTCAATGCATAATAATGCTTCTAACTCACAAGCACTATTAAACACACCTTGAAGTTGCGTTTGGTATAAGAGTATGTTAGCCCAAATAGCTGGAATGTTAGTGAAGTAAATTAACAATTATATTTTATGTTATTATAAATTAAATAATAAGTAATAAAAAAATTAAATAATTAACAAGCCATACATAAACAATTCAGTTCAAGGGTAGAACTGAAAATTGTAATTAACTTATACCATCACTTCTACATTCTTTCAAAACAAACAAAATAATTCAACATTCTCGTCATTAAATCATAACATTTCTAAGTGTAACGAATAAAATAATCTTAATTTTTCAGACATATATTTTTTCACAATCATATTTTAATGATCTTATTCTGAAAATTATTTACTCGCAATATTAGCGGACGGACACTAAGATGGAATAGGCCCGCTAATATGCCCAATGTACATGCTGCAATATGATGAGAGGCTATTCCTCCCGGAACAAATGGATCAAACCCTTCCACACCCCATGCTGGATTTACATATTGTACCCTTCCGGTTAATCCATAAGGATCGGACAGTCATATTCCAGTACCATACAATCTTGTTACATAAAATGCGCCAAAACCAAAGCAAGCCACCCCTGAGAGAAATAAATGAATTTCAAAAATCTTTGGTAAATCTAAAGAAGGTTTTTCTATACGTTCAAGCAATCCTAAAGATAAAGGAGTACTCGCTTGAAATTGAGTAGTAATTATATACATAGTTGTCGTAATAAATATGCATGCCAAGGACATGTGCGATACGTTGGGCACAGATGACCTTTGGCAGGAGAAAGAAACAAAGGAAAAGGATATTGGTTTTCATGTGCAATGAATTTTGTACATGAAGGCTAAACAAAGGCAGATCAGGGGGACCATATCTCCCTCTTTTTCAACGCTTATATCAAGAAGATGGCGTCGGAAAAATGGTGGGTCTGTCACACTTATAGAATGGGAAGTAAATGGTTTTCATAACAATACCATGGGTTCAGCCGGTTTGTAGGATGGGGTATTCACCAAAAAAAACAGAGAAATAAAATACAATAAAAAATGAGGATCATTGAAAACTTATATATCCGTACATAAAACATATGTGTGTATATATCGACGTCCGGACCGTTTCAATATAGGAGGTGAAAACAATAGCATAAGAGATTTTTTAATTTCTAATTACAGATTACATATATATATATATATATATATATATATTAAGCATTTCAAGCAGCTTTTGTCACAGTAGAGGGAAAAAATAAATAGTCTGGTGTCAAACACGTACGTTTTTTCTTTTGCTATGATCTGACGTTCAGTTTGTTTCACGTTATATTTTATTTTAATCTTGTTGCAATATTCTTATAATTAAATTATCGCGTTTGTTTGGAGTAATTTTTAAAATATGATATAATCCTAGTTTACGTATAATCCTAATTTACAATTTATTGAGGTAATTGAATTATAACAAAAAAATAGAGTCAATCCTAATTTACATCGTAGTAACAATTCTGATAGCAAATGAAATTATTTGGGTACTTTTACATAATTAGATATAATAAATACCTATTCATATTATGAGAATAGCCTAACATGATTTCAAATTATATAATAAATTTTATTAATTTAGTTAAAACTAATTTTATTAAAGCTTTAGCATTATAAATTTAATTAAATACTAATTATATAGTTAAAATTGCCCATCAAAAGAGTTTTTTTCGTAATATAATCAAAATGACTTTTAAGTAACTTCATATTATTCATATAAATTAAAATAAAATTTAACTCATACCGAACATAACAATTCTAAATTTCACCCATCATTTATTAGATTACTATAAACATCAAATATGACAATCATATTTAACCACCAATTCAACTATACGATGACTATTCTAGATTACACGAAAAAATAAATCTTATTATCTAATTTATTTGTGTAGAGTTTATATGACCACATAATTGGCCTATTTTGTTGTATAATTATCTTGGGACTCGAAATTATCTTAAGAGATATGATTGTACATGGATGATTAATCTTAATTACTGTTGGGAAAAGATTAATTCTTTTATTTCTAAACATATAATAAATTTTTCTCGGACAAATTGAAAGTTAATTACAATTCTAATTAAGCAGGCCTTCTGACTATCTATTACGCTGTCGTCTCTCTCCCTTTTCTCTCCCCAACAAGAAAATATACTGAATCGGAAATGACGGACACTCGCACGGGAAGAATCACAGTCGTTCATTATAAGGATTTTGCATGTGAGTCCCACTTAATGTAGATGTTAAAAATATAAGAATGACCTACTGTCAATTGGATGTCACACGTGGCCTTGCAATTGGATACTAAACATGAGGATAAAAGGAATAAAACGAGTATCTTGATACCGGTAGGGGTGGCAACCGGGCCGACCCGACCATGCTCGGCCCCGCCGGTTCGCAGGCCGGGCCGGACCTTTTCAGGCGGTTTGTATGCCGGTTCCGAGCCGGGCCGCTGTAAATTTAGGGCAGCTCAGAATGAACCGTTGAGCCAGCCTCCGAAGTCAAGGACCGGGCCCGTGACGGTCCGGGCCGGGGGCGGTTATTTTAACATGGCCCGGTCCGTTTCTCCTCTCTTTAATGTGATTTAATTCTAAAAATTTAAATGGGGAGAGTTAAACTTTGGTGGGGAATCGATGAAGTATAAGATTACCACTAAGCTATATGGAAGTCACGTTACTTTTTATAATTATTTTATTTTATTACTTGTAATAATAAGTAAAATAATTATTTTATTTATTAAATTTATAAGCCAGTGATATTCATATTCATGTAAAATCTAAAAATATAATAAATAATTAATAACTAATTTATAATTCATGTTAATTAAACATAACAACAAATATTAGGAATATTAAACCAATATTTTTTTTAAATTTTCATGAATAAAATATTCATTTAAATGAAAAATATTATTTTTTATTTAATTAAATATGTTTGTCTCAAAAGCATATTATTTGAAGTTTCGATAAAACTTGTTAAAAGACAATAAGAATATATTTTAAACAATTAATTTAACAAAAGTTGTCTTGATTTATTGGTAAAGATTGGGATCTATAAGGGAGGGGTCAAGGGTTAAAACTTCATTTCATGCATAATTATTCAATTTTTTAGACACAAAAATGAATTCACGGGCCTGACCTGCGGTCCTTAACCGGTCCAGTACTATTCATGACCGGGCCGGGCAGAGGTCGGATTGTGGCGGGCCGAACTGGTCTGATTGTCACCTCTAGATATCGGTATGGTGCTCAACCTAATAGACCTCAAGTTAATAATAAAGTTAGACAAAATAAAGTCATAGAGTTGGGGTTCAATTACCTGCACAGTGGGCTACACACTTTATTTTTGTTGATGGAAGCCGTGGACCTTCCATTATGGGCTATCCAGTCTTTTGAGCTTGTCAAATTATGGTACGGGCCTAGGTGATTTTACTTCTAGAGTTTGCCCCATACCTCCTAAGTTGGGCTACGTTACTAGGACTTTGGAAGTAAATAGTAGGACGTTTCGCATGGATAGCTTCTTTATAGAAATAATAGGTAAAGATAATCCCTAGGTAATATTAACTGTGAAAGTAGCCCATAAGTTGATATCCACTAACTGAAATAGAAAAAGACAAAAATAACATTGTTTAGTGATTGACTAAATAACATAATAGTTTGGTCTTCTCTTTCAAGAAACCAACATACATGTATTTTACTCTCTACCTCCGTCGCCAAATCTATCGGACTTCTTCCTCCTTCAGGCGTACTCTCTCCCTCCATTGCCAAATCGATTAGGCTTCTTCCTCCTTCAAGCATACTCTCTCTTTCGCTGACACTCATCGTCGTTGCAATCGGCTGTCGAGTCAACCAAAAACCCTAGAACCTCACAAGTTCAGAAGCTCCACAACCTCATTGATAACTCAGGCAAACTCAGAATTTCAGGCGTCTTCCTCCTCACACGAAGGCTTGTTAGCGTCTTCTTCATCTCACCTCAGTGAGGTAAAGCATATCTAATTTTATTTTTTTTGTATGTATATGTTGACAATTAATTTTCATAATAATAATTTAGGATTATGCGTGCTTAGATATTAGGATGTCATTGGTGTTATGCTCCTTCCTTAGTTCCCTTCCTTAATATTTCACATTTCAAGAATTTCTTTTGGCTTGGGTCTACTGCCACTTCCCTGTTGCAACAAGATAGAGCTTCAGTCTATGTGTTTTAGGAATTTCAAGAATAAGAAATTAGAATTTCCTTTATATTTTGGCCCATATTTTTCCAATAATATTTTTGATCACTTTCTCAGGATTTTGTAATTTTGATATGTTATTCAAAGTTATTAACCACCCTTTTGAAATATTTCTTTTGCTTTGTTCTTGATATTTTTCTCCTGGCTGTCGAGAATAATTTATGAATTTTGTACAGTATTTCCTATTGGCAAATGGGAAATTGATGTTCCAGTTTATCGACTAATATGAAATTTGTCTTTTTATTTTGATAAGTAGTTGAGAAAAAACTTTATTTTCTTAGTATACTAGAAATATCAAAATATGTTTCATGATATTTTATAGTGTCACATTGTTGCTTACTCTTATTGTAGTTGTGTGAATAAGTACATATATCACTTGCTTGTTCTTGCATTATTTGCTTCTCACTTGAACAAATGATAATTTCACTATCATGTGTCTGCTTAGAACATTGTTAAAAATAAGTATAAAGTTGGTAAACATATAGTTAACATGTTGGCAACAATATGTTCACTATTTAATCATATTAAAAATGAAAAATTGTTATTTGCATTTGTATACTCTTTCTTCACAAAGACGAGCAATTTTAATAAATTTGTATAAGTATAAGTACATCCATCCCTTGCTTGCTCTTGCATTATTTTCTTCTCACTTGAAAAAAAATGATAATTTTACTGCCATGTGTCTGCTTAGAATATTGTTAAAAACAATTATATAGTTAGTAAACATTTAGTTAATATGATGTCAACAATATGTTTACACTGTTTAATCATATTAAAAATGAACAATTGTCATTTGCATCATTTGTAGTAATGGGCATTGTTGATCCCCTTTAAGATTGATGAGTGCAGGTTAACGTTGCCAGAACTTTAGACCGAGGAAAAAAGATTTTGACCGAGGCTGTAACAAAGAAGTAAGCATGTACATATTCTTTTACATCACATAAGTATTCTCTTAACATAAAATATAATATGTTTTTTTACTACTTTTCAGTATTGTAGTTCTAATTACTGAAAAAACATAAATTTTTGAATCTACATATGGATTGTATGTTTCTTTTTAGTTATGTCATTTTAAAAGAAAATTGCTTATTTTTTTTAATGATCAATATATTTCTTTACTCAATTTTAATACTTGTTTTATGCTTTTTTTTAGATTGATGTTGCTGAAAATTCGGAGAGGGGAATAGTAATCCATATCGAGGATGTCATGAATGGCGTAAGTGTAGAAACACTTTTTTACATAGTGTAAATATCTTTCTACTGTTGTTCAGTATTGTATTTCTAATTTACTTATGAATTAAATACTTATTAATATTTTGAATTGTTGAATGAAGGAAAACAAACCAAAAAGAAGGAAGCTCGTGCATAGTACGAGAAAAAAGAGATATCAATCAAAGAGGCTAATAAAACCATCTCCGGTTTTAAACTCTTCATACATAACTGCTTTTGGGTCAGCAGCTGGTGAGAAGAAACCAAAGCAACAACATGAGAAGGTTGAGCCCCCTATGCAACAAGTCCCCATAATTGAGCAACCATCATTCGATATTATTCTACAAAAGACAATGCAATACCATATATTGAAAGATGTTTGATATATTTAGAAAGTTTAAAAAAATTACATAACTTTTTTTATATTTGGATTTATGAATGTTTGAATGTTTAGAAGGGTATTTGGATGGTAGATAAGAATTAGTCAAGGTAGATGATTAGTATTTCGTTGATGTTTTGTTGAAGCATTGGTTTTAAGATACTCGTATCTGATGTTTTAACAACATGCTTTATAGGTGTCCTTAATGTTGCATCTCCATAATCCATATGTTAAAACATGTTTTCAATTTTTTGACACATAGTTAATGAAATATTTATTGTTGAAGTATCCGGACTCAACAAGTTAAACAAATGTTTATGACTCGTAAATATACATTTAGCCATAAATATTTTTTATTCAAAATAAAAGAGAAAATAAGAGTATGTAACATATAGTTCTTCTACTTCAAGAATAGTATAGAAATTGTCAAAATAAATATTTTTAGTGAGAAGAGCTAGCAGCCAAATTTTGAACATGTTTTCAATTTGTTGACATATAATTAACGAAATAAGTGTTGAAATATGACAAAGATAATATCAAAATAAGTACAGCTTAGTAAAATCTATATGTATTTCAAAGAAAAAAACATAAAAGACAGTAACAACTATGCAGCAAAGTATATTGCATCTCCGGACTCAAAAGATTAAAGAATGTTTATGACTCGTAAACAAATATTTAACTAGACACATTTTTTATTCAAAATAAAACAGACAGTAAGAGTATGATGCATATAGTTGTCCTATTTCCAGAACAGTACATAGGGAACGGAAAAAGGGTCTCTTACTGTCCATGAACCATTTCCTATCTGAAAAATGTAGGCCTTGTTGATGGAAATGTTCAGATCTGTTCGAATTTGTACATCATCAAGGAGAATCCCATGCCTTCTAGCACATCAACCTTGACAATAGTCAGAGTATTGCAAACGGAATTGTCAATCACCACCCTGCCAAGGTAGAGAAATGTCAAGTACTGAATCAAGCCCTTTGTTCTATTTCTCTTTTGTTTTTTTTGGAATGTTTGAAATTTAAAGTTTGGAAGAAAAACAAAGGCATATTGTTTGGGTCTTTGAAAATTCGTATTAAAGATGGTGAGCGTTAAGATGATAAGAGGTAAAAGAAAAGGTCAGAAAACTTGTAAACTAGAGAAACTTGAGTAATAGCACTCCAAATGTCGGTGAAATTTGATGTGGAAATCTGCTAATAATGTAATACTACCATGAAAATAACATTTGATTTCTCTAAGATAAACTCATAATTCAAATTTTTGGTCGGAGTAGAAAGGTTTCTAAATTTGTTTGGGAAGAATTTTCTCAGAAAGAAAACAGAAACAGCTGGCTCTGCTCTAAAAATAAAAAATTTGATCGAACTCAATGAAATACCCAAAGAAATAGAGGGAAATTAACGCGCATGGGATGAATATTTTTAAAAAATCAGAAAAAAAAATGAACAAACTCGAAGATCATGTAATCGGTAAGCAAACCTAATAAAAAGCTTTTGATATTCATCAAGGAAATCAGTAGGCAAACCTGACTTTATTAACCTATGACCTTCGACCAAATCGCTTTTAGAAACCCCCCACCAACTTCTCTTTTGCTCTCAGATTGACTATCAGACATGGTTTTTTTTTTCAACAGAAAGTTAATTGATAGGGGTAAAATAATAAGTTCTATATAAATAAAAAATGTCTAAACTTTTTTTTATCAAAGTTACATTGCAAATTATAAGGAAAATGGATAAATATATGACTCAAACTCACGATCTCTAAGATAAGATTGTGGGGGCTTAACTAACTGCGCCAACCCAACTTGCCTATAAAAATGTCTAAACTTAAATATGACCATTTTTGTGTGTATCTAAATTAAGGGCCATTGTTGCTAATTATTTAATAACTAATGCCATATACTACAATTTCTGTAATATAATATGCTTTCCAATCCTGATTGATGAATCAAGACCTAGGTTCATTTAGGATGTTCCCATTAAACTGGAATCATTCAAACCTGATATGGAAAAAGATCTTGGCAATGGAACTTGATTGAATCCTGAGAAAGGCTCGGTTGAAGCATGTACGCGCATCTGGTTCGTGCCAATGATTACCATTGGGGTGGTTCAACTTTGCAGAACTAGCACATCTATGCTGCAAATTTGTTTAAACAGAATCTCTATGGTTTCAGTTTGGTGCATGATGCGCTGACAAGTCGTTAGACCGAATCTCTATGGTTTGGTTTGAACGTATCATGCAGAGCAATCGTTAGCGCATGGTACGAGGCCGTGATTCTGAATGAATCTCCATGGTTCGGTCTGGATAGTGATAGGGGTTGTCAAGTAAAGTTGACTTGATGCACCTTGAATTTGAGTGAGACTTTTTTTATAAGATCTTCTTGGTGATGATTTTGGGAAATTATCTTGTAAAATTGCTTGGAGATTAACTTCCTTGTGATAAGATTTCTCGAGATAATTTTTGGAAATTATCTAGGAGGATATGGAAGACCATCTTTGGGAATTTCAAAATAAACCTTATCCCTCTTGGTGTGATACGGTCGTTTGGCTCATCTGGGACCATCAAATTTGCTTCTATTCTAATGGGTTATCTCCTAGAAGATCCCTAAAGCATATGCATCTTTGCTTGTATTATTCCTCTTTCACAACTGAAATGTTGTAGAGTTTTTTGCTGCGGTAAAGACCATATTTCCCTCTCTTTTTTCTGATTGCCTTGTACTTGTACTGATTAGGATAAATGCAAAGGGAGACTTTATTTATCGACTCAGCGATGACTGAATGTGGTTGGGGACGTCAGTGGGGTTGTTCCGCATGATGAGTCTAATGCAGTTAAATCTTAAAATTGGTCTGGTGTAGAAAAGCCTTCACATAAAAGAGATTAGTTTGGAAAGAATGTCCCCCAAGCAAACATGTTCTCCTTGACTTAGATAGGATTCACCATTCATTTGATTTTCCTTCCTTAGCAGAGATTAGGCTTCCTCCTAGTTCAGAGGGACCAGACTCTGCAAGGTTCGACTTAAACTTCCTTTGCCCCCTCTTTATTTAAGACGTTCTTTCTTACTAAAACTTAGCTCCATCCCAACCTTTGTCCAAATTCTGGAGAATCATGTTGTGCTTATGTTATGGTGTTTGGCTAGTGTTAAGGTTGATCTGACTAAGGTTCATAGTTGCTATAATCTTAATGATAAACAGTCGACGAGTGGTATCTAAGTGCTAGGAGGGGTTTGAAGCTTTTGTACGGTAAACCCACTAGTAACAAAAACTTGCAAGTCCAATATTTCCTTTTTCAAGGATGTTGGGATACTGACCCTGGTGAGAATCTAACTCAACTTCGCGTTTGAACCCTTTGGGGTAACCTAAGTTGAATGCTTTACCTTTCTGTCTTGTAATGCTTGTTTATCTTTCTAACACAATTTTTGGTACTGATTTGCGGCTTATAATCCCACTGATTAACTAAAAGAATCTTATTCTCATAAAATCTTACTACAGTTCATTATCGCTTCTTAGAGGTCTTCTAACTGAATCAAAACTTAAAGATACAGGCTTGTGTGCTCCGTTAGATTGGTTTTGTCCCGTCGCTAAGATATACGTACATAGTATTATACACTCTTTTTATCAAATGGACCATGGAGGCGGATTGACATGGACAGAGGAGGACCCAAGGTTCAGTTAGCTGAGTCACCTAGGCTTAGTCTGGTACTCAATCTATTTTTATTGATGTGTTATGTCTCGAGTTGTCTGTCCACTCTTCACAGTTAATATTCCTTATTGATAGGTTCCTTTGCTTAGAGTAGATATTGATTTTGAAATGAGGTATGATCTTAAGCTCTCGAGTTTGCCAAGATGAAGGAATTCTAGAAGAAGAAGAAGATTGTGTTTGATCCAGTTTCAAATCATTTCCCTGCCCCTGCTTCAATATCAAGGCATCTCGATAGAGTTTAGATTTCTTCGAAGGGTATTCGACAAAAAAGACTTGCACGGTTCCTGACATGGGCTCTGGAAGAAGTGGCCAGAGTTGAAACTCGGGTCCAATAAATTTAGGTGGATTCCTCCATTCAAACCAACGATGACCTAGTTCGGAGCATAGTGAGACTCCTCATGTTACTAAGGGACTAAGTGATTTTTATTAACATGCATGAGAGAGAAATAGGGGCAGCAACACTTGCTCAAACTTTGATGGCATGATATGTCACACTTTGTGTTGATAACTTAATTAGGAATGTACATTAATCCTAACACAGTTGGTTTTGTAGACTTTCTAGAGCCTTGGTATGCGTACCTCAATGATAAAGAAACATGACAAATAACTTGTTGAATTGGAAGAATTGAATACCTGACTTGAGAAAACTGAAGCTAAACTGATGCGTTCACAATGTGAGCGAGAAAAGTTCAAGTCTCATAACTCAGTGATGTATGCGGAGAAGCACTTTGTCCAACTAAGCTTTGATGTGTTGAATGAGTCGCACGAGGCCCTAAACAAGACCTTAAAGGGTTGTACAATGATAACTATCTTAAATGCTGAGAGGACATCAAACTGGAGTCTCTTAAGGGGAAGGCCGGTTCATGATCTCCTATGTACAGGGATGTTGAAGATGACACCGCATTGAGATCAACATTATTCCCAGGTTTGAAGATAAAAAGATCAGAGACGTTGGAGCAACGTATATTATTATTATAACTATTTACTGAACTATTATATTCATCGGGCCTTTGTTCTATTTTGAATTTGACTTAACGATTGAGTTTGAGCCTTTCTTAAGTTTTTATAGGATCCCACTCCAATGCCAGGAAAATTTTTCCGGGCATTGCTGCTAAGATTGATCCTGGCTGTTGGATCTGGCCAGGACAATCTCAGTCGCTGGTTTAAAATTCCCCCATTTTATTTACAACCGGTCAACATTTCTTTCTCTTCTTCAAACAAAACACATTATTCTCTCTCTTCTTTGACAACTTCTCTATTTTCTCTATCGAAAACATGAGCTCTCATCTGGTCTTCAATTGAGCTCTCTTCACCACCGCTGCAAAGTCGACTTCACCATAGCTGCAAAGTCGACTTCACCACTGCTACAACGTCACACAGAGTAACTTCCCTCAGTGACTTCGATCGAGCTCGCTTCTCCAAGATTTTTTCATGATGCAAGGTTTTGGTTCGGTAAGTTTGAGAATTCTTCAAGCTTTTCTACCCTAGATCATTTTTCTTCATCTTGTTGGAGAAGTTTCTGGATTTGAATGTTTCTGAATTAGGGTTTTGGTTACGATTTACATGTTTCTGATTTAGGGGTTTCCTTGCGATTTGCTTTTCCTCTTGTTGCGATTTGCATGTTTCGTGATTTAGGGTTTCATTAGTTTTTTGGGTTTTATTAATTTTTGTTTATTTTCTCTTTATAGCTATTATTGTGACTCTAAGATTGACAAAATGCTTATTTTTTACCGATGACAGAGTGTTTTCGCCTAGGGAACGAGTGCGCTGGTTTGTAGTAGTCGAGTGCGTTGGTTTGTAGTAGTCGAGTGCTTTGTTATATCAAAATCCATCCTATAGGAATTGCATATTCGATTAAGGCGGTAGATAAGAACCACAAATTTTATTATTTTTAGGAGTATATGAGAGTGGATTTAGATTTGGTCGATATTATCTGTGAGTTCATAGATTGTTCTTTTCGCATTTGTATAATTTCATCTTTATCCTCTCATTAAATTATACTATTGGATTTGACATTGGTATTTGACTATAGGTCCATCAGAGAAAGTTAGTGTCAAATGTATCTACGAAACTTGTCGACTTTAGTTCTTCATAAGTTGAAAGGGGAAGGAAAATCTGCTGAGTTATGGATTTTTTTTTGTTTTGATGGACATACAAGAATATAAGCTAAGTTATGGAATTTCTTTTATTTTTATCGGTTAGGCACGGAATTTTCTGTTGGGAGAATTTATTTTTATGAGATGTTAGTTCCTTCATGGCAATCTCAAATTTATCTTTTTACCTATTGATAATCAATACTGTAAATAGTTTCATTAGACACATTTTCGAGAGACTCATTTTTACTTGTTTGAGACTCATGATTTCATTTTATGCAACTAGTGTAAATTATGGTTGTTGTAATAATAGCCATATCACCAATCATTAGCTTTCTGTTTTAATATTGCTTCTGCCTTTGTTCTAAAAGTTCAAACTTCTTTTTCCCCACATTTAGCTTCTTACCTTTGTAGATGAATAAATGGGTTTTCCCATCTTTCCTCAAAAACCAAAGAATCCTAGTAAAATTTTTGTTCCAATCAGTGATATGATTTTGGTCCACTCCTATGATTATCAATATAAACTATTTATGCATTACAGTGACATTTTGTGTAACACTTCCTTACTTCATTGTTTTGGATTATGTTCATGTCTTAATGTTGCGGGTTGCTCTTAAGAAATAAGATTAATATTTTATTATAGTTAGAATAGATTTACTTGATAACATAACATTGGTTTGAAGTTGGATTTTCACCCAATTATAAAACCGTCTCCTTATTTTTTTCAGGTGAAACCTCTTGATTATTGGTCATCAATCGTGAAGACTTGACGACATTGACAAAATTGGTAGTCATTTGCTTATGGAATGTCAACTTATATAAGAATTTTGGTCTCAATATCATTATCTTGATTTGGATTTACTTAATCAAATGGAACTTGCTGTGTTTTAAACTAGTTTACCATTTGTTGCCCTTTTCATGTTTCTATACGAAATATTGTAGTTGGAAGGAGATATTACATGAGATTGTTTTCTTTCATGGAAACTACGTTATTTCATGTGTATGTTTGTTATTAGATGAATACAATTGTACATGTTATCCTTCCAACAATTGAATAAAATGAAAAGTCCTACTTTAGAGAGAACTACATGATCAACATATATTTTTATATGATTATAGAGATTTGGACATTTATAGAGTTTTTAACTAGCTCACCTACATGGTGGAACTTTACTAATATGATTCTTTTAACATGATAAATTGTGAAAAAATTTGGAGAAGAGCATGTTGCAACTAGATCAACCAAGTTTCTTACATTCTTTAAAATCTTTACACATCATGTTTATCATCTATTAAGATTGTTGATATATATCACTTCCAATTAATTCGTTATCTCAAATAGTCATTGCATAAAGCTGATTAATGACATGATACAGTAGATGTATACAAGAACATAATATTGGTATGCCATTTTAGCATTCTTACTAGATGATGATCAATCCATTATAAATTAGTACCAGGGATAACCATGATAAGAAGACATTGTCATATGGCTAAATTTGATTATACTAACATATATTTTAGATGGCTAACACAAATGTCAACGTGAAGAATGCACAAAAGGGTTTCTTTGTATACTTGTAAGTAATTAATGAGATCATCAATTTAATGTTACTATTTTCATATAAATTATTGCAATGTTAATGTGGTTGTTTAAAACTAAAACAGTGTGAAAGAATGTGCTAAAATGAGGGCAGCGGGTGAAAAAATTAGTGATCATGAAGTAAATATGTTTAAACAAACATTATATTATACCATGAAATAGATAAATTTTGATTGTAGTTTAAGTGAGTTTCTGATATGCATACACGAAAAGATCTATCTTTAAAGAGAAACTCAATTATTTGAAGGAAAATGAAATCCATGTCATTGAAAGTCGAGTAGAACAACCTGATCCTCGTCATCCGAGAAGGCCTACCTTTAAACAGAAGTTGCTCACACGTTGTAAACCCAAGAAATTTATGTATCTTGTTATAAATTTTTATGAGGGGAAGAGAAGAGCAGACGTGGAGATGGGATTTAGAGGGTTGTTGGATATTAAACGTCACAAGCTGAAGAGAAACTTCTTGCAGAACCTATTAGGTTGCTTCGATCCAGCCACATGCATGTTGAATGTCCATGGGTCGACATTCAAAGTCACCGCAAATGATGTGACTTCTATACTATGAATATTTGATGGTGGGAATGAGATCGAATTCGATGGTGATGTGAATGAGATAAAAGATCTAAAGGCAAAGTGGGTGAACACCAAAGGTAATATTCTGGTGAACGCTTTGTCAAAATTCTTGATTGAGGTGTCTGACGGTGATTGTTGGAGGCAAGCCTTTGTGCTATACACTGTCGGAGTTTTGTTATCTCCTCGATCAAAACCAATCGTCACTCATTTATGGGTGCACGTTGTGAAGTCACCTGCGACCATCCAATTGAAGAATTGAGATTCTACTTGTTTTAAGGATCTTGTGGATGGTGCTGCGAGGTATCAAAACAACTACCACCATAAGTTCATTATCGGATGCTTATTATTTATACAGGTAATATATTTAGTGTACATTGGTATTACTTTCGCATTATAACATATGTATATTTACTAATAAGTTCATTTCGATGCAACTATTTTGTCTGGAGAAGTTGGCATATTCTGCCAACTATGTTGACTTGAACCATCCTTTACTGCT
The DNA here is from genome assembly GCA_003255025.1 of Datisca glomerata. Classification (NCBI taxonomy): domain Eukaryota; kingdom Viridiplantae; phylum Streptophyta; class Magnoliopsida; order Cucurbitales; family Datiscaceae; genus Datisca; species Datisca glomerata. The sequence continues at coordinate 181,737 of QANY01009611.1, forward strand.
AAGGTGGAATGACATGGCCGTTGTAAAAATGATTCATTTTGTAAAATCAAGGGGAGGAGAAGCTTGGCCTAAAAGCTGTGCGGTAAGCGTTTGAGAATATTACAAATTTGGTTGGTTATATTATCATTGATTATTTATTACTAATTCACATATATTTGTATTATGTAGATCGATACAGTTTTGCAAGCCATTCCGGGCGACCACGAGGTTCAGGTGGACCGCAAGCATAAGCACGTTCGCGAGAACGTGTGTGCAGATATACCTGAAGACCAAGCCATCGGGCTAGGTGCTTTAAGTGCACAAGTGATCGCTCTTCAGGCAAAGTCCAGCTCCATGAGGGTGGCTCTTCAAGCGGAGTCTAGCTCCATGAGGGTGGATATTTCATAATTAATGGAGGTGCAGAGAAAGATGATGGCCGTCCAAGATAATATGTGCACAACATTGGCGAGTCTATTAGAACAGGACACTGGTAAGTCTCGATCCCAAGATGATGAGCCACGCGTCACCCCGACTCAAGGTAAAGAACAATGAGTTTTTGATGAGGATATGAGTCCCTCCCACAAAGAAGAGCTATTGGTCTCTTCATCACCTTTATATAAATGTGATAATGATGAAAGGTGTATCCAGCTGAATGCTTAAGATAATGTATTCACTGACCTGCTATTGATCAGGAAACCATATATGACTGGAACAACTAAAGGGCGTCGAAAGGTATTATTTTGTTTATTCGTATTTCATATTTTTATATATAACTTGTCTAATCTAACTATTAATCTAACATCTTACTTAAGGCTGTGTTTTGGTAGGGCAAAAAAAATATTGTCTAAGTCTACCGAAAGCCAATTCCTGATGCAGTTGCATAGCACTCGGGAGAGGAGAGATGGTCATCTACTCAGTTCACCTTATTTGAAAGGTAAACCGACCACTAAATGCAACAAAAAGTTATTTAAAGTGGGTTTGTAGACGTTGCAGGACCCACTAGAAGTGAAAGATGAGCGTTTAGTGGAGTATATTTTTGAGAAAATATTAGAGGATAGGTAGTAGGCACACTAATCTAACAAAATTTGACACACCATCATAACCAAATTTTGATTAAGTTTATCTTTTATTTATCTTTTGCAGTGAGATTTTCGTTAGACATTCTGGCATCCACGCTAAACGGAGAGACCTAAAGACTCTCAGTCCAGAAAATTGGCTTAACTCGAACCTTATAGACTTATTTGTCAGCATTTTGACCTTGGAGGCTCATCGTGCATTGATGAGAAACTAATTCTGGTCTCTTCCGAAATTCTTTGTTATGAGTATCTCTACTCAGTATCATTCTTATTTTAGGTTTGTATGTACGTTGTGTATTATGTTTTTATTATTCCACTGCAGAGTCAATGTGTTTCAAAACCAGTAGAGCTTCCTAATTTTGTAAGGAAACACAAGATCGTGGATAGATATATGCCACTGCTTGAGCTAGAAATGATGGTAAACAAATCTATTGTAGTTAAGATATAAAATGTTAACTTAGTATGATTGTCATTGTGTAATCTAGATCTATATTCTGGTACACGATGGTCGAGATCATTGGTTTATGACCAAGATCTCCATCATGGACGAGGAAGTCACTATATGGGACACCTTACGAGATGGCCGACTTAACGCGAGATGGACCGAAAAGGTCAAAAAGATTGTATGTTCTAACCCCTCATCATGACTTGTAATTTGTCTTATAGCATGTGTGATTTTGACATTGATTACTTTTTTATATTTTGTGAATGAAATTATAGTTAGAAGGTATGGACTTGATATTTGGGCCTAAGCTCATAGATTTGTTGCCCCCGCCAACAACATTCTCTTCATTCAAAATTTCAAGGCCGCCCCAAGTGGTCACCCAATCAAATGGGTAAGTTCACTGATCGTGAATTTGATTGGGCTTCCTTCTATTCTTTTAGTTATATACTTGGGAATTTTCTAATTGTTTTGGATTTTCTCATTTGTGGTTTTCATTACTGGCTATTTGTTATTATTGTGTTTGTTTTAGTTGGGAACTTTTAATTATGTAATTGGGATTTTTTTTTGTTGTGAATATACTCATTTATGGTTGTTATTATTGAATTTGTTGAAGTGTATGATAGTTTGGTGAATGTTCAAACCTTACAGCTCTGTCTTCTATTTTGTTTTATTTGGAGTTAGGCTTCTTTTAGTTATGTAATTGGGAATTTTCTGATTGTTCAGGATTTGCTCATTTATGGTTGTCGTTGTTGAATATGTTGAGGTGTATGATAGTTTGTTGAATATTGGGAATATTTTTACAGCAGTATAAATTGCATGATCTTCGGTGTAATATTTTGTTGAAGATCATCAACCATCCTTGGAACATCTCGTATGATACGTTACATGATACTGTTGATCGATTTTATAATACGAACTCATCTGTCTCGGAGACTCAGCTACCACTGAAGACGAGTCCTACTTTAAAGCAAAGGCTTGAGAAGAGGAAAAAATGAAGGGGATTTACAACATTGTATTACATTATTGTGTCCTATTTTTTATGTTCTTGTTCAAACACTCACCCATTTTCCATTTTTGAGAAATTCGGTTAGCTAGAGGTTATTGAAGAAGACAATAATGACTGTGCAATAAATTTTGAAGAGGGATATCTTCTTACGCTTCGAAATTTATTGCCCCGTCGTTATTGTCTTCTTCAATAACCTCTAGCTCATCGAATTTCTTAGAAATGGCAAATGAGCGAGTTTTGGATAGAATTAGGATCATAGGTCTGTCTTGGCCGAGCATCCCTCTAAGAAGACATTATTGTGTCATCTTTTGTATATGATTATTGTGGATAGTGAAGATAAATATATTTTTGTAAGTTATTATGTAATTAGGATGATAAACAGATTTTGTATATTATTGTGTATAACTATAAATACTGTCTCCATCTGTAATCTCCACTTTGGCTCGAGTCGACCATTCATTTGACTTTGACGCAAAGTCAGCAAGTCTTTTGGAAGTTAGTTGGATCAAATTGTACCGAAGCAATACTATCTCATTTGTATCCAGATGAGAATGGCTTGACCCGGTTTGTAGTATATTACTCTTCACAGTGATCTGCCATCGGTCTAGTATGCACGTGCTTGGGATTTGTTGCATATGTTCTGCTTTCATAATAGTAAACATATGATGATACGGTATCCCTACTGATTCAAACTTGCCACAACTACACTTGAGCGTATCGAGTTTTTGGTCTCGTGTCACTATGTATGAGTCATTCGGCACTGAAAATCGACCAACGAATAATTTTGAGCCTCCCTATCATATGTCAGAGCACAAACTGTAAATGATGCTTCACCCATGATCTCCTTATGGACACGTTTAACCAGTTTTTGTGTGAATACATATGCCGCATGTTGCTTTAACGCACACAAGTGAGCCTGAAGTATAGGCGTTTCATTTGTCAACCTGAAATTGTCCAACCTCTCCTCGTGTCGAATACGTGCCAACGCCCGATCAAATTGTAGCATGAATTCAAATAGTTTATATTGACATTCAACGAATCAGTAGGTATACGCATTCATACCTTCAGATCGTTGCGTCCTCCTCATGAAAGCAAAGAATTTTCCGTGTTAGAAGACTTATGTCCAATGTTCACGCTTCACATACATCCATTGTACCCATTTGTTTTTCCTGAGGTTGAATGACTCTATCAAATGATCTCATTCCTCTTTGAACTCCCCTTCACTAAGTATGTCAAACATGACTCTCTTGAATGCCTGTAGAAAATTCGGGTTATGCACGTTCGATTAGGCATTTCGTTCGAGATGCCAAGCACAAAGCCAATGATTGCAATTGGGGAGGACCGTCTTTATTGCTTTATGCATTGCCTTATTACCATATGTAATGACCGATTGAGGCATCTTATTTTTCATGGCATCCAAGAAAGTCCTCAACACCCATTGATAGGATTCCACAGTCTCATCAGCCAATAATACGCAACCAAATACCGTGGTCTTGTAATGATTGTTCACGCTAAGGAAAATCACGAGCGATTTTTGTATGCATTCGCCTTGTAGATCGTATCGACATCAATGCATCATCGAAACAGTGATAGTCAACTTGGCATGTCGAGTCTGCCCATAACAAATTTGCTAGATGATGATTCGTGTCAATGTTGTATTTGCAATACATATCTAGATCCATCTCAAATTTTGCAGTAAAAAAAGCAATAGCTGCCTTCTGAATCAGTTTTCTGAAGTTCCTCCGTTCATTCCAAGTTTGAGTACAGAAGAGCAGGCCAATTGGTTTATATCATACCTAGTTACCTCACTGGCTATTGTTTCAAGCAATGAAAAAAATATTTTCATGTACAAAAAGAAGCAACTGACAAAATGTCTACGCATAGTATTTCTTGATAAAATTGAAGTTGATAAGTGATGGTAATGGGTGTCTTGTTTGGGGATTGACTAAATGAGAATATCCACTTTTGGCTAAGGATGATATCTCATAGGGGCCTTCTCATTCTGGTGTGAACAGTTGAGCGTACATACCCCACATGACATAATTTTCCACTTTCAATACTAGGTCACCTTCGTGGAACACCCGTAGATATACCATTGTCTCGTAGATTAGACTTTTCGTTCCTTAAATCACATCTGAGTGTTTGGAAAAGAGAAGTTCATCGGCTCTCCATCTCTTTTGTGTATTTGAATTCTTAGCCATCTAGGGATGTCCACTATATTTAAAATGTCCTCAAGTTAAGTTTTCAAGTCCATGGATGAAGACAAGAATTCCCATTACAGAATTTGGAATGGCCAAATGGAATCCACAGTTTCTCACAAAAGGGGTGTGGCTCTTTCACCTATCCAAGTTGAAAGATGAGGATGTTATATGGAAAGCCCACTGGATACCGTTGACATCGATGATCTATAAATGTGGTGACTTTCAATGGGTCTCGCTCCCAAGACCATGGGGTTGTACTAGTTATGCTCCGCTAATGGTACTCCGTAAATTATACATGAGACAGTTTGTCCCTGCCACGCACACATTAAAAGAAATTGAGATCAGTTATGATTCTCAAGATATTGAACAAAAATTACAATAGCTAATTGGAGCTTGGAAAATAATGAGAAGGGTGTGAAATGAGAAAAACCACATGAATTGCACAAAGGAGTATAAAGCGTGGCTTGAGAGTAGAAGCAAAGTAGCTATTGCCTTACCAGTTGAGGAATTACAATCATACAAATTATCATAAGCTTATAAGGAGATTGTTAAAAAGGAGGAGCAAGATGAGTTATATGAGGAGCGTCAAAATAATTTAGCTCTCTTGAAAGAAAACATACGTCTAACAGTCGAGGCAAATTTGTCTGACAAACACAAGATCGAAGCCAATCTGAAGTGGAAAAACTTAAAGTTAGGAATTGATACTCACAAACTGAACAACAAAATTAGAAAGATGGCAGAGGACAATGAGAAATTACGAGGGGTAATCTATGAACAAGAGGATCGAATCATGAAGCTAGAAGGTGAAAATAAGCTTGTACCAAAGGTTTTAGAAGAGGTGAAGGGGAGTGTCGACAAGAAGAATGCGTACATCGTTGAGTTAGAAGAACAATATGACTCATTACGACGAATCACCGATAATTTACAAGTTAATTTCGAGAATCAAAAAGTTAGGAAGACCGAATCGCTGAATGGTAGTGAAGAACTATCAAAAGTGATTGCAAGTCTTGAGCACCAAGTTAGAGCTTATCAGAACGTGGCAGAGAAATTGGCAAGAAACAATGATGCTTATGTCGACGCACTGATATATGATTACCAATTATTGCAACAAGAGCATGACTTGATTCGATAACTATCTGGGCAGGCTGTGGAATGGCTTAAAGGCGTGGCTTTGAGAGCGAGCAATTTGGCAGAACAAGTATCATTTTTGAAAAAAAAAATTTGCCCATTCATCTTAATGGGGAGAACTTGTCTAAGTTTTTGGAAGAAATTAATAGGGATTTTGGTCATTTAGTATAAACTCATATCGAAGAGTAGTGTAGTTGACTTATACATACTCAAATGTAGTGGATGGCTCTACTAATTGAATGAAATTGAGTACTTTAGACTTTCACTTTGCGCAGTATCATTTCTCATGCACAAATTTACTTTCATCATTATTATTATTTATTCTTTTTCATTAGCAAAATCTACATTCTCATTGTTTAATTATTCTTTTTCTTAAAAAAACTTTTCAAAGGTAGCCCGTCAACTATGACATACCTATCGAACTCAAGCTCAAGTTAGGGTCATGGACAAGCAAGAAATGGAGTAATCATGAGAGAAATGAAAGAATAAATTAGGGAGCTAAAAGTGCAAATGGCCAGAGTCCTGGAACTCCTCGCCGCCAGTAAGCGAAAAGCCTGTCTTGAAATTCGCAAGAGGCTCAATCATCACAAAATCAACTGTCAAACGATACTCCACCTTACCCTCATTGGTTCACTCCAACCTATCAATGTCATCAGACTGACCACTTTCAGCATGATTCACCACAAGTAAATATCCAACACTATCCATTTTGAAATGTCCAGGAAATGATGCAGACAGAAAAAATTGGGTGCAACCCATCCACAATGGCACCTGGCCACAACTAATCTTTCACTCCATAAGACGAACTCACTAATGAACCAATCATCATACCCATTGTTGATGACCCAAAGGTGCAGAGGCCTGTCACCAAACCAAGCGAAGACACCTTGTCGAAAGATAAAGTGGACTTTCTAAATGAGAGATTACGCGCCTTTGAAGGGTCAGATATGTATGGAATCATTGAGACCACCCAATTATGTTTGGTCTCGGATGTAACCATCCCACACAAATTCAAACTAACTGAGTTTGAAAAATATGATGGTAGTACATGCCCGAGAAGTCACATTATCATGTACTGGAGAAAGATGGTTGTTTGTGCAAATGATGATAAGTTGTTGATTCATTTCTTTCAAGATAGCTGGATGGGGCCTGCATCTCACTAGTATATCCAATTGGATAACCAACATATTCAGAGGTGGAAAGAATTAGCTCATGCTTTCCTAAGACAATACAAGTACAACATAGATATGGCTCCTGATCGTCTGGATCTACAAAGGATGGAGAAAAAGCCTACTGAAAGCTTTAAAGAATATGCGTAAAGGAGGAGGGAATTAGCTGCTCAGGTACAACCCACCTTATCAGAAAAGGAGATGGCTTCAATGTTTATCAACACCTTAAGATCTTCATTATATGATAGGATGATTAGAAACGCCTCAAACAACTTCTCTGGTGTTATAGTGATCGGTGAAAGGATTTAATATAGGGTAAAGAATGGAAGAATTTGGCAAGTTGTATCAGATACATCATCGTAAAAAAAGGGTCACCGTTGAAGCAAGCTATGAACCTGGGGCTAGGATACTCAAAGTATAGTGAAGGGCCCAAATCTACGACATCATATGTGGCAAATACCACATAAATTCCATACAATTATCGCTGTCAACAATCAACATTTCAAAATAACCCAAGACCCAGTTTCAGACCACCGACTCACCAGCAGAATGTTGGTCAGGCTGATCAGCCTCAGAGAGCAAATTGAAATAATCAACATTTTGTCCAATATGATCCAATCCCTGTGTCATATACAGAACTCCTACCACAATTGATACGGAATAATCAATTGGTGTTGATTCCTTATGAACCTCTCCAGCCACCATATCCAAGGTGGTATGATCCGACTACTCATTGTAGTTATCATGCAGGGGCAGTGAGACATTCGACTAAGAATTGTACAGTATTAAAGGGGTACATGTATTGGTCAAGGCTGGATGGTTGAATTTCAAAAAGGCTAATGGGAACTCAGATATCAATTTCAGCCCTCTACCAAATCATGGAATCATGTTGTAAACGCAATTGAGGAACCTTTTCCATATGAAAAGAAGGATATGGTAGATGTGAGCACGTCAATGGAAATATTTTTCCATCTTCTTTCTAAAGCAGGGTACATCTACCCATTAGGCTCAGAGGATAAAGGAATTTCTAATAAGCATATGCATGACTTTGTTTGTTTCATCAGAATGTGACTGGACATACCATTGAGGAATGTGCTAATTTTAAAATGGAAGTGCAAAGGTTGTTGGATGCAAAGATACTTACAATAAGTCATAAAGGAGAAAGGGAATACTAAGAAGATGACTCTTTAGTCCTCATGATAACTAAAGAATCGTCTGAAGTAAATATTGAAGTATCGTCCTATATCCCAAAACCTCTCACAATACATTATGAGGAAAAATCAACTCGTACCACTACGTCTTATGCTCTGATGCCCATCACCATTTAAATACTGGGTGCATTTGCTTACAAAGTTCAAGAGCAGTACCATGGAGGTATGAATATAAGATTATTACAAGCAGTAACAATAAAACTCGAGCGCTAAATCCATCGAACCTTGATCTCCCCATAACTAATATTTTGGGAGTAAGTGGGATGACGAGGAGTGGTAGATGCTACACACCAAAGAATTTGACATTAGTCATGAGCTCCAAAAAGAGATGTATAGTGACCAAGTGATAGCCCCGGATATAATGAGAGGTACAGAGAAAGAAAGAGCGGTGTCTGAAAAAGAAGTGTGTGAATTTTTGAAGCTCATCAAGCAAAGCAAGTATAAGGTGATAGAACAACTCAACAGCTTACCTGCTCGTATATCTTTACTATCACTTTTTTTAATTCTAAACCACATCTCCAAGCGTTATTGAAGGTTTTGAATCAAACATATGTCTGTCATAATATTACGGTGGAAATGTTGAGTTGAATTGTGGGAAATATTACCACGCCAAATTTTATCACTTTCACAGATGATGAAATCCCTACCGATGGTACTGGACACACCAGAGCTCTACATATATCTGTGAAATGTAGGGATTATGTTGTTACAAAAGTATTGGTTGATAACGACTCGGCCTTAAATGTAATGGTAAGATCCACACTAGCAAAGCTCTGTCGAGCATGATGATAGTAAGAGCATTTGACGGTACCCAAAGAGAAGTAGTCGGAGACAGAGAGATAGAAATTCGAATTGGGTCATGCCTATTCAATATTATTTTTCAAGTGATGGACATAATCCCAGTATACAATATTTCTTTTAGGTCGACCATGGATTCACTATGCTGGAGCAGTACCGTCTTCCTTACATTAGAAGCTGAAATTTATAATGGATCATAAACTCATTTGTATATACGGGGAAGAAGATTTATTGGTATCCAAGCTGGCCACCATGCCATATGTTGAGGAGGCAGAAGAAGCATTGGAATACTCATTTTGATCATTTGAGATTGCGAACATCACCTTTGTTGCTAGTGGGAAACTCGCTCCAACGCCAAGCCATCAAAAGCAACTCAAATGGTGGCAAAGTTGATGATAAAAAGGGGATACAAGTCATGCAAAGGACTCGGGGGTAAGTATCAAGGCATAAATAAGTTAATCGATTGGGGCAAGAATGAGCAAAGGTTTGGGCTTGGATGTAGACTGACTAAGGCTGATAGAGGGAGAGTGGAGGCTTAAAAGACAGAATAGAGGTTTGCTAGGCTCGAAAATAGTGAATTCAATATGGAAATGGCAATCATACCCCATATTTCTGAATCTTTCAGAAGAGGGGGAATTTCATTCGAAGAATCGGTTATAGTAGAGCAATATGATCTAGAAGATGATATCACCCAGCTTTCAATATCCTCAATCTTGGATCAGCAAGTGCAAGTATAGAGGACTTGGTTTCTTGATACGATTTAGATCATGAGCTTAACAATTGGGATGCCACCGAGCTACCAATGCTTCTTCAGAATTTTTAAGAGTAATGTGTTAATGTCAAAATTCTAATGATTTTGCCTAATGTCTTAGGAATTTCGTTGTTATGGGCTTACATTTTCATCTGTTTCATGTCATCTCTCTGAATGAAAGTCTAAAAACTTATTTCCTTTCCTTCTGTTAATGATAAATACAATTCCAGTTCTTTTTTTCTTCCTTTTATGTCTACTTTTTTCCATTTCTGAAATGTTGTTCATACTCATGCATTGTTTATTTTTTTTTCTCACCTTCCTTTCATCCAATAATCTGATTGAGGTTTGAGAACGGTGATTTTGAAATCAAGAGCATAAGCAATAACTTCGACAATCTTATTCTTAGCGTAAAATCAGATGAAAGTGACGAGGATAATTCAAATCATCTCTGAAAATATTAAGAATGGTAGAAGAGGATGATAAAATAACTCAACCATATCAAGAGTTAACGAAGGTGATAAATTTGAGATTGGATGGAGAGACGAAAGAAGTCCAAATCGACACTTCTATGACAAGCGAAAGCCGCCGACAATTAATTGACTTACTCAAGGAGTATATTGACGTATTTGCATGGTCTTACCAAGATATGCTAGGTCTAGACATTGATATCGTGGTTCATCATATGCCACTTATGAAGCCAAACATGCTGGTACAGACCAAAGAATAAGTTAAAAAGCAGGTAGATGCGGGTGTTTTAGAAGTAGCAAAATATCCTAAATGGGTTGCTAACATAGTCCCAGTGCCTAAGAAAAATGAGAAAGTAAAGATGTGCATCGATTATAGAGACTTAAATCGGACAAGCCCCAAGGATAATATTTCATTACCCTATATCGATGTCTTAGTAGATAACACTACAGGACATTCAACCTTCTCTTTTGTGGATGGTTTTTCGGGGTATAACCAAATCAAAATGGCTCCTAAAGGCCGTGAAAAGACCACTTTGATAACTTTGTGGGGTACATTTTGTTATAAGGTCATGCCATTTGGTCTAAACAATGCAGGGGTGACTTACCAACGGGCATTGATAACACTGTTTTATGTATGATGCATAAAGAAATCGAAGTGTACGTTGATGATATGATCGCCAAATCATGTCAAGAGGAAGATCTCCCTGTCACTCTATGGAAACTATTTGAACAGTTGAGAAAGTTCCAATTAAAGTTTAACTCATTGCAGCATCTTCAGGGAAACTATTTGGTTTTGTGGTGAGCAAGGAAGGTTCGAGCCATCATTGATATGCCACCACCTCAAACTCAAAAGGAAGTTAGAGGTTTCTTGGGAAGATTAAATTACATAGCCCGGTTCATCTCACAGCAAAGTGCAACTTGTGATTGCCAAAATGCCACCACCTATCTTTAAACTTCTCCGCAAAAGTGATACAGAAGGATGGAATGATGATTACCAAAATGCTTTTGAGAAGATCAAGCAATACTTGTAAAATATGCCTATACTTGTTCCTCCAACTCCATGGCGTCCACTCATTTTGTATCTTACGGTAACAAAAAAATCCATGGGTTTTGTACTTGGTCAACACGACGCCTCTGGAAGGAAAGAACAAGCAATATACTATTTAAGCAAAAGGTTCACAAACTATGAGGCTAATTATTCGATGTTGGAGAAAACGTGTTGTGCATTAGGCTGGGTTGCTCATCGGCTTAGACTGTACGTGTTATACCACTCCACTTGGTTAATTTCAAAGATGGATCCAATCAAGTATATCTTTAAAAAGCCATCACTTTCTGGGCGAATTGCTAAATGGTAAATGTTGCTCACGGAATATGATATTGTCTATATCATGAGAAAGTTAATAAAAAGAAGTGTACTTGCTGATTATCTGCAGATCAACCAGTGCAAGATTATGAGCCTATGAAGTTTGATTTTCCTGATGAAAATGTATCAGTCATATTAAAAATGAAGGAGAATCGTTGGATTCAGAATTGTGGACAATGTTATTTGATGGTGCATCTAATGATGTAGGACATGGAATTGGGGCAATCCCCATATCTCCTGAGGGAAAAATTTTCCCATTCACGGAATAACTATGCTTTGATTGTACAAACAATGTGGCAGAATATGAGACATGTTCCATGGGAATCCAAGTAGCTTGTGTTATGAAGGTAAGGAAGTTTCGAGTGTACAGAAATTCGTTATTGGTGATAATGACAACTAAACGGGGAATAGGAAGCTAGACACTCCAAGCTGGTACCTTGCAACAAACATGTAAGTAAGTTAAGCCAAACTTTTAAAGTGATCTCATTTGACCATATACCCAGAGAATAATCAAATCACAGATGCACTGGTAACTCTAGCGTCCATGTTTGTCACAGACTTTAAGGAAGAAGTGCAACCCATAAAAATTGAGAAGCCATATTTTCCTACTCACTGTATGAGCATTGAAGAAGAGCCAGACACAAGACCATGGTATTACGACATCAGGCAGTATATAAAGAATGGGGAAATCCATCCAAAGCTTCCGAGAATGATAAACGCACTATTAGAAGATTGCCCATGGGTTTCTTTTTGAATGGTGAAATACTCTACAAATGAAACCATGATATGGTGCTTTTAAGATGTTTTGATGCAAGGGAAGCGAATCAAATCATAGAGGAAGTTCACGAAGGAATTTGTCGTGTACATGCTAATGGACATATGATGGCCAAACAAATCTTGAGAGTATGATATTATTGGTTAACTCTAGAATCTGAGTGCATCAAGTACGCTAAGAAATGTCATAATTGTCAAATTTATGCGGATAAATTCGTGTACCTGGATCCCATTTACATGTCATGGCTGCACCTTGGTCATTCTCCACGTGGGGTATGGACGCCATTGGTCCCATCACACCAAAAGCTTCAAACGAGCATCGTTTCATTTTGGTCTCTATAGATTATTTTACCAAATGGGTGGAGGTGAGTTCTTATTCGAGTGTAACCAGAAGGGCGGTTGTTAAGTTCATTAAAAAGAAAATAATTTACCGATATGGTCTACCTGAAAAGGATCATCACAGATAATGGGACAAATTTGAATAACAAGATGATGAAAGAATTATGTGAGTAGTTCAAAATTAAGCATCATAATTCATCTCCTTATCGTCCGAAGATGAACGGAGCAGTGGAAAAAGATCATAGAGAAGATGACGGAGGTTTATAAGGATTGGCATGAGATGCTCCTATTCACTACATGGGTGCCGCACATCAGTCTGAACATCAACTGGGGTAACGCCATTATCTTTGTTATATGACATGGAAGCGGTCCTTCCAATTGCGGTGAAAATTCCCTCCCTTAGAGTCTTAATGGATGCAAAATTAGAAGAAGCAAAGTGGATACAAGCACGATATGAGCAATTGAATTTCATCGAGGAAAAAAGATTGATTGCATTATGTATAGGGCAATTATATCAAAGAAAAATGATGCAAGCGTATGACAAAAAGTTACGTCCCCGATGTTTCTGAGAATGAGATTTGGTGTTGAAAAATATACTCTCATATCAAAAAGATTATCGTGGGAAATGGACCCCAAATTATGAAGGACATTTTGTAGTCAGGAAGGCCTTCTCGGGAAGAGTTCTCATTCTAACGAACATGGATGAAGATAATTTACCGCACATAGTTAATTCGGATACAGTCAAGAAGTACTTCGTTTGACCACTCCAAGTATGGGAAAAATGAAGTTTCGCAAAAAAAATCAAAAAGAGTCGTCTCAAATACTACAGAAATTTTTATTCCATAATTTTTCCAAATCTTTTGTTTGTAAACAGTGTTCATCGTCAACGAAGAGTCTTTTTTCAGTTGACAAATACATATACTTCATCTTCTTGTTATTTCCATTATTTCTTATTCCTCTTAATGCTAAGATATCATTAATTACTCTTGAAATAACTCGAAATCATAAACTTGGTTAGGTGAAAGCCAATTGAAAAAATAAAAGAATAAGAACTAAGAAAGGTGGTCTGAGTGCGAGGTGAAATCTGAAAAGTCATCACAAGAAAAGTCAATATGCGCATGGCAAAAGCTAAAGCGCGATTGGAGGATTACACAATTTGAAGTGCAAAAAGAAGTAAAATGTGGAGAAATTATTCACCACTGACATGGAGCCGAATACTAGAACATAAACCAATAAATAAGGATGTATCATTTTCTTAAAAGTATGCTCGATAATTCATTGTGAGTTCATGATCCTAGGTCAAGCGATTGTTTTAAAGAGTGGTGGATATGACCAAAAATCATCAAATAATTTTCTTATAAATTTTCACAATCATGCATAGCATGCATGCATTCAAAATCACCACTTTACATTTATATTCAAGAATTACATTGCATAGACATGCATCATATTGATTTGTTTTGACACAATTCAAGTGCATGAATCATTTCAGGATATTTTTCTGAAATCCACACATGACTTTTCAACATTTGGAGTCTGCATTAGTCTAGCTCTGGCTACCATATGAAGCTTGTATAAATCAGATCAAACACTTCATTTTCTCCGGTTAAATCGAACCCGAATTAAGTCGAGGTCGAATGTTGTGCCTATCCAGGTTCATTTCTCTTTAAATACATCTGGTTAAATCGAACCTGAATTGATTCAAGGACAAAGCTTGCGACTAACCAGATCCATTTTCTTTCGATTATCTCCTGTTAAATCAAACTCAAATTGAGTCGAGGTCGAAGTCTGTGTCTATCCAGGTCCATTTCCTTTCAAATATTTCAGTTAAATCAAATCTGCATTGAGTCGAGGTCGAAGCCTGCGTCTATCCAGGTCCATTTCCTTTCAATTATCTCGGTTAAATCGAACCCGAATTGAGTCGAGGTCAAAGCCCGTGTCTATCCAAGTCCATTTCTTTTCAAATATCTTTGGTTAAATCTAACTCGAATCAAGTCGAGATCGAAGCCTGTGTCTATCCAGGTCCATTTCACATTTCTGTCATTTTATAGAGCCTGAATCAGTCGAGGTTTCTATTTCCCTTATCCATATAATCTTTTCTCATACAAATCAAAATACTTAGCTACACTTTTGTACACCTTCTAAGTTTAGAAGCGTGAACAAAGGGGGGCAGTTGTAGATATCATATTTTATCCGGTCCAATACTTTGAAAACACGTAATTTTTTTAGCTCATATACTAGTCTAAGACTATGTATATGTTTTGAAAAATAGCTCGTAGACTAAAAATGAGAAAAGAATTGTCCAAGGACTAAAAAATAAAAAGAGCAAAATGACTAAAAATAAAAAAGTGAAGCCCAACGTTTTCCTATAAATAGAGGGGAGGTCTTCACTTGAAAGAATGATTGGAGAGGGAGAAAGAGAGGGGTTTTAGAGAGAGAAAGAGAGGTCTTGAGAAAATATGAGAGACGTTTTAAAAGAGAGAGAAAGAGAGTCTTCATTTCTATTCATATTTCATCTTCTCTTATTCTTTTTCTTAAGGTAGTTTAAATTTCTTGCAATTTATCTTACAATATATCATGTTCATTATTCTTCATCATCTCTCTTCTTGATACTCATGTAGTTTATATTTTTTGTTTCTTTTTCCATACATAAGTTGTTTATTCCTTCTTTACATTTCTCCTACTATTAATCTTAAGTTTTATTTTCATGCATTGTTGATTTCTCTACATTTTTTATAATGAGATATTTTTGTCACTAACCCAATCAATGACGATGAGAATAAAGCTTTTGAGGGGTGTAAAATTCACTCAATGTAAATCAGCCCTTTAATGGGTTGAAAGTTTACATTTGATGAAAATATCTCTATTAACATAAAAATGCATAAAATAGAGAGTAAAACCTCTATACAAGATTACGTAAATATTTAAGCTTTGAATTTTTTATGTTCTTACAAGTTTTTTCTCCTTTTTTTAATTTTTTTTCATCATTTTTGTGACACTTATTTGAACTAGTTACCATCCATGATCATTCCTAGTAATGAAAGAAGAAAGGAAAAATGATAATTAGTGAACTAAGTAGTCTAAAATAAAAAAAAATATTTATATCCGAACAAAAAATATTCTATTTTGAAAGTTTTATTGATTTTTCTTCAGTGGCACTTATTTGAATTAGTTACCATCCATGATCATTCCTTTGCTATTTGATTAAAAATGAAGGAAGAAAGGAAAAATAGAAATTAGTATAGTATGTAGTCAAAAATAATATGCTCATGCCAATTATGTATGAAATTAAACATTTTTATAGATTAATTTATTTACACTAAAAGATTTATTATTATTTTATTTATACAATTATATATATATATATATATATATTCTTAAAAAAATGAAATTAAAAAAACAGAGGGTGACATCACCCTTTGTTGTCACAGATGGTGATTTTAGCATCTCTTACTTAACAGAGAGTGAAATCACCCTCTTTATTTTTTTTTTCTGTTTGTATTTTTTTTGTATTTTATTTGTTTTTCCTTTTTTGTGTTGTTTATTTTTTTATTAGTAGATATTATGATTTGTTTTAATTTATTTTGTTTACATATATCTTTTACTTGTTTCACATATTGTTTCCTTAGTTTCACCCTACATATTCTTTTTAAATTTATCATACATTTTTATCATCTCTAACTTTTCTTTCCATTATTCTTTCTTTTTCTTTATAGTTGTTATCTCTCTTATTTATTTATGTATTATTGTCATATCGTCATGATTGTAATGTGATCATTGTTTCATTCTTTTATCATCAGAATTAGCGTTCATAAATTAAAATCATAATAATTAGATTTAAATTTTGTTAATCATTATTTCATTTTCACTAAAAAAATTCGACGACGAACTTTGGAATTTTTAGAATACCAAATTTCTCGAACTACCGAGATGAGAAGTTATTCTTAGGATACCAATAATAACTTCAATAATGCTTTGATTTAAATGAATATATATAAAACAAATAATAATTTTTCAATGGTCTTTGTACCACCCATTAAATGTCAATTATTTTGTTCATTTTTATGATGTAAAATGTACCAAATGAGACATTCAAAAAGGAATTTATTTAATCTTGTTTTAAAATATAATTTGAATAGCATTTGATTAAATTTGGATAATTATTTTAACAATGGTTATTGTGGGGTGCTAATACTTTCCCCACACACTAATGACTCTCGAATCAACTTTGAGTTTTCTTAGACCAAAATGATTGGTGACGACACTGAATTTATTTAATTTTCAAAAATATTTTTTTTCAACCGTCGCTCCGCGTCGTAGGCACGTTGCGACACATGTACTATCAAAAAGATTATTGGCCTTCCCTCCTTCACGTTTAGATATGTCAAGAGTTGTCGAATGAGTCAGAATAGCCATTATGATTCGCTCTTCCACCTGAGTGATACTACTTTTTTTCGCTCCCACCAAGGTCGATGTCTATATCGAACACATGTTCAGTGGTTCTCCGACATGCAACCAGAAAGTTATAACATGTAAAGAAAATGTGATGTACCTAAATCTATCAATGCTCATTTGAAAGTCGATTATTTTAAGCGTCATTATAGAGCTCCATGACCATGCTTGCAGAGGTGATCAAACTTAGGATAAGATAAATTTTTGACCCTTTTACGTCACGTACACGAACACGTGACTATTCATCATCTTGAAAGGAAGCCATTTGACATTGAAACAAACATAAGTTCCATTTAAGCTAAAAAGCAACAAAATGACTCGAACACATACAACTGGGAAGTTTGACAATGATCATGGTTCACACGTAGCATGGGACAATAATAATGCAATAACGCCAGTTAGTTCCACCTTCTCATTTCAAAAGTATAGAATGTTTTTTAAACTTCCATTACTTCACTCTTTTTTTGTCAAAGTAGTGGTGCCTTTGAAGAAAGGGAAAAAGATGTAGCCCGCCCACTCACGCCACCTGAACACTACTTTGCTATGATTCCTAATGGTAATGGGAGATATGGGGAGGTCACCACGCACGTCTTGTATGAGAGATATTGAACCAGGACCTATGTATTCCACGCTCCTACTTACTGCACCAATAATTTAGTGACCATGCTTGCTATGATTCCTAAAAAATATACCATCCTTAACGGTTTTCTCCGCAAATCAAACAAGCGCCCAGTGTAGGTGCCGTATTTTGGCACCAACAACAGCTCGTCGTGGCGGTAATGGCACCGATGTCGCCAACCTGAGACTACAAAATGATGAATTTCGATCAATTGTACCCCAATCACATGCCATCATGACAAGTCGCTTGCGAATTATATCTATACACCAAATGAGTCACACTATGTTCCTACTGGGTTTGAAAATTTTCATGATTGCAACATACTATAGATCTTCAACATAAAGAGCACAGTCACGCACTTCGTGTCACACAGTCATATTACATCCTCACACTATCTAATCATCTTACGTTACTCCTTGATTTGTGAAGTTTCATCATCACAAAAATAATACAAATATGACCGCTCGAATAATGAAAATAATAATTTGAAGATCTGTCATCACAATTTTACTTCTCAAGATTTGAGGTGCCTTCATCAAGTAACCTCATTGGCATACAAAAAGAAGATGTACAAGTTTAGTTCCTACGCACTAAACTTGCACCGAGGGATCATTTGACTTTGAACAAATTAGAACGGGGATAATATGATGACACTTTCATGATAGTAAACATTGATAAGCCTTCAGAGTGGAAGGTATATGAGGCATAGTAAACAGTCAAGCTTTCATCATTTAAGACATCGCCTTACTCCTATACCTTAGTACTGTCCTTGATAATTTCATGGGTTCTTGAAAAAGATTTATTGTTATATGGGCTTCAAAGCCACCTGGTTCCTCAAAGATCATTATGAAAAGGGCTTTCGGTCGCCTCTAAGTGTGTCTACAATACCACTTAAAGGAAATGTTTCTAATGTTGGTTTTGCACACCCATAGTAACAGTAAATAACTATGTCTGGTGCCTCAAGCAGAGTATTTCAGGTCAATTTCCGCCTCGGTGACGTCAAAATCACCTTAACAGGCGGGTTGGCGATTCGCTACTAAGTGTACCAGGGGTAACGACAAAATTACCATGAAGGGTGACTTAGGACTGAGCATTTAAAGGAGGAACTTAGCCACTGTCACGAATTCTCCTCCAAAAGTGGTACTTGGCCATTGAAACATGATTTATTAAAAGGAGAGAATTCACTGAAACTTTAAATAAGTTGGTAGGCATTTCACCGTTAGGCCAACACATGAAAATGATTCTATGATCCTTTAATTGTGCCCATGACGGTTAGTTTAAATATTCACAAATATATGTGCCTTCTTAGGTAGTATCATTATATTTTCATGTGCATGTGAGCATTCTTAGGCAGTATCATGAAGGTTTATATGTATGTATAAGCACCTTCAACGGCTGAATTTTCTGAGGATGACACTTCAGGTAATAATATTTTGCTTGCTTGGGAAATCGCCCTTACTATTATGTTTATCATTGAAAGTGCATCTATGCTTAATTATTTGGAAACTTTCCAAATGGCATCACTGAATGCGATGTTACCTCCACTAGTAGAGGTTATAAATACATTCTCAAACATTATCATTCACATGCAAGTAAATTGGCTATGACATATACCTACTTGATTCTATCAATCATCATACCACATGGAAAAGCAAAAATGTTACAAACATGCACTTATTACATCTACTGTCATACATATCTAATTGCACTAAAGTCATATCTGAAAGTTCATATTCCCCATTAAGCATTATGGCATATGCCACTGGCATGCGTATTCGCCGTCAAGCCATTTCTTGATGAGTTCCGCCTTGGTTAGTTTTCCCGGGTAATATGTTACCTTGATGTTATTCTGCATTGGTCATGCCTCTAATTGGTAAAAACTCCTTTTTAGTGAGTTATTCTTGATCAGTACTTCCAAATCATTAATATCAAAAAGTGATGGTATGTTTATTTGTCACTCTGATGAACCATCTCTAGTAATGTTGAATATGAACACATCATTGAGCTTTATCTGTCATATATGAGCATGATATAGTTAGAGAATACTTCTTGCCTTTTTTCACTTGTAATGATACACAGGTATTTGAACACACATTGTTAACATGCATATGGTACATATATTATTATCATGTATACTCTTTCATGCTAATATTAAACATAAGGTTATGCATGCGCTAGTGTGTGTACATATATATATATATATATATATATATATTTCAGTTAGTCATTCTTTAGTGAATGCCGCTATGACCAGACTATTTATTGAGAGAGATCCCCCGTAGCCAACTACTTCTTGCATCTCTTACTAGAGGCTAAATGAAAGTAATTGGTACATCTTTACATCCAGTTTGGGACTATAACAACAAATATGACCTTACATGACTGATTCGGTGGAGAAACATGTTGGATCGGGTTTTAAAATTTAAAGAAAAATCATTGAACCACGAACGGTTCGTGAGCAGAATATCAAAAAAAATTCTAAAACCAATTTAATCATATTAAATTTAATAACCATAATTACGATTATTCATACTTAGTTAAACTTATTCAATAAATGTATAAACAATTTTATACCTTTTTGTATTGGGGAATTCTTCTTTAGTGGAATCCTATTAATCGTCTCACATTTTTCGTTCTTCGCAGGACTTCAAATAATCTTCACACCAATAACTACTTGTAGGATTCAGAAGTATATCTCAATTGGATGTTGTCAGGAATTGAGTGTGGGATCTCAAAACAACAGAAGGAAAAAAACAATTTTTTCTCCTCTTCCTCGAGATTTTGGCGGCAATATGGAGGGGAGAAAGAAACTGCTTTCATTGCTCTGTGTAATCACACACTATGATCAAAGGTAGGGATGCAACCCTATTTTCATCCCTTATATAATAATTACGGAATTTTCAAAGGTAGGGATGCAACCTTATTTCCATCCCTTATATGTCAAATTACCAAAAATTTACGCACTAGAAAATCTTAATAATTCATGTCATGTTTGATGGACATGAGGAATCGGATGGATTTATATATGGCCACCGGTGAGAAGATATCCTCATAGTTAATTCCTTCTTTTTGGGTAGAACTCTTGGCTACTAGCCTAGCTTTGAATATCTCCACATTTCCATTCAGACCTCTCTTTTCCTTATAAATCCATTTACACCCTACGGGTTTTTACCTCTTCAGGAGGATCTACAAGTTCCATACTTTGTTCGAGTATATCGATTGTATCTCAACGTTCATGGCTTACTGTCATAGATTTGCTTCAGGATCAGCCGTGGCTTATGAGTAGAGGACAGGTTCATCATGATCCTTATCTAAGACTACTGTTAAGGCATCTCTATAAGACATGTATATGTCAGGATGTCTCACAATCCTCCCACTATGTTAAGGATCCATAGGCTCTCTCCCCAGCTGTGGTTCTTCCATTATTCAATCAGATTCAGTTCCTGATTAGGGAGTCGATGTCCTCCCACTCAATAATTCTTCTACCACAAGAGTGTTTCACGGCTTCACACTTCTTATGTAGTCCTCTTCAAGAAAATGTGCATTCGTGCTCACAAATATTTTCTTGTCGGTTGGACTATAAAAGATGTATCACTTCCTTCCCTTGGGATATCTTATAAACACACATAATTCTAATTAACTAGCCAACTTGCATGTCTTCTGTTTTAGAACATGTACTGGGAATCCCCATATTCTAAGGTGGTTTACGAATGACTTCCGTCCATTACACCTTTCATATGGCGTACCAGGCATCGTCCTTGATGGAACTTGGTTCAGAATGTGTAGTGTTATTTCCAAGGTATATCCCCAGAATGAATTTGGTAGGGATGAGTAACTCATCATGGATCTAACCATATCCAACAAAGTTCGATTCCTTCTCTCTGACACACCATTCTGCTTTAGAGTATCAGCTGATGTAAGCTTAGAAAGATTACCTTCTTCCTTAAGAAAGTCTTCAAACTCTCCTAGCAAGTACTCTCCACCACGATCAGATCACAGCGTTTTGATTTGTTTCTCTAATTGTTTTTCGACCATAGCCTTGTACTATTTGAACTTTTCAAAGGTTTCAGACTTTTGGTGCATTAGATAAACATGTCCAAAACGTGAGTAGTCATCAGTGAAGGTTACAAAATGTTCATAACCTCTTCTTACTTAGATATTCAATAGCCCACATACATCACTACGTACAAGTGATGCTATTTTTAAAGATATCCTACACAAGTGCACGTGTCGCAATCAAGTAATAAAGTGTTAAAAAGCGTGTCAAACCCAAAGGGAATAGTAAACATATAATGTCAAATGCTAAATAGAAATAAATTGCAAGATGATGCTATAATGATTTGTAAAATTAAGTAAGTTGAAAACTAAATGTATTTAAGAATTACTAATAACTAATTTAACTAAAACTACTAACAAGAAAGTAACAAAAGTGGATTATGTAATTAATATGAAATTAGGCTAGTATGGCTAGTTTCATTTTTCAACTACTGCATTTACTTTAATTCGGCCCCATGCTAACATTTCCAGAAAAGAACCCTGGCTCTTTTGCAATTAAACTTCCGTTTAAGAGATTACCTATTTAACCTATTCTCCTTCATATCAAAGCGAGATTATGTTATAATAGATTCATTTAGTTCCAGCCAATAGATTGTAAGGTAAGTTCATATTCCTATACAACTCACAAAATACCTAAATCTATATGAATTAATGCTCACACATGTTTGATGTTGGTATTCATGCATTGGGAGAGTTAGTTCCATTAAACTAAGATCTTTCGAAACTTAATCTAACTTGCATTCTAAATGTAATGGCCAGTTACAATCAGAATCTTAATCATACAGCGCACTCAACCCAAACTATTCAAGGAATGTGCAAAGGAAACTTCATTAAAGAGGTAAAGTAAAATCCAAGCTAAGTTACCATACTAGCCTTAAACTAGTTTCGCTCATAATGATCTCAAATGGTAATATGTAAAGCCCATAATCCATTGAATCTTGCATCAAAAAGGTTTAGAAAATAATGCAGAAATAAGAGTAAGGGAGGAAAGAAAAAGGAAGAATAAACAAAATGCTCAAACTCCTTATCGCCTTCTTCTTTCTCTTCTCCTCTCTATGCTCTCTTCCTCTTCCTCTCTCTGTATTGATTATCCTTCATTGCTTCTTACAGAACTTGTCGGCATACTCCAGCTCTCATCTCAAAATAGAATGATTTCCTTTTTATACCATGCAAGAAATTTAGGGTAACTTATTAGCACAAAGGGCACGTGGCATGCTCTCCAAAAGGCTTGGGGACCGTAGGATCAGGAACATGAGCCACCTGGAGCAGCGCACTTTGTTGCACGGAGATCCTTTATGATTTCAACACCATCTTGCTCACGCGCCAGACAACTCACTTTCTTGAGATTAATGCGCACAGCTATGAAATGCTATAGCACTTAATGATCAAGCAATCTTGTAGCCCTACACCAAAGAGACCCTAAAATTCATAAAACTGCATAGCACCCAAAACCAGACTAGCATTTAAGATTTAAGCTATAAAACTATCCTAACTTCATTCTACCAAAATATAGCCCTAATTATGCTTGATATTCCTAAAATAGACAAATATCCAGTCTGAGAATAGATGTAATAACTCTACTTTCGTAGAGTTATCAACGAGTTCGAGACATTAAATGGCTCTTTCACCCATCACTGAAAAGGGTCTCTTGGTCATTTTATCTTCTATACAGGATCCATATGTGGATAGTGTGGCCATGACGTAAGTGTCACTAGTAGGTTAGATCGGTTGAGTCAGACTTCAACCTTTTAGTATCCCTTTGTAAATCAGTATTTACTTCGGTGTCACATATCATAGGAACTATTGGTTTTATGTAAAATAGTTTATTTATCAAACATGCAGTAATAGTTAAGCAATCATTTCTAAAAATAAAAATATATTTATCAGTGAGATTTAAAGTGAATCATTGTTCAATTAAATTAGCTACTGAAATAAGGTTCTTCCAAAAAATTGGGATATAATAAACATAACATAAAACCAAAAAACTTTTATCGAATGACAATTTAATATTCCAATAGATACGACTGTTACTAGTACTCTATTTCTCTAATGGAAGCTGAACTCGCCCTCGTCAAGCCTTCTGATTTACTTGAACCCCTTTAGATCTCAACTCCTTGAGATAGTCTGGGTTGTTACGTTTCCAATGGTCAGCGACTCCACAATGATGACACTTGTCTTATGACTTAACTACGTTTGTAGTGCCTTTACCTTTCACAGCTTTCGAGTTTTACCTCTTAGCCTTCTTCGGACCTCTCTTGTGTTTCATTTTTGTGCCAGAGGTGGAAGACTTTCTTTTAATAACGTTTACCTCTCCAGTCTTCCTCTTTCCCTTCGGAAATAGGGTCTCAACAGGTTGCAGATCCTTCATCAGCTCAAGAAATGAGTACCTCAACTTATTCATCACATAATTAAGTTTGAAATTCTCAAAAGTGTCAGGCGGAGTCTCAATGATCATATCAACTTGTATCTCACCATCTACCTCAGCACCCATGATCTCCATCTCATTCAGATAACTAATGATCAGCATCATATGTACCCTGACAGGAGTTCTAGATTTCATCCTGCAGTTCATGAAGTTTCACACAGCAGCCTGTTTGGCTTGACAACCCCGATCTCTGAACATTTCGGTGATGTTCAACATCATATCAGCTACAGTTCCATGTATTGATGTTGTTGTAACACATTGCTAACAGAAGCCAAGATGTAACACATGTCAATCTCATTAGAACACAGCCATGAATCATAATCATCATTTTCCTCTTGAGTCAATTCAACAATAGGCTTAAGAGGACAATGGGTGGTGAGCACGAACTTGTGCTTTTCTATCGTCAGCACGATATCAAGATTACATTTTCAATCCACATAATTTTTACTAGTAATTTTGTTCGTGTTTAAGATAGTTGAGAGTAGGGATAGCGACATAATTACTGAATAGATAAATTAAGGGGTGTAAATAAATACTCAATCATTTAAGAAAGTATGATACATGATGGAAATACTTAAATATTTAAAAATTTAATAAAAATATTTCTTCCATGATGCTCGATCAACAATGATAGGTTGTCTCATCTAAGGACAAGGCCCAAGCTACCTCATATCGCATTGAGACTCCTCTCGTTTGGTTGACCCTTCTCAAGATGTCACTATATCTAGCTTAACCAATCACCAATAGTTTTGGTCACTTTAACTCCATTGACTAGCCCCTATGAGGGATTCCAATGTGCTTCAGTCTAAGTGTCCAACCAACGTTTTGACTTTAAAGGTTTTCATGAATTAACAGTCAGTCTAGTAATAGTCCTGCCTCACCACTTCCTTTACAAGCTTTAGCTGCTTAAACAACTCGATGACTCAAAGCAACACGATTCTCAAGTTTCTCTCACTGAAGAGATGACCGCTAGGGCGGCTCTAAACCATTCCTCGTGCCATGATCAAGTTTACATTGGGGACCTTGGAAGCGTTTCATCGTAAACGACCCTCCCACTTGATTTTTAGAAAAATGGATTTTTCATTATTTTTTCAAACATTATATCTCCTTATTAATTTGGAAAAAATAAGTTTCAAAAATTATAAACTTTTATAAAATTTAAATCCCAATTTAAAATTTATAACTTTTATAAAATTCACATTGTTTTTAAATTATAACTCATTATAAATTTCAACTACAATAATGCATGTACATGCTACATGGTATTTTGATATTGCCATATCCGTATTTCTATATGACATGTTATATGACGATAAGAGATTAAAATAAATCATCCATTCAAAATTAACCTCTTTCTAGCTCATTTCTAATTACAACTCATAAAAGAATAATAAATAAATTATAATAATTTAAATACTAATCTTCATGCTGTCTGTAATCTTCCCCTTCTCCTTCAGAAAATCCCATCAATTTGTAACTCTTTACAAAAGTCCAATCCCATTTTCAAAATTCAAATTTCTACTGAAAATTTAATTTTTACTTTAATAAATAAATTTCCAAGTAAATTAATCAATTGATCTATTTTTAAAAATAATTTATAAAATAAATTCCAATTAATTAGTGTTGAAAATTACCGAATTAAATAAAAATAATTTGTATAGGAGTAACAATTAGATTTAGAGCTAGATAAATGACTTTGCTCTAAACTAATTGGTTACTTGTCTATTCAACATGTTCCACTATATGTCTAGGTCAACCGTTAGAGTCTTCACTCCCATGACCCAAGACCGACATACTTTGGTTCAATCTAATAGTCGTAATTAGACTTGATTATCCAGTCGATCCTAAGACTATGAAAAACATTTTGAACTATTTTAGAAGAGTTTGTCTGGAAGACCCCTCAATATTTATTCTTCTTACGTTGACTAATTCTAGGACTTGAGTAAATTATAACACATTTTAATTAATAAAAAAACTTTCATTCATTCATAAATTCAGTAATACAAAATGTCTGAGAAATAACAAAATACTCATAAATAGTTATAACACCCAATTTTATGGACATA
Organism: Datisca glomerata; assembly: GCA_003255025.1. NCBI lineage: Eukaryota > Viridiplantae > Streptophyta > Magnoliopsida > Cucurbitales > Datiscaceae > Datisca > Datisca glomerata. The sequence goes on from QANY01009611.1 coordinate 208,062, forward strand.
CTCCAACAAAGTATTTGTCATCAAAGTTGAATATCTCGTAATTTGATGGCTCATCAAGAAAGATCACAACACACACCAAGACTATGTACGAGTTCAACTGATGTGCATTTGAACTTGCATAGGGGGCTAATGTACATGTGTGCACCCCTCGTCATTCACATGGTTGATCACTATGACTTCGACTGGTCAACGTCGCACATGTTGCTCCTATGAACTATTGTCAAGTGTCAGCTTTGACTTTTCAACATGATTGCTAAATCCACACCAGCGACCAACTGACATAAAGTGTATCTTTTATTATTTATTCTTTCTATGTATTTGTTCATATTGTTGTAACCATTAAGTCAAGTGACAAAGACTTAAGTGGATCCATTGCCTGAGAATATTTCTGGGGGCTGTGATCTAGTAGGATTTGGACGAGGTTTGCTATATTAGAAAGGATATCCCCTCACCAGTATGGCCTCTTTAAGTCATCTTCCCATTTTAGGAAGGGACTTAGTTCTTTGGACATCCCTCGAGAAGGGTCCCGAACGATTACCGCCTATCTCGTCGATGTGGCGCGCTCTCTGTGTTCTTCTTTCTCAAATTCACGGTCACTAGATGTGACACATGAAACAATGTGAAAGCTTGTGTACATGAGAATCTTCCCTTAGTACTACAAAAATAGGTTATAATGACAGCAAGGGATTGGTTTTTATGACAAGTGCTAAAGGGTACTTTTTTTTTGTTTTTAGCTAACATGACAGTGTTTAAAATTATATGTCATTACGTACTTATCTACTATGATAGTTAATTTTTGAATTGTCATCAGTTTTTGGCACTATTAATTCAAGCGTGGGTACGTACCTATACAAATAGTTCAGCTTTTGCTGACATTGTTACTAATTTTTATCTATTTACAAAAATACCATATTATAACCCTAATTTAAAACAATTTTGATCTCTCTCGATGACGTCTTTCTCTCACTCTCGGCATGTGCCGACACCATCTCTCTCTCTCTCTCTCTCTCTCTCTCTCTCTCTATATNGCTAAACAGGAAAAGGAAGCTAAGAGAGAAAAGAGAATCACTTAAAATCCCCTTCCTCCCTTTCATAAGAAACCTTAGAATTGATGTCGAGAAGTCAATCCAAGCCAGTCATTCCCATGCTTTGCTTACAGATATGTTTCTCCCTTCTTTCTTCTTCGCTTGCAATCACTTGGGTAATTTCTCTGCTATATTTCCTCTCATTTTTCAACCCTAGCAATAATGAATAGAGAGGTTTGTTGATGAACAAGTCGAGACATATCCTCTTGGCCCTACAATAGCCCTTGCTTCATTTTCGGTTCTGAAGGATTGTGAAGTAGACTCTTTGGAGGAAGGTTCTGAAATGAGTTTCTTCACTCTCTTCTCTCTATCGCTTATACGATTTTTGGTATGAAATGTTTATGATCTCACCCCTCTCAATAATTATAGCTTTTGGTTTGGTTTTGAGATCTTTCATTATGGCATTGAAGGTTAGTTACATGTCTTTTCTCTCTAATTTTTTTTTATTCCCTTTCTTTCTTTCTATTATTGTCTTCGAATTTTTCTACTGTTGTTTGTGTCGGAGTCGAGCCCTTTGCTCAATATTTTCATTTTCTTATTTAATGTTATCTTTTTCATTTGCATCATCTAAATGCGTGGTTGGGTACGAATTAGTTCTATGAATTTCAGTTTCCAAGTGTTGATTCCAGTTGCTTAACCTATTTAAACTCTCATAGTCCATAATTGACTTGTTTCAATGTCAATGTAGATTTGTTGATAATAAGCAGTAAGATCTAAGGTTAGAAAGATGGATATGAGCATATTCTAATTTGCTTAAACGTTGTCCATGTAAGCATCAATTTTGTCTTATTTACATTCTTTCCAACATGAGAGGGTATTGGTGGTAAAAAGGAGTCGACAACTTTGCTTTGGAGGAAGAGAAAGACCATTTCGAGCCCCTCTGTATGCATACTCATACTCTATTTATATGTGACTACTGATGGGTTTATTAATATTTCCAGTTAGCTGAACTATATCCTTGTCAAGATAATTGGCTCATCTAATTTTATTGAATAATAATCAGAAGCTAATGGGGATGATTTTAAGAAAATAGACAAGAAAAATTATTAAAGATCATCCAACAATTATATTTTCCTACCAGTATGTAGCTTTGGTGAATAGTATGCTATTGTGATAAAATATGAATGGAAAAGCATCTTTCTATGCATAAAATGTTGGTTTATGTTGCTCGTACTAGTAACTTTCTTGCAGCCTTATATTCTTTTAATTATGTAAATATTTTTGCAACTCTTAAGGTTTGGACTAATCTTTTAGTCTTTTCTTCATGGTATTTGAAGTCGTATATAGTCCCCCCCCCCCAGTCCCCCCCCCCCCCTTAATAAGGTTTGCTTTCAATAAGTTCCAATCATTTGCATACGCATGAGAGTGTTTTGTTTTATTTGAGCTATCAATGGAATTTAAACAATTGAAGTCTTTTTCGGGAAACAAAGGCTATGAAGAATAAATTGCTAACAATGAAGCAGATAAAATTGACCTTACCCTCTGAAGTCCGGTATGGGAAACTCTATACATTTACAAATTTCTCAAAATATTATTCCAAATCCGCTATCAGTGAAATGATATGAACTTATGTAGTTCTTACCTCCACAATTGAAGGGGATGAACTATGTAAAAAAGAAAGGTAATTTGTAGTTGATTGCAGTTGATCTCAAGGTAACATCTATTTGTTGTTGAGTTGATGTTTACATTTATTACTCAATGGTTGAGTAGACCAATAAGGAGTTGTTTCTTATCTGATAGTGTGTTTCTCTGTATCTTGATGCCTATGTTCGATGACATACTTTGATGAATTATAGATGTAATAGAGCAATGAGCTTAGGATAAGTGAGAACTGATGTAAAGTATCATAAGTTTTGTATGTTTAGTTCCCTTTTGTATTCATCACTAGAAGGTTTTTTGAACTTTGGTTCTCTATAAAAATTTTAGATTGTTGATGCAAGTTTCTTTCTCAAATTTCTTTTTCCATTGATCTCTATATTTTGATTATAATTCCTAGAAGTTGAGTAGTGATTAATAAATATAAAGTAGAGCATTTGCGTCTTTCAGGATAGTTGAGGCTGTTTCATGCACATTTACATACAATAAATTAACTAGCTTTATGGATAAACCAGTAAAATTGAAGAAACACCATGTTTCTTTATAGCGTCGTATTTCTACGGCGAGCAGAATTTCTGGACCTACCAAATTTTATTTCCAGCTTATGCTATAGTTATTAATTAGACGTCTCATTTTTATTCATTGTAATAAAGTATTCAGATCATGAGAAAAAGAAAACTTCAATTTTTCTCAGGAACTTCGTGAGACAGTAAATACAGGTACCAGCTTCAGCTTTATGCTGGGTAATTATTTGCTGATGTCGAGATGGCTTTACATGCTTTGGTTGATCAAAACAAATTCTAATGCCTTAGCCCAAGGCTTAAACTCAAGACTGGAGAACATAGGTATTGTTGAGCGTTGGGCTTGATCAGTCAAGTTCTTGCAAGGAGTATCTGGTGAGACCCACACTCACTTTCTCTCTGATGCATAATTTTGCTGTAGAGTGTGTATATGCAACTTAGTTTTATGAAGTTTTGATTGACAATTCATTCAAATAGTTAATTATAGCAAGATTTGAAACTTAGGAAAGAAGTGTAGTTATATATTTTGATCATAACCTGATCTTTTATTGATCGTATTATTTCTAGTCAATGGTAATCAAGATCTCCTAAACTCGATTATTATTCAGAGGCTAAAACTTAACTTGTGTAGTATGGGACTTAGATATTGTATAAATTTCAAAATATATCAACTAAATTATCAAAAACAAAATTGTGTTGCATATGTAGTGTGAAAATGAAATGGTTCTTGACGCTTTAGGGAAGAAACTGTCCCTCGAGATTGCAGTTGGTTTAAACGGCCGTGTCCGGGTATTTTTCTTATGATTATCAAATTCTTTGTGTTTGGTCTTACATTATATTCTATAACTGGTATCCTTTCCAGATGATAAGGCTTGTACATTTGTAGGAAGAACAACATACGGACCTCCAGAAGTCTTCAACTGATCTCCTGCAACTTTCGGGTGAAGATTCTTCTATTGACGAATAAACATCACTTTAATGATAAAGATGCAAAGAGCCTAATATACTATTTATTTTCCTTTCCCTTGCTTTCTTGTCTGTTGAATTTTTTATAGCTTTTTATTTTTGATGTTCAATAACCAATTTTACTATTCAAAATTATTCAGAACAGGAATGGCATGTAGGTGCTTGTACATAAAAATACAACTTGTGTTTTACTTTATATATATATATATATNTATATATATATTTATAACTCCCACTATATGTATATTTTTATAAAGTACTTCAAATAACAACATTGTACATGCCCTCACCTAGTAATGAGGATTCCCCATTATTAAAGTAAAACGTAAGTTAGCCTTTCCATTATTAATGGGGATTCCCCATTATTGTACGTGCCCTCACCTAGTAATGGGGATTCCCCATTATTAAAGTAAAACTGTCATGGAAGGGCTGGCCTTTCCATGACAGTTTTTTTTAAATAATTCTTCTCTTAGATGACGGGGATTCCCCGTCATCTAGTTGCTTTATGTGGTAACTTATGTTGATGGGTAATCCCCATCAACTAACACCATATTTCGGCAAGTTTAGTTGATGGAAATTCTCCGTCAACTAACTGGATTTTGCGGTAGCCTACATTGACGGTTTTTTTTTCAATACTTTAGATGTCACCTGGATAGATTACAGTCACATCCCTATCATTAAAGAGTTTTGATGACGGGTTTTCGCCATCATCTAAGCCATATTTTGTAGTAGTGCCCATGAAAACCCTAGCCCACATGGTTATGGTTATAACTAACGATGACTGGATGTTGCCACCTTAACGAACTTGTTGAGGCATCATTACGTAGGGTCCATTGTCAATTATCAAGGGATTAATTAGAATGGATCCCACATGGAAGTTTCTCTATAAATAGAGGCCTTCTCTTTCATTGTAGATGCCTTTTTTGACACTTTGAGATTTATTTTGTATTTCTACACTTACTAGACTTAGGAGAATTCTCTCTCAATTCCTCCTCCCAAGAGCATTTTCTCACCTTCTATAGGTTGGCTCAAAGTGCTCGTCTTTCACCCTTCAGATCTCAACCTCCACATTTCCAGGTTATATCTGTCATTTATTGTGACTAGATCATACCTGTAACTGCACTCACGCTACGTCACGGTCACACCCCTTTAGCTCCTGAATACCTTGTTATAATAACCTGGCATGATATCATCTAAATCCATTAACAGATCAAAGTATTAACTTAAATCCTCCATCATAAACATGATACATGAAGTTTTTTCCATAGAGAAAAAACTAGAACAAGAAAAGATGGAAAAATAGGCAGGAAAGAAAGTTTAAAAAGACTAACAGTGAAAGGCTGAGAACAATTACTAGTGTGACTAGCACGCGAGAGAAGGTTAGAGATAACTAACACTCAAAAGAGCTTAGGGATTACTAACACTCAGAAAGAGGTCAGGGTACGATTTCTAAGAAACATATTCTTGAAGGATTCTTGAAGGTAATACTTTGATCTAAGAAACATATTCAGTTTTGATTGTTGTATCAACATTTCAGTTTTGATTCTTGAGGAATTCTTGAAGGTAATCCCACATATATGTATAAGTGCGTGCATTCGTGTGTGTGCTTGTATCCACAAACACCATGCATCTGTCATACCCATCAATTAATTTAACTCCTATACAATAAATTATGAGTTAATGTATTATGAATTAATGAGTTAATATAGTATAAATAAATATTTATAAGTTAACTAATAAATATCAATAATATTTTCATCATGGATGAATGGAATGACGTGGAAAGAAGAAAATACTTGAGGTTCGGGTTACATGTAGGTTATGAACTTTAGTTTCCCCGTAATTTTTTAAATTATTTTCTTTTTAAATTCAATGCCGACTCCAAGTTTGCCTATAAAATATCATCTACTCTCGAATTTCACAACACACTAAATGATATACAAACTTTCAAATAATGATCGTTCCGATGAAAAAAACTTCCAAATATGTTTAAGGCATTTTTCTTGACATGAGATTTTTTGGTCATTTTAAAGTATGAGTTATTTAATTTTTTTGTAATTAGCATCGGTTTTCAGAACTTAGTTCTCCAACTAATTCTGATAGTGCACAGACCCTCGACTAAAAATTTACTACAAGTGTACTACGGGTAAATTAAAAAATAAATCTCCGAAGCGTAGTTATTTGACCTTTCAATATGGTATGTAATAAAATATTATTTTTTTTATAAGTGTGTACAGTATAAAATTTTAGATATGACATTCTGTTTATAAAATTCAAATCCAGATCCTCTCTTGTTGGGGAATCTCAACACGAGGTTATGTTTGTGCAATCTGAATCGTCCATTTTCAAAACGGACGGTCCAGATCTCCCTTTACTCTTTTTACTTTTTCTAACACTCTTTTCTTTTCTTTTTCTTTTCTTTTTTTCTCTCATGTTCTCAGAATAGAAGAGGTTCTATATCCATAAAATTCATACTTTAATTGTTTTTAATTGAATAAAAATATTTTATATTTTCAAGTATCATACAGCTAAAAACATAATTTTGTACACACAAATACTACAGAGCGTGCGTGGCACGGCCATGTAGTTAGCGCTAATCTATTTGCTCCTAAATATATATATCAGCTCAGGGAATTTTCTGGGTTTAATGTGATTTTTAAAAAAAATCAAGAAATAAGGTAGTTTTGAAGCTAATTCCAAAACTAAGGTGGAATTGCAACAAAGGAAGGTGTCTTTTGTAAAGACGACTTCCAATTGACAAAAGTTATCTTTAGAAAAGATGCCTTAAGTGCAGAAGCTCCCACCTGCACATAAAAATATCAACAATCTCCTAAGACACAACTTGCATACAAAAATCATCCATCATGCAGAACATTTATGACTATACCACATATTCTCAATGAACATCATACATTTTTAACAAATTTTATAACTTTACGTTTTATATTATTATTCTACAAAAATTCAAATACAAAAAATATAAATCAATTGCGTTCCACACGATGGTCGTCTTCTCATTCTTCTTGGGCGTCTTTCATATGTTTGTAATTGAGTTACTTGTAATGATGGACTTTCCTCCATAATAGCAACTATACGTTCTTCCTCTATGATGAGCGGTGGGTCTTCCTCCATAATATGTGGGTCTTCATCCACAATAGGAGCATCTTCCAGAATAGGCGAGTTTCGAGCACGTCTTCTATCTCCTCCTCCAGGAGCACTAACTCGTCCTCTCTACGCCATTGAGGTTGATGAAATGATTCAGAAGTGGAACCAAGTTGAGTCACTCACTCACCTCCAAAGGTATAAAAGATAGGCGGCATGTATGGCTCTTGCTGAGACATAAATGGTTCGTCTAGAGGCATGTGTGATTCTTGTTGACTTTTTTTAGATGAGTTGTGCACTCCATGTCTTCGGGAGAAAGGAGCTTGATAAGCCGCATTCGCTTGTCTTATTGCTTGTGCGACTATCTCACTCACATTACGGATTCAAGGTATTATCCAAGATAGCCCAGTATCATCAAGTGCCAAACTGTTATTATTGTCCAGACTCTCCGTCTACATAGATAAAAAAATAGTATATAAGTTACTTATTAAATGACTATATAAGCCTATTAATTACATAAATTAATTAAAAAATTACCATTAAATCATATAACGCTCTTTGTTGAGTTATGTATCACCTTGTGATTCTCTGATACAATAACATGTATGAGTTGTCATATCCATGTTCATCCACATGCCCCTTAGCAATGTATGTCCTACGCTCATCTCATCTCTCAATGTATGCCTAATGTTGGATGCCCCAATTTAGTTCATTTCTCCCCCTTAAATCGATGTCATGCAACCGTCTTTTGGTATCACATGGCTCGGACACACGTTGAATCATACAGATTATCTTAAAACACGATCTGGTGAATGTCATTCCACTATATGAAAGCAAATAAGGGATGAGACAGACCGCCATGTATCTCCGTGCATGATGCAGTATTCAAGAAGTGTATGGATAATATCATTATAAGGTTGTCATATAACCTATAAAAACCATATTATAAATAATATGACAAAACCCTAGTATTACATATGTAAATAAAAAGTATAGTATTACCTGATCTGGAGTTTTTCTGTCAAATACAAATCTATACACTTCAAGAACATGTGTGGAGCTATCTGTGAGACTAAAAACATCTCTCCATCTATGAGATAAATTACACAGTTAAATAAATGTAAATGATAACATACATATATAATAATCAAATGAGTTGACTTACCGTATACCCAAAGGAGGAGGTGGCATTGGAAGTCAATCTTCCCTGACATTATCATGTCTCGTCCGTTGCAACCTCACTGGTGTCAAATGTGGAAATCGGTCTCATGCCCATAATTGCAGTAATACTAGTTGTCCAGCAATATCAGAAGCATTTTTATGGCTGGCTTTGCACATCTCCCTATACAACCATGCAAGACATGCACTACCCCAACTATACTGGCCAGCCTCAGTAAAATCTTCTAGTAAAGGCAAGAACATCAAATGCACCTTAATGTTTGACTTATCACAAAAAGGGTACCTCCGATAAGTTGTAGAATATATGCACGTGCATAACGTTGCACATAAAGCTCATCATCATCAGATAATGGGGGAAATGTACAGTCAAACACGTTATAAGTAAACGTGATCCCTGTAAATCACATAGGCCTGGTCGAAATTCTAACAAATCTTCACATATCCTTGGCCAATCTTGATGTGCACTACCCGTTATTGCCATCCCATCAACTGGAAGTCCTAACTGTATTTGCACATCCTGTAGAATAATAGTACATTCACTATGTGTCATATGAAATGTGTGTGTTTCAGGACGCCATCTCTCCACAAAAGATGTGATCAAGTGCCAGTCAAGGGCGATAAACCCAACTCTCGCAACTCCATAAAACCTAGCACGTATGAAATATGGAATAATACGTCTATGGAGTGGCATGTTCCGATGAACAACTGCAGTATGTCGGCGACAACGTAAAGCACGAGAATCCTCCTGGTCCCAAACATGTTGGGATCTATCTTGATCCTGTAACTACCATAGGTCTTTCCCCTATTTGTCAACCTACTCAGCAATACACAACAATTTCAGAACTAGATCTAGAAATTCTACAAATTAATCTACAAATTCAAAGTTAATAACTACAATTTCATAATATATCAACCCATTCATAAATAAAATTTTACAAATTAAGAGTTTAAACATCACATAATTGAGAAAATGCATCTAAAATTTGAGAACCTAAAACACATGAAAATCTAAGGTTTGAGAGAGATTAAAGAGAGATATTACAAAATTGATGACATATATCCATACAACATTCATAAATATGAACAATTTCAAGATTTGAAAAATAAATTTAAGAGATCAAATGAATTAGAAATATACCTAGGGTCTGAGAGTTCTTGCTAGTAATTTGAGAGATTGAGAATTTTTTTTTGTAAATGAGAGTGAGCTAAGAGTGAGAGGGTATTATGGGGGCGAAATGGCAATAAACTCTGGCCACAATCGATGAAGAACGGCAGTGGGGAAGGGTGTTGGTGGCAGGCTGAAGGGTTTTTGTTCGCGGGCGTTTTGTTCGTGAAATGGTACTCTGCTTTCTGTATTGCGATCTTTTAAAGGTATCGTTGAATGCGTCTTTTATATCAAGATGCCTTCTGCTTTTATGAAGACGTCTTTACAAAAGACGCCTTCTACGTGGCCTTATTTGTGGCCACGCCACCACGAATGTGTTTTTTGCAAAGACGCATTCGTCTCAGTTGAACCATTCCAACTTACTTTTAAAATTTATTTCAAAAGTACTATATTTTAATTATTTTTACTATAGAATACTTAAAAATACTATCGGCTCCGGTATGTGTCATGGATAATCTAGTTGCTTTTTGCATTTAAAGGAAACAAAAGCAAAAAGAAAAACAATTACCCAAGTGCCAAGTACAAAGAACCATATATAACCAACTGTCAATGCATTGAAGATATATTGTTTTTTGAAACAGCATTGAATGAAATATAAATACCAAATTGAATAAGCATATTCCTACTTGGTCTTTATTCATCGGATTATCCCAACATTGAATTTTGAGCCTTAGACACCGAATACTACGTAACAAAAATTCTAACTGCAAAATTAAAACCTTTCTTTTCTTTTCAATTAATTTTATTTCTGGTTATTTTCCTGTATCAAAAAGCTTATTTTTCTTTAATTAAACAATTCTTCTGAAACTTCCGTGTAGTAAAAATTAAATGACAACATTCTAGTTTAAAAAATGTCAAGACTTCCTTACAAGTTATCATTGAAAAAATTAATAACCATTTAAATTTTAAACTAACACTATTTAAATAATATGTAATATCAAAATTATCAATTATTTTTCAATTCTAAAAACATTAAACTAATTTATTTAAATATTCAAACTATACTTCATTTAAACTCAAAAAAATTTAAGGCCGACTTATGTTTCGGGTTAGAAAAATTATTGGATCGGATTTTTCACATGTATAATATTGTGTTATAACATCTAAATTACACATTTTTAACAGAATGAACTTGTTTTCATTTTTAAGTTAGAGGGGTGTGTCTATGTCATCAAACTACATGGAGTGTGAAAATAATTATTCTTATTTACCCACTTATAAATTTATATTTTTGTGATGTCATTTTGCATAAATTTTTTATAACTAAAGAATATATTAAAACAAAATGATGAAGGGACCATTTGTTGAGGTTATCCCTATGATAAAGTACGTGGAAAACTTATTTTTCAGTATTTTCTCACGTTTATTTCAAGTATTTTCATTTGACATGGTAAAATTATTTAACCTGGTTAAATAACAATCTCATATTACTTTCCTTACCACTTTCATTCAAAAATTAAAAATTGATATTTTTGTGATGTCATTTTGCATAATTTTTTTATAACTAAAGAATATATTAAAACAAAATGATGAAGGGACCGTTTGTTGAGGTTATTCCTATGATAAAGTACGTGGAAAACTTATTTTTCAGCATTTTCTCACGTTTATTTCAAGTATTCTCATTTGACATGGTAAAGCTATTTAACTTGATTAAATAACAATCTCATATTACTTTCCTTACCACTTTCATTCAAAAATTTATTTTACAAAATAATTTTCTCAATTCATTTACTCATCGTACAACATATCTACACATTTTTAAAATAATTTTTACTTTCCCAAATCCCCATAAAAACCATTATTTGTTTTAATTCTTCCTACTTGATTTTGATATTTTATTTCTTCAAGACCAAAGCCTCATAAAAGTGTCACAAAATATCCCGATCCTAGAATCCTGTCAAATCCTGTTCCAAACCCGATGGAACCAAACTGGTCCTGATACTGAATTTTGAGATTTTTTTTGTATATACATAATCTAAAATTTAAATGATTAAATTGCATGTTATGATATCAACTTTTTTTAAATCAAAAGTTATTTCATTCCCTCAAATAAATATTATTAGTAAATTATCAATATTTAAATATTATTCATAAATTATCAATATTTAAAAAAATATCAAAATTATAAAAAGGGGACTATAACAAGATTATTTATCACGTCTCATTTTTTATGTGGAGGATCGGTCCTGCTAGACGGCACCGCGAATAGGGGGTTTTCTATGAATCATTTATAACATAAATTTGTATCCCTATTCCATTTTATTCTTGCGCCAGAACCAATGCATGTTCCAGCCAAGGCGGAACGAAATTGATATGGTATACATATCTATTGAAGAAAAATATATGTAACGGGGAAACTGTTATGTACTATTAACTATTTTGATGTATTAATATGAATTACGGTTATTTATATCAAATTTAATCTTGATATATAAAAGAGAAAAATTTATATGTTAATTCCGTGATATTGGAGTAAATTTAATCAAATACAAGATCAATTATTAAATTTTTTTACTAGTTGTCAGTAGAGAATCTGTATACAATTATGTTATGTATTTTTTAACAATTTGTCATTGAATTAATCTGTACGATGTAAGTAAAAAAAATTATTTTAGTTTTTGGCGTAGGAAGAAAAAATAGTTGATTTGATTTTATTGGTGAAATTAATAAATAGTCAATTAATTAGTGCGTAAAATTATAGGGAGAATTACAAAAATGGCCCCTTTTCTAGCTCAAGTCACAAAAATGTCCATAAAAAATATTATTGCAAAAATGGCTGAAATATGATAAATAATTTATTTACCGTGGTCATATTTCGGGCATTTTTACAAGTCCACTCCTAAAACCTATCTTTTTCTTCTATTTTCCCAAACAAAAACTATATATATATATATATACGTATGTGTATATATATGATAAGATGTTGTGTGTATATATATGTATGTGTATGTATATATATGTATGTGTATGTGTATATATACATATATACACGTATGTATGTATATATGATAAGATGTTGTGTGTGTATATGTATGTGTATATATATATATATATATATATTATAAGATGTTGTGCGTATTAAATCTATAAATAATCATTGACAACAAATTAAAATTTGATAAAAAAAACTATAAATAATTAATAATATTACTCTCATATAATTTGTATAACATTCTCAACAATTTTATCAAATTTTCCCAACAATTTTATCAAACTTTCCCAACAACTTTACCTAAGTTTTCTACATACTAAACAAGAAAATCATAATTTTCCAGTAACTTTTTTACTTAACTATGTGTTACCAAACATGTTAATCTTAATATCTTGTCGTCTAACTTTAACACTTAAATTTATCCAACAACTTAACTTTTTTAGTATTTTTACTTAACTCGTACCAAACGACCCCGAAATGTACAATTTTAAGACAAGAAAAACACGAAATGCAATATCTAAGTTCTTTGTATGACTTTCTTCTTCTTTTTGTTTCTAGTGTTGCTACTTGCTGAGCTCCCTTCAGATAAAAGAGACATTTTAAATTCACTTAATTACGGCTGAAGAAATTGATCTTACAATTACAAAATATATTTATTCTATGCATGTGTATACATGTAATGTGTATATATAAATGAATATATGTAATCCACTAAATTTCATAAAAAATAAATAAATGCCACACCATTCTTTTATATATACGCACACGCCAATAGATTTAGAGTCCATTGGCGTAAGTTTTATTTTGTGCATACAAAGGTAGTGTATAGAATTAAAAATAAATAAAGAGGCTTCACTCCAAGCAAAGAATGGAATTGGAGGACGATTAAACCAAGGATTATGGCTCTACACAAGTTTTTAAAGGTAATAATTTTCAAAGTATATATGATTCTTTGTCTTCTTTAGAATACTATATACTTGAACTTGAATTTTGATATTTTGCCTATCGTCTGTGGAAAAAAAACGAGAATTTTTCTTTTTTTCTTTGCTTAGAGTTCATGATTTAGAAGCTCGACAAATGCATGGTCTATATTTTTATTGTATCATACTTTATAAAGAGTTTCTATTAAGATTATATCTTTGTGCTTTTGCTAATATTAATGCTTTTCGTACATTTAATTAATTTGTTTTTGTAGTTCTAATTAATTAAGAACCTTTAATTATATTTGATTATATGGGAGCGAGCAGTGCACCCTTTCGACTTCAAGACTAGATCTAGATGAGCGGTTTTGAGGTTTGAAAATTTTCTTAATAATTACTAAACAACTCCTTTTGATTTCATTTTAATGAACTTTTAAAATCTCGATTGAATATGTAGAGACACATAATTATAATATGGAAATCTAAGATTTTCAATTTTGGTAATTATTATTATTGAAACTTTTATTTTTTAAGCAGGAGTTTGCAAATCATTAATTTTCTACTTTAATTTATGTATGGGTTGATCGACAAGAGAGGGATTCTTGTACTCTTCCAGATATTTCAATTTAATTTGCACTCGAAGTGTTATATATATAAAATACTTTCGATATTCAATTAAAAGTCATTAATTATTTGAAAGATATATGCCAATTAATTCTTCGGCTGACACCAATTTTGTGTTGATTATACTAATTCATATATTTCAGTTTGTTTATAAGCATGGATGATGTTTATGTATATGTGTTATTGTATATTTTCAGTGAAGATTTTAACTTTTAGAGTTCTAATAATTAGTACAAAAGCTATTAATATCAATTTCTGAAGTTCCAATTTTAGTTTGTTATTGACCTCCTTTAATACACTAGTTAGCTTCATTTTATTTGAAATTAACATAGATTAATTATAGGAATTACTATAAAATTATAGGCATTTAAACAGATTCTATTTTGTGTACATATAGCCATCAAATTGGCGCAAACTGTTCTGAAATATTTCATAGTGTCTTGTTCTTTCCCAATTAAAACAAAACTGCAAACGATTGCATACGAGCTATCTTTTTTATCATGTATGGTCTTAATTCAAATATCTGGTTTGCTAATTTTTTAGATAAGATTATTGGTGATAAGAATTAGCATGTGCACCAGGACATCTCAGCCAGGTTGATACCTCTGTAGTACCCTCATCATTTAAGCTAACACAATATATTATTAAAATAAGATAAAAGAGTCAACGAAAAAAAATACAAAAAAAAAATCAGTAGAACCTAAAAGAAAACATAATACAAACATCATCAAAATAAATGAAGAACAAATAGTTGGAGCATTCTACCACCAAGTTGGAGTAACTATACTAGGACCTTGAATGCCAAGCAATCTGCAACCAAGTTACTCTCCCGATAAATGTGAGTGACAATAAAGTTCATCTTATTGATTAAATTTAAACATCTATCCCAAACAGTACGCCAACGTTAGGAGATTCTCGAGATCTAGAATGAAGAATGATCACCACATAAATAGAATCTTTTCAACCATAATTTTTTTCATCTCGAAGCATAAAAAAATCGCATGATAGCACCAGCAAACTCAGCCTCGAAAGTAAAACATACGTCAATGTGAATATCGTAACAACCCTTAACAAATTCTCTAGAGGTTCTGAAAATCCATCCACAACCTGCAAGCCCAGGACTATTAAAAGTCATTGCATATATATTCACTTTGATCCAACCTGATAGTGGAGGGTGCCAAAAAATTTCCAAGATACGAAAGGCTCTAGAAAGATGGCTCGAAACATAAAACTGTTGAAGTGTCAAAAGCTCTTCAATTGAACTCTACATCGTGCCAATCTTAAAGGAGTCTACTTCATGAAATGAACGTCAAAGTAATGCAAAAGCTTCAGCAAAGATAGGTTTCCTACTCTCAAAGGTGGCTTGATTACGAATGAACCATACCACCCAAAAAACAGTAATAATAGAAGTATGTCATAGAGTCTTCAATTATGTGCTAAAAGATACATTCATCGCCACCTACCAAAGATCTAAGAAAGTACCATCAAGCTTGATATTTTTCCTAAAAACACTCAACACGACATCTCATAGCCCATGGGTAAAGGAAATTCTATAAAGCGATGATGCAAGTCCTCCTCTACGGTACAGCAAAGATGACATAGGGAAGGGAAAATATAACCATGAGCACACCATAGAGAATCAATAGGCATCTTTTCATGAAACAAGAGCCAAGTGAGGGTAGATCGAGAGGGAGGAATAAATGGCTTCCAAATCGGCTTACCCCAACTAACTGAATTCCCAACCTCAATAAGAGAGGCATAGAAAACTTTACAAGAAACAACATCATCCAAAGAATGTGTCCAAACTAACAAGTCTCCGTCAAAGCTGACCACCATTCCCTCAATCTTAGAAGTGATTGTTGGACGAGAAGAAGGAAGGACACAGGGAAACAATAACCCCCTAGATCAGTATACACATCTCTTACAAGTGACTTCAAATGAGGATGCAACGAATGATGATCATCGATCAGTCAATCAACGAAATTTCCAACAAGTTGTCTATCTAAAAATGAACATTAGAATGACGACCAACCAACCACCTAGACTCAAACATCAAAGGAGGATATTTTAGGCCATGCCAAACGGAAGAAGAAAATTATCATGACTTCAATCGATTATCCTGTTTGAAGTAACAAGCAAGAAGATAAGTGAAAACCAAAGAGTTCTTAGTAAACAACCTCCAAGTGAGTTTTTTCAACATTGCCTTATTAAGAGTACAAAATTCTTTGATGCCAAGACCACCTTCCTCCTTAGGCTAGCAACAAAACTTCCAAGTAACTGAAACAGACTTACGATATCAACTGAAATTGTCCAAAAGAAGTGTCTAATAGTAGCATTCAAATTCTTCAAAAGAGAGGAATGTCAACGATAATTTTGAAAACAATACAGAAATGAACATTGGATCACCGAGTTAATGAGACATAATATGTCCGTCATAGATAAAGTTAAGCCCTTCAAAGATTTTGATTTGCTTTTAATTCACCCCAAGGGATCAACCACCAACGTCTAGCCGCACCAACGAAGAGAGGAAGCCCTAAATAATTCATAGAATCTCATCCCTTACACATTTTAGGCATCGACAAAAAATCAGTAGTACGGGTCTCCAAGATGGCCCTGCCAAAATAAATGAATGATTTATCTCAATTAACTCGTTGACCACATAGGAAACCATAAAGCTCAAAGCATCTAAAATCACTTGCATCTTCTTAGAAGAAGCTTTATAGAAAAGAAGAACATCATCCACGTAAAGAAAATGAGCAACGATCCTAAATTTACCAAATAAGAAAGATATATACTCAATAAGTCCTCATCCAAACAAAAAAGAAGTGGCGATACAAGATCACTCTATCGTACATCTCGTGAACACCTGAAAAAGTCCTTAGAAAATCCATCACACCGAGATCCTCATTGAGTAAAAAATATTATAATAACACGCAATAAAATACTCAGAGAAATCAAAACACTTTAGAACCTCAAAGATAAAATTCTAACTGATCGAATCAAAAGCTTTACGAATGTCAATCTTTATAGTAAAATGACCATTATGACTACTATTACTATATACATTAAAACATTCAAAGACACCAACAATACAGTCAACCCTCCACAAATATCTTTCGATAACACTCCGCAAGCCATTTGACCATGCTTTAAAAATTAAGTTTGTTAACTATCATTAAAAAATTAGAAAAAAAAATCCATACAAATCATAATGATTAATATGCAGTCTATTAATTAAATAGTAGTAAAGCTTCTATCATACTTAAGCAAAATTTCGTTGGACCTAATTTAAAGTCTTTCTGAAATTTGAAACATGAAATCATGATCTCTAGTTTAAGAATAAAAAAATAGAAAAAGATAAAATCACATTTAAGTAGAGGAGTTAAAATACAAAAAAAAAACACACACACACAATTTTCTTTCCTTTTACACATCTGTCTCCTTCTTGATCTCTCTACTTAACCATTTTTTGGCTTCATTATCTCCCAACATTCACAAAAATCGTTCACAAATCATTGAATCACACTTGCACAGACTCACACGTCCAGCATTTGGATTTGGAGTTGAAGGTTAAGTAGGTGAATTTTGTTCTTTAGCTTGTTCCTCGTTTTAGGTTATGTTTGTTTTATTTATTTTATCAGATTATTAATTGATATTGGTAATCTTACAATGTAATATTAAGTATTCTAGAGTTAAAACAGTTTTATGTAATTCCATCATAAAACATTTTGAGATAATATTAGTTTTATTTGACTAATTAGTTTGTTTATTTGTTGCATATGTTAAATTTTAAATTGTTATCTATATGCTAGTTTTACATAGTGCATTTAAAAGTAAAAGTTGTGCGGTGCATGTGATATGTGCGCTTTCTTATATTCTGGTTATTTTTATATATTATTTATCTAATAAAAAACTGATAAAATATATTTATTTAAATAGAATTAGAAAATAATATTTTAATTTTTATCACCAAAATTTCTCAAAATAAATTATTTATGTTAGAAGAACATACGTGTATAGTCTAGGATACAATTTTAGTATATTACTTTTTTAATCTTTTGAAACAAATAAACTAATAACATGTTTTATTTTTTTAAATGATTGAATTTTCCTAATATTCTTCTTAACGAACGAAGCAACTTAATTATCCGGTTTATAAAACAAAATTCAAATTAAGAAGAAGAAGAAAAGTAAAAAAAAACTCATAAAGATATATACCACAATTATGAGAAAACTAAAAAAGAAAAAAAAGACTAATAATAATGCACCATTAATGAACTCAAATGAGTGAATTAGAAATTATGAAATAATGAGTGGACAAAATTGTTTAAAAATGATTATCATTTTCATCTCATTTTTAATATATTAAAGATATATATTTAATTCTAAAATGTATAAAATTTCAGGTGTATAAATTATAAGTTAGCTACATATTGAAACTTACAGTTAACATATTATATCTTACATTTCAATGGGATTGATATAATTTTATGCTTAAATATATACGTGTTTTGCCCACCCAATTGAAATTTGTATCTTAGAGACGAACAATGTCGTGTTTGGTTTGTGTTCTATTTAGTTTTTCTGTTTTTAAAATTTTAGAATGACTCAAAATTAAGTTTACGAAATACATTTATTCATTACGTCTCTTTTTTAAAAGTACTACCAAATAATTTTCATGATATTAATACTATTTTGAAGACTTTTACCAAGCATATTTTTAAATGTTAAAATATTTCAAAAAAATAAACAGGTTATTTTCATTATGTTCTGAAAACTTATTTTCAAATAAAAAAAACGCTCGACTTATTATTTTTCTGATATACTTGAACAAACTTTGTATTGCCAGCTGATAGATTAAACCACGATTTAGTACTCATATTTTATTTTTAATACTCATCTATAGCAAGAGGAGAACTTTGAGTACTTATATTTTATGGAATGACAATGAATGATTTCATGTGATCTGTTATATATTATTTAAATATAAAATTATAACGCCCTCAAAATTTTCAATTTAATAGCTCGAGTCCTTAATTAAACCTAACATATTCCTATGCTAGAGTAAAACCAAAGTCTCTGATTAATGGTTTCAGTTGTTTAGGCTTGTAAGGTGACTAATATATTCCTATATTACTTACAAATTACTTTAATTACTAAAGAATTAAGTAAACATGCATTACTCAAGTTAGATTTATTGATGTAAACATTTTCAGTATTTAAATCAATAAGTTTCTCATACAATGATAATCAATCAAATAATAAGATTAAACATTAAACACACTTGAATAAAATGCCATTAGATTAACTTCGCAATCCGAACTTCAATAGTCAAGATTAATAACTTAAAGGTTCATCAATCATTCTAGCTAAAAAAGATTAGTTTATATTGAGCTAAATCGAGCAATATCTCAGTCATTAAAATACATAATAGTAAGCTTAAAAAATGAAAAAAATACAAAAATAAAATGAAGGAGAAGGAAGGAACAAAGAAAGAATAAAGGAATATCCTCCAATATTGTCTTCTTCCTCTTCGTCCTCTCTTTCCTTTTATGTACTCCTCCTTCCTTTCTCTGAAATGTTGTCTCATATTTTCAATGCAAGGTGTCAGTTTCTCTTTCCAAATGATGTACTTTATATATAGCATTTCAAAACTAGGGCATCAAAATAAAAAAAAATGGACACTTGTCGCATGGCAAAGGGTTGGGGAGCACATGATGATAACCGTTGTCAACTATCCAACAACTTTTTATTCACAAGGGTTCTTTGCTCACTTTAAGGTGCTAGCTCGATTAAACGATGGAACATTTATCATGCATGCACGTCCACTACTGTAGTGATGCTATATCCTTATACTACAACATTAAACCAATTGATTCCCAACTTTAAAGTCCTACATCAAAAATAACAAAATAAGTGAAAATATTGATCATTTAATACCAATACAGCTAGAAAGATTGACTCATCCTATGAAAGAAAGTAAAAGCATAAATTGATAGAATAAAATTAAAAACAAACAGATCACTCTTAAATTCCTCATAAATTAAGCTTAAAAGTCAGTAGCCAACTTTAATTTTTTTATAGTTATCACACCCCAAACTTAGAGCATTACTCATCCTTTAGTGATGATAAAAAAAATATGCAAATGATAAAGTAAGATTCAGAGAGTTCATTTCACTAAAAATTTAGATTCTGACTTTTAGAGCAAACAATAATTTTCAGCCTTCAGACTAAACTAAATCAATAAGCCTATAATAAATGTATGCTAAAGTTAGATCTTAAAGGTTCACTCTAAGACACGACGTCTTAAATCTTCTGGCTCAACTTCAGCTACAACAAACAATTATCAAGTAAGAAGGAAACATCTACATTGAACGGGCATAACAAGTATAAAGTTATCGTGCTGCAATTATTGATCCATTGATTTTTTTCTTTTTTTCTTTTTTATGTATATATAACTAAAATACCTCTAAATGGCATATTTCGTGAATGCCAATATTGTGACGAAGTCACCCGATTACTCAGCAATTTCACAACCAATGGTGCTCTGGCACTGTTATTTTTCTTTGATTGTAGCAGACTCATGCCTTTAGCTGCTTTTCGACGCGAATGCCAACATTTGTGATGAGACATAATTACTCAACAACTTAAAGCAGAGAGTCATTCTAACTTTATTTTTTCACTTGCTTTTTCTTTAAATCAATGGAAGCAACATTTACATTCAATCATCATTACAACATTCAAACTTGAGCATTTATCTCTCTTGTAGATTGATTCTATAATATTTTTCTCAAATATTTTTAAAGGTATGCCTAAACATTAAGCCTCCCTACAGTTCTAAGCCTTTGAAAGCAACAAACCAAAGTTCTAAGTGCAAAGGTTTTGAGGACACGCTACACAAAAGGGAATAGCATTATTAAAGGGCAAACATCATTGACCTCTTATTATTATTATTATTATTATTATATTTTTTTCTTTTTTTATGCTTTTATATTTAGAAACAACTCATCATTAGGCGTCCTCAAATCAAAAGTTTTCTACTTAAATCCTAAAGTCATTTCATTGAAAACAAACTCAGTAAACCATTTAAAGCAAACAAACCAACATTAAAATTAGAAAGGGCATAGCCGCCCCCCCCCCCCCCNCCCCCCCAAACTTAAAGTTGTGCATTGTCCCCACAACACACAAATTAAACCAAATGTATCTTAACCAACCAGGAAATGAAAAATTCAAACAATAGAAACACATAAAACATACCAACATAGATATCCAAAATAAATCCCAGTAGAAATTTAACTAGCAGAAAGGAAAAGATTCAGAGAAGTAGCTTCCCTGATGTTGCTGCAGCAAGTTGCAACAATCCATTAGCTCTCAGTGTTAAGAGGAACTACTCAGTTCTCCTATACCCTTGGAAGCTTCCTGGAGGTATGCTAAACGCCTCTGCATGATCTTAGTCTCCTCGTAGAATTGTTCAGCAAATGATTTCTCCCTTTCAACTGTTTTCTACTTCTTTTTTGTGCTGGGACTGGGTTCAGCCTTCTTAATCTCATTTTTATTTGTAGTTGATTTATCTTTGAACTTAATGATTTTTTTTGTTTCCTCCTCGCTCTCAGATTTTTGTTTTTTAGGGCTTGGGTTAGCCTTTTCCTTTTTCCTTGATCTTTTTGCTTTTTCTGAGATGGTTTTGGTGATGGTGTTGGTAATTCTTCCTCCTCACTTTCTTCATCATCATCTACCAGCTGCTCTTCCTCTTCTTCAAACGCTTCTTCATCATTCTTCTTATCTTCCACATTTTCTTTCTCTCCTCCCTCTTGTTCAATCTCCTCATCCTTCTCAGACTCTTCCTCACCAATATCTTCTTTCTTCTTCCTCAACTTCATTAAATAACTCCTCTTCTTCCTCAATTAGAACCTCTCTTTCAGCTGTTATTCCTTCCTCTTTCCCAGCATGCTTTCCTTCAGCTTAATCACATTCAGCCTTGCCTTCCTCAACCTTCTAGGCTTGAAGAATGGCTTCAAGAAAGGCAAGCAAGGGCCATACAGGCTTTGTAAAATTTTCCTGTAATCTCTTCTTCCAGGCAGGATCTTTGGACTGCACATACTCCCAATAAGATTTTTGTTGTTGCTCTAGATATTACAGCATTGTAAACAAAATACATGCTGAGTGTATCTTGATGTGATAGCTTCTCTAAAATCGAGGCAAGGGTTTGCTCAAGGTCTATATTACCCGGTGACCTCTGCTTGGGAGTCTGTCCACATGAAAGATAATTGTTGAACAGGTTGAGGGTTCACAGGTTCTTTACCCTTCTCAGCGGCAAAGCGTGTTATAGCCGTGAGGGCTATATCACCTCTGTTAGTTAACTGTTCATCATTGACAAAAGGTACTCCAGCCATGAAACATAAACCAATAATCAAATAGGAGAAAATAAACAGCCAATTTTCTTTCCAACACAAATACTAATTTCTCTAGATATAATTCTTCTTACATTAATGGGTTTTCCATTCAGCCTTTGTTGGGTTACAATTTGGATATGAATGGTTGGCATAGTTTTGGTGCAAATGAAATGGTACCTAATTTTAGCCCTAGGTTTCTGAGCAGATCTTAAACACGTTTTTATTCCTTTAGCCAATATGGTATGTCATTTATATGGAAAGATAAGGAAAACTTGAAGAAACCGAGATGGATAAGAAGAAGAAAACCCTCTGTAATGCTCATTAATCAAAAACAAAGAAGAAAGGAGATAATATACAACTCCTACTAAGGACAAAGAGAGATAAAAAAAAGTACAAAACTAACCCCAACAGTTAAGACTAATTAAAAGTAACTACCCTTATTTATCTATTCATTAACACCCCCCCTCAAACTGATCCACAATTTGTGGACCAGTTTGTCTTTTAAAAGTACAAATTGAGATGAAGACAAAGGTTTGGTAAACGAGTCAGCAAGTTGATGTGATGAAGAAACATGTTGCACTATAAGAACCTTTTTCATGACCCTTCACGAATAAAGTGGTAGTCAATTTCTACATGTTTTGTTCTAGCATGTAGAATCGGATTAGAACTTAGAGATATAGTCGAGGTGTTATCACAATAGAGGATAAGAGATTTAGTCTGATAAACATGAAGATCTTGAAGAATCTGTCTTAGCCAACTTAACGCAGCAGCGGTGTTAGCCAGAGCTTTGTATTTAGCTTCAGTTGAAGACTGGGCAACAATGGGCTGCTTCTTTTCACTCAAAGATATGGCATTAGGTCCAAGAAAAATCACGTAACCAGATGTAGGTCTTCTATGTGTTGGGTCACCAGCCCAATCAGCATCAGAGAAAGCCTATAAGGAAAGAGAGCCAGATCTAAATAAAATGCCATGATCTATAGTGCCTAATATATAACGCAGAATACGTTTGATAGTAGCTAAATGAGATGAAGTAGGTGAGTTCATGTATTGACAACCCCGATTAACAGTAAATGCAATATCAAATCTAGTAAAAGTCAAGTAGTGAAGGGAACCAACAATGCTTCTATAGAAAGTGACATCAGATAATGAAGAACCAGAAATAGTACATAGAGGAGATTTAGGTGAGCAAGGAGAAGCACAAGGTTTAGAGTGGATCATACGATATTTCAGAATCAAATCTTTAGCATATTTAAGCTGATTTACAAAGATACTAGAAGATTTTCTAGATATTTCAAGACCTAAGAAGTACTTCATATCACCTAAGTCATTCATCTTAAAGGTGTTTTGCAAATTATGCATAATTTTGTTAACATAATCAGAAGAAGTTCCACTTATAATAATATCATCATCATATAGTAAAATATAAGTAAGAGAAGAAGAAGTGGCATGAACAAAAAGAGAAGTGTCAGCCTGAGATCCGACAAATCCAATAAAAAACAAATGAGTAGTAAACTTCTCAAACCAAGCTCTACGAGCCTGTTTTAAACCATATAAAGATTTGTTTAATTTACAAACATAATTTGAATAAGCTTGACTAACAAAACCTTGAGGTTGTGACATGTAGACTTCCTCATATAAGGTACCATGTAAAAAGGCATTCTTGACATCTAATTACCTTAATGGCCATATATAACTGGTAGCCAAAGATAATAAATCATGATAGTAGGTTTCTTTATAACAGGACTAAAAGTTTCACTATAGTCTAAACCAGCTTGTTGATGAAGCCCCTTCACAACTAAACTGGTTTTATGTCTAGCTATGGAACCATTTGGGTTATATTTTAATTTATAAACCCATTTACAACCTACAAGGTTCTTGTTAGTGGGTAAGGGAATCAAAGTCCTTGTATTTTGAGAAAGGAGGGCTTGATATTCATTTATCATGGCTTTGTGCCATTCAGAACTCTTTATAGCAGAAGAAAAGGAGGTCGGTTCAGATTTGACAGAATGCATAGAAGGAACAGAAGCAAGAAAAATTCCTTTTTAGAGATCCCATACTTGGATCTAGTTTACATAGGGTGTGTGGAGGTCCGGGTCTCAGATTGTCTAGGACACTCAAGCAGATTAACAGTAATAGAAGTAGAAACTTTTTCAAATTGACTGGAATCTAAAACAGAGCCACGTGCGGGATGACTATCATCATTTAAAGCTGGATTCAAGGGAACAACATGCAGATTATCATGACAAATAGTAGGGAAAATACTAGTAGCATTTTCAACAGCAAAATTATGATTATTAGACGGTATTCCAGCACTGGCAGTATGCAAATAAGATACATAGCAGACATAACAGATTACAAAAGAGGAGAAAACGTAGCAGAATTATTATTAGTAGAGTCTGAAACTGGAACAGAGTTATTACCAGAACCATCTGAACATACTTGAGGAAGAAAATTAGAAGAAAAGAAGGGTAAGGGAGAAGTGTACCTGTTTTTCAAAGGAAGTGAAGTAGCAGAACTAGAAGAAGCTGAAATAACCGAATTAGAAGAAGCAAAGGGAAAAAGAGATTCATAAAAAATAACATGTCTAGAGGTGTAACACCTCTTGTTAACAACATCATAACCCTTTTTCTCCATAGCATAACCAACAAATACACACTGAGTGGACTTAGGGTGGAATTCATTTTTCATGTAAGGTTGAAGGCTAGGGTACAAGCACAGCCAAAAACATGCAAGTGAGTATAACCAGCAACTTTGCCAAACAATTTCTCAAAAGGGGAAATATGATTTAGGACATCACTAGGCATGCGATTAATAAGATAGACAGTAGTAGCAAACGCATAGTTTCAAAAAGAAAGAGGAACAGAAGCATGAGATGTAAAGTGAGGCTTGTTTCAACCACATGCCTATGTTTCCGCTCAACATTATTTTGCTGAGAGGTATAAGGGCAAGTCTTTTGATGAACTATGTCATTGTCATTTAAGTAAGACTAAAAAAAGGAGACTAGTGTATTCACCACCTCCATCAAACCTAAAGGTCTTGATTTTGGATGAGAACATGTATTCAACCAAGGGTTTAAACCTCATAAACACAGCATAAACATCATATTTATTATAGATAGGAAACAACCAGGTATAACGAGAATAATCATCAATAAAGACTACGTAATATCTATGCCCATATATTGATGTAGTGGGGGAGGGTCCCCACACATCACTATGAATGAGTTGAAGAGGAGAAGTAGACACAGTAGTAGAAACATGAAAAGGAAGCTTAGTTATTTTATTGGTAACACAACTGATACAGACACAAGGAAAAGAAGTAGGAAAGTTACTAGAGATGTTAGCAGAATGTAAAATTTATCTAACAACATTGTGGGTGGGGTGTCCTAAGCTTTAATGCCATAAAAGATTAGGAAATTTAAAGCTAACATATGTACAAGAAGATTTAGGAAGACTAGTGGAATGGGATAAAGACCATTAACACTAGGTCCTTTATGCAAGATTACCCATGTTGCCTTATCCTTAATATAGAAGAAATGAGCATCGAATATAAATAAGCAATTATTATCTAAGAAAAACTTGTAAACAGAAAGGAGATTAGAGGATAAATGAGGAACACAAAAAACTTGAGAAAGAGGAAATGACGTAGTAGAGTCAGAAAGAAGAGCAGAACCTGTACGGGTTATGGGAAAATTTTATCCATTGCCAATGGAAATAACATCCTCACTAGTGTATTCAGGTGGGGAGAAAAAAGATTATGTAAGTTAGAAGAAAGATGAGTATTGTAGCCGGTGTCTGATAACCATACTTGTGAGTCAGACTGGTTTGATCCATAGGAAAAGCCAGCCATGCCGAGAGATTTGGGGTGGAACCTTTACCTTGATAAGAAAAGTTTAGGCTGTGATAACAATCTATGGCCCTATGCCCAAATTTATTACAAATTTGGCATTGAATTTTTATGGTATTGGAGGTGTCTATATTACTGTGAGGAGGGAACTTAAAATATTGGGAATATTGTGCAGGATGTGGTCCAAGAACAGAGGGCAAAGGTCCAAGAACAGGAATGTTATGACGCCAATTTGGAGGTCTGGCCCCCCTTCCATTAGTATTCCTACCAGAATTGAATTTAAAACCACAATAACCTCTAAAACCCCTACCTCTTGAGTTATCTCAGTTTGAGAAGGAAGCCAGCAATGCCGTGTGCCGAAAAATTTGTTCCTGACCCTTGCGATCCAAGAATATTTCTTCAGCTTTGAGAATCACGTGGAGTTCCTCAAGAGAGAGAGGCTTGGCCCTGGTCCTGATCGATGTCCGTAAAGTGTTGAGCTCAGGTGGAATACCATTAATGGTGCAGATAAGGATGGCTTCATCGTCAATATGAACCGAAACCGTGGCCAATTTGTCATTAAGCTCCTTGACGCGCTGAATATAGGCATCAATAGTCTCAGTAGGTTTCTTGCTTACCTATTGAAGATCCAATTTGAGCTAAAGGATGTTTGTACATGAAATGGAGGAAAATCGACGTTCGATAGAGTCCTATACCTATTTGGAGGTCTTGCAGCCAATGATGTAAGACAGAGCCATGGGGGAAAGGGTTGCGTTGATGAGAGTTAATGGTGCCTGGTCCTGAGCAATCTATTGGTCGAATCTGGGGTTGGGTTCAGTAACATCACCGATCTTGATAAACTGAGTTGGGCAAGAAATCGTTCCGCCAATATAACTGAAGATACTGTGAGCCTTCAAAATAGATGAAATTTGATATTTTCAGAGGACGAAATTAGAGGGATCAAGACGAATTGAGATGAGGTTACCTATGTTAGAAAGAAGGAAGATGGGTGAAGGGGACGAAGATGGATTTTTAGAAGGAACGGGAGAGGCAGCGATTTTTGAAGGGGTATCTACACAATCATAATTCGAAGAAGAGGTAGGAGCCATCTGTGATGTAGTTTGCGAATTGGTTTGGGAACCAATTTGGGCAGTAGCGATTTCTTGAATTTCAGAAGTAAGGTTAGGGTTTTCAAATTGATCTGCCATATATTAGGACGTAAATCTATCTTGGCTCTGATACCATGTGGAAAGATAAGAAAAGCTTAAAGAGAAGACAAAGGCAGAAGAAAGAAACATAGATGGAGAAGAAGAAGAAAACCCTCTATAGCGCTCATTAACTAAAAACAAAGAAGAAAGTAGATAATATACAACTCCTACTAAGGACAAAGAGAGATAGCAAAAGTATAAAACTAACCCCAACAATTAAGAGTAATTAAAAATAACTACTCTTATTTATCTATTCATTAACAATTTAGTCCCTGGTAAAGTTAACTGACACAGATAGTGTTGAATTGAGCATCAGACATTCCCTTAGCTAACACATAATATTCATCTTCAAAGATCCAAGGTCTAAAAGTGCATTAATAGCTTCAGTAGTAAAACAAATAGAGGTACCTCTCACGGTCACAGAAACTTGGTCATGGTTTAATAAATTTGCATAAAACTCTCTTACCAGAGGTACCACAGCATTTTCAGGGTGTGAGCGAAATTTCTTCCAGCTACTTTTATTGATAATGGCTGATATATCTTTTGGCGGCCTCATGGATGGAGTGTCTTCAATAAAGAACCAGTTTTCCTCATAAACTTTTTAGTCCTCATTTCATTCTCATATCTTTTCTCAGCTTCATCGTTCATGAGGGAACAAACTTTGTCTTCACTTTTCTTTCTCATGGCTGAAAGAAAAATGAAAGTTTTCTTAGTGAAATAGGGGTTTTGAAAGTTGATTTCGAAAGTAAAAGAGTTTAGAGAGGGAGAAGACAAAGTCCTTAGAGATTTGAAAAAGAAGGTGCGCTTGGTAAGGTTTGCAACTTGGGGTGCTTCATTTAAAACGAGCGAGCTGCTGCCCCAACACGCCACATGGTAACCAATTGGCTCAATCAGAGTGAAATTTTTGAAATCGAAAGCAAATTTCCCTCTTACGCGAATCTCGTTGAGATATTTCAGTTGATTTGGCTCCTTGGTGCTATAGCATTTGATTTACAAAGCACTGTAGCAATGACCACAGAACAAAATCCTTCACACAAATTGCCTTCAAGTTGCATTTCAATTCTTGTTTAACTTGCAATTACCAAATCAAAGAGGGAATTAATATTCAGAGGAGCAATTTATGGTAGGAATTTAAGAGCACAAGATTAAGCAAAATACAAATCCTTGCCCTAATTAGGAAAATAAACTTAAAGGAAACAGACATAAAAACTCAAATGCAAGATTAAAATAGAAATATCATGGGTTGTCACTCAAAAAGTGCTTGCTTTAGAGTATTCAGCCTAACTTTGAGCTATGACTTCATGGATCTTAAAGTGAGGTTGACATAAGAAAATTTTAAGACAGACTAACGTGAGCAGCAGCAGTACTGAGTTTGTAAAACCAGTTACAAGTAAATTTTTTCCAATTAGAAACCAAAACAAATATGTTAATCGAAGATTAACGGTTTTTGGAAGAAAATATATTATATGTAGCAGTATAATAGTAACTAAGTGTGTTTGAGAGGTGTTTGTGACAGAAATACTTTTATACATTAAAATAGCACTATTTTACTTTGAAAGTTATTTCATATACGTTTGTATGAAACACTTGATAAATTGTAATTTACTTCATATAAGAAAATTTTAGCAAAAGACTAACGTTAGCAGCAACACTACTGAGTTGGTAAAACCAATTACATGTACAATTTTTCTAATTAAAAGCTGACATGAATATGTTTTGATGGTTATCATAAGTATAAATAAAAAAATTCAAAGGTTAGCGCCATTGGATGAGGATTGTCTGTCGTTGGCTTCAATCAACAGACAAGGCAGTTTCGTAATCTAGGACCGTCTGGTCAAATATGAACGGTCCAGATCGCGTGAAACATTACTGGGGAAAAATAAAAAATGAAAATATTTTTCTTTTATTTTTAACATTTGATCTAAGCCGTCCAGATCTTTTTGGACGGTTGAGATTTAACTTATTCTCTGTAGTTGGACACCAGCTGCAGAGAATTCCCATCGAGTGCCTTTTGGAAGAAAATATATTTTGTGTAATAGTATAAAAGTAATCAAGTGTGTTCGAGAGCTGTTTTTAACATTACTATTTTACTTGAAAGTTATTTCATATGTTATATGTTTATGCGAAACACTTGATTAAGTGTTTATACAGAATTTCAATATGAAATTAATGAATTATAGACTGCACTAATACAAGAGATGGAAATGCTTGCCTTTATAGGCAACATATACAATCAGAGAGAGAAAGAATAAAAACAGTTCAGCTAAATGATAAAATGCATGAAAGAGCAAAGATGTTGGAGGTAAATTATTGGTTGTGTAATGATTTGCACCATGTCATCATTCTATTATACCGTTGAGGTGGCTTGTGTGATTTTGCATTTTTTATTGAGATGATGGAAGCACACTAGGGTGAACCATAGCGACTGGATGATAGTCTTTACTGAGATGACATCATGGTCTTGCATTGCATGTAAAAATTTTGTTGCTCGTAAATTTGCATGCAGTACTACTACTACATGAGGAGGAGGAGAAATAACTTCGATATCCCCTCAAGCCAGATGTGGATGCAAGAACATTGACCTTGCTATAAAGAAGACTGAACTGGGAAAGTGACAGTGGTTTGGTAAAAATATCAGCTATTGAAGAGATAGATGGTACATAATGTACTTCAATTTCTTCGTAGAGAAATTTTTCTCAAATTAAATGTAAATTTATCTCAATCGGTTTTGTTCACAACTACAAATTTGAGTTTAGATGACAGCAAGGTATTAGCTTTTATGACAGGTCTCTTAAACCTGTCATCCTAAAAATGGAGTGTAAAAAAATTGATTTTAACTAACATGACAGGTTTTACTTAACATGTCATAATAATTTCACTTATTATGACGGTGGAAAACTAAGCTGTTATAACCAAGAATGCACAAAATCAATGACAGTGATAGTATTGAAAATATTCAATAACTACAAAATTGTCACCTTATATGCTAACCCTAATTCCTTATCTTTCTATCTCTCACTTTTTCAGATTTGGGAATAGAGATAGGCGATCGAAGGAGAACCTAGGGTTCTTCTCTCGCTTCTCTTCTCCTCTCTCTCTCACACACACATAACAAGTTACGCGCTTTGCAACTGGAAAAGAAAATTTCTAATCAATACGCTCAAGGCAGACGAGATGGAGGCAGGCGAGATGAAAACAAGGGAGTTACAAAATGCCAGATGAAGTATTTGCCCAAAAATGAAATCAAACCACAAATTAACAGCCAAAAACTTAATCCTACGCTCCCCAATTCACTCAGACAGTCGTCGCCCAACCAATCTGAAGTTGCAACTACGCCTAACAATTATGTATCCAGGAGTAGGGTGTAGTTGAGTGACAACGGAGACTGGGTTTCTAATAGAGATCATGTTGGAAATTTCCTTAATTACTTGCCCCAAGACGAGGTAGTGGGGACTAGTCTTCGCGTTGAGTAAGGTGGAATGGATCTACTCGAATCTCATAGAGTTGTGGACCTTTTGAATAGAGAGTTGTCACGGTTGCTCAAGTTGAACCCTAAAGAGTTTTGGAGAGAAGGTACTCCAGAGATGCTTTATCTGCAACTAACTTTTGAAATTGGGATGATGCGTATTGAAATAATTGTTTCCATTTTTTATTAAAAATTATAATTTTATTTCAATTTAGAATTCTTTTATCCACCATTTGAGTCTCCAACAATTATTCCAATCATTACATATCCGATTTGACACATGGATGAATACACAAGCATACATTTCATGCTTGTTTGAGTAATAGCAATGAGATTCCCCAATATCATGCTAAGAATAGCTAGGATTTCCAGAAGAATATGTCATTCGTTTAATGAGAAATAAAATGGAATATCGAAAATTCGAGTGGTTAAAGTTGAGGCAGCTACTTTCGAAGTAACAGAAAGAAAAGCATCCATATTTTTTCCCATATAATATTGCTTGATGAAGATGTTATGTGGGTATAAGTGATTTTTAGTGGACAACTCTTACTTAGCATATCTTATTTGTTTTGGAAAAGTGACTTGGACAAGCCAGAATTATTTCATTTTTGTAGAATTCTGCTTAAAAAAAGAATTATATTGCGTGAAGTTTATAGGCATTTTTGTTCTATAATATAGGAATGAGCTCCTATTTTCTATTAAACGCATGACTGCTGAAGAGTACTCTCATGAGCTAATGTCACTATTCTTATTGACTTTTTCACTCCTCTTTAATGGTCAGGGACACTTCATTGCATGAATTTCTGGACAGCATTCTAAAATACAGGAGTTTTTCTATGATTTCCCTCATCGTGGAGCCAAGGGAATAGTTGCTGGGGTCATTGTTGGAGAGTTTGAATTAAGTCGCCGAGTTTTCATGGTATTGTATCACATGTAAGTTGCAGTATATATTCCCATTTGTTATGAAAAGCTAGGAATGGTCTTCATTCAGATCATGATCTGCGTCATCCCTTGTCTTAACTTAAAGTTTATCCTCCGTAGATCTTCTAATAGGGATCCTGGTGCTCGGGCAGCTGATAGCCTTAGTTCAAAGGATCATGGAGGTGAATATGCTATTTAATCTCTGTATGATATGCATTTGAATAGCCTTCTATTTTTTTATTCATAATATTTATGAATCTAGACATCCATAATCGTTAAAGTTACAAGTGATAATCAAAAAAATCTTGATTTATCACTGTATACTTAGTTTCAAAGTACAAGAATTTTTAATCGATATGCATATATTGATCTGTAATTTGATCTGTCTGCATTGGATGTGTATGTGCATTTTGTAGTGTAGAATTTTGTGCCCATATGATTTTGGCTATGAGATATTAAATGAAAGGAATATGGCTATGATAAGCTTACCTGCAAACTATTGTTAGGTATACAGCTAAAAATATAAAAAATGAAATTGGCAATATGCATATTTTATTATGATAAAACTACATACCAACATAAAATTCTCACTGACTAATATGTTGTATGTTCTCTTTTTCTACTACTCTGGCGTTCACTGATTTTCTCTATAGTTATTTTGCAGGAAAAGAAATTGTTGGACCTACCAAAGTTGTTTGATATATGTGCTATATATGGTCATGAGAATGAAGATTTAACAAGAATTCTGGTAAATGTTTCGACAACATACTTGTTTAGACTCCCTTGTCATCATCAATTATGTTAATGTCATAAGGTCTAGTTTGTATCTGCTTTTTAATTTCATAGTTTCCACTCAGCATTGTCTTAGTCATAGCTTATAGTGCGTTGGTTTTACATTTCCCTTACTATCATGATTTAATCATTGTGGATGAAAGGAGGAATATTGTAGGAAAAGAGAACAAGAACTTATCTTAGCATTTTACAATTAACTTTTTAATGATGGAAACACCAGTCGTACCCTTTTGCAACATAAGATCGTGTTGTGTTAGATATTAGTAACATTAGTGCATGTGTGTGGTAAATGGTTCAGAGCTGCCTATATGTTGATTGTAGAATAACTGTTTCGCAACAAGCTAGCAAAGCGGTCCTTATTTATGTTTGAAGTAAAAAAGAAGTAGAAATTACCATGATTAATCCATTCCCCCTCATTGACCTCATATTCTGACTTTCCAACTTCCAGGTTGAGAATGATTCAAATGTCCAACCCAATATCATCAACAGTTTGACTTTTGTTGCATCACATTTTTTTAGCATCATCCACACTATGCATCAAAGATGCAGTTCATTTCTAGAGGTATTTTTTTTCAAATAAACTTTGTTCATGGTTGATTCAGATCTGAGTTATTGAAGTTTACTAGTTTAGGACTGGTGACTAGCAAAGTGAAACATTATGCATCTCCCTGAGTGGTTTAACATTGGGAATTAGCTTAGCCGATAAGTGATGGTGAACGAATTGGGAGGAAGGTTATTTAGATATGTGAGGGCAAGTGGCAACATTGAGGTCTGAGTTTGGATTTCCATGATGTTTTGGATATTAGGATTAAAACTGAAGAGGCATCATTTATCATCAATAATAGTTGATACATTTATGAATAATTTCATCTTTATTTATTCTAGTGCTTGTGGTGCATTCTTTTCTACATTGCACTTTGTACAATCAATCTAGAAACCTTCATTTTTTTATACTAGGGCTCTGTCTATGCTCTCATTGAGAATTTACACCCCTTTGAGAATTCATTCCTATCGTTCTCGACAACATTGTTATTGCCATTTTACCATCATATAATCATGGTCAGTCAGCATCATGGAAATTTGATTAGTGTCTCAGTATTTTGTGTGGTGATTGTTCTTATGTGCATGCATATAACTACCAATGCTTGATATTTTATTTATACGTGTACTTCAATATCCAACATGATGTTTGGTAGATAATTTGATATTTTTATTTTGTTATTCTAAATTTTTTACTGCGGATAAAAGATTGTTAAGAAACAGGCGTGCCCACTCACACATATTGACAATACACCAACATTAATATGCACACCTTCAACATGTTCCTCGTTTTAAAGTTAAATAATATTAATGAAAAACTGTCATAGGAAGGCAGGTTTTTGCCTTTCTATGATAGATTTTTTTTAAAAATGAACATTTAATGACGGGGATTCCCCATCATTATAGGTGCTTTTGAGACACCTATAATGACGGTCAATACCCGTCATTAAAGGTTTTTTGTGGCACTAATAATGATCGGCAATCTCCGTCATTAAAGGTATTTTTGCGGCACCTATAATGACGAGCAGTCCCCGTCGTTAAAGGTATTTTTGTGACACGTTTAATGATGGGGATTCCCAATCAAAAAAAGTGTTTTGGTGGCACCTTTTGATGATGATTTTTGATAAAATGAGTTTAGATGACAGCCTGATAGATGACAATCGCATCCCCATCATTATAGAATTTTGATGACAGGTTTTCACCGTCATCTAAGCCCCATTTTTGTATTAGTGGTTCTTAAGTGAAAAAAGGATTAGATGCTAGAGATTGTGCTATTTGATTATCACACCATAACATAAGGATGGATGAGAGTGGAATGTGAAGCTGTTTAAAGAGTTAATAAGCTAAATGATTTCTGAGGTAGCAAGAGCTAATGTTCTACATTCAGCTTAGTGTTAGATCGTGCAACAACTGGTATCCTCCCTCATGTTCAATCAAAGACATATATCGTGTCCCGAAAAGCTTTCCCAGTACACTCTTGAGGCTTCCTCGACACACTTCCTCCAGCAAGGCTTCACGTATAAATTTCCCATCTACAACGGATGAGGTATGTCATTTATCCCCTAAGGAAACTATGTTAAAATAATGTCAGAATATTGACTTAGGCATCGTAGGCCCTTAGGCGAGGCGACCACCCTCGGGTTCTCCTCAACTTTGGGTTCTTTGTTTGTGTTTTGTAGATCCTTGACCAGGAGGATGATCGTACTAAGAAAATAAGACAAATATTAGTACTGTTGTGATTTTCAGCATCAATAGTTGGCGCCGTCTATGGAGATGATGATAAAATCAATCCTACTCAAAGTACTTGAAACCATTTTTCTCCCACAATGAGGGGATGAGTTTGGTATCATACACCGATGAAGTCTAGGGTTAGATGAAGTCTAGCAAGAGCTAATGCTCTGTATTCAGTTTAGTGTTAGATCGTGCAACAACTAGTCACTTCTTGAAACTCAATGTTAGAAGATTGTAACCAAGATGAGCATAAAAGCCACTGGTGGATTTTATATCATCAATAGACCTTGCCCACTCTGCATCAGAGTAATAAGAAAAGTACAATCTTGGAGCTTCATTAAAGTAGAGTGTCATGAATGTATCTGAGGAGTCTTTTTCTTACCTTCCAGAGAGCAATAGTAGGAGTTGTAAAAATTGATTTAACTTATGACAACAAAGGATATATCAAGACGCGTCATAGGTAGGCATTGTGATGCTCCAATGGGACCTCTATATAATGAAGGTTTTAGGAGAGGCGTGCCAGTTGAGCTGAGTTTAATGTAAGGAGATGTAGATGTGCGACTGGCTTTAGAGTGTAACATGTTGTATTTTCCAAGGAGATCAGTGCAATACTTGGTTTGAGTAAGGTGCAGACCAAATGATGTCTTGTGTTATGTGTGTTTCACCGACCATCGATGACGTGATGACACATGTCATGCCAAACTCAATAAGTTCGTGACGAAGGAAAGTTTCAAAGGAGAGGAACCGACCTCGTCTGGTCAGTCTCGAGGGAGCTCGGTTCACACAGACCTGAGCATATGAAATAAATCAAGGATGAAGCTCACAAAGAGAGATCGGATAACTCCGAGTACTAGAGTCATCATCATCTACCGAAAGTAACATCCTTAGTAGGCCTTCCCACAGGCTCGAACGCCCAATGCGTCTAATCGATGTGGAAGGATGTCAGATCAGCCTCCGACATGTCACTTCGAAAGCACATCAGCATTTAATGCCCATCACTTTATTTTAAATACCGCCTCCCTCATGTCCAATCAAGGATAAATATCATGTCCCGAGAAGCTTCCCTAGTACACTCATAAGGCTTCCTCGACACACTTCCTCTAGCAAGGCTTCACGTATAAATTTCTCATCTACAATGGATGAGGATGAGGTATGTCATTTATCCCATAAGGAAACTATGTCAGAATAATGTTAGGATACTGACTTAGGCATCAGAGGCCCTTAGGCAAGGAGACCATCCCTGGGTTCTCCTCACCTTTGGGTTATTTGTTTGTATTTTGTAGATCCTCGACCAGGAGAATGATCGTACTTAGAAAATAAGACAAATATTGGTATTTTGTGATTTTCAGCATCAATAGTTGGCGTCTTTTATGGGGCTGACGATAAAATCATTCCTACTCAAAGTGCTTGAATCCTTTTTTCTCCCACAATGTGGGAATGAGTTTGGTATCCTACGCCGATAAATTCTAGGGTTAGAGGGAGGATTCATCATTCCCCCCGACGGGAGAAGGGCCTTCTGCCGTCATAATGATTACACGGCGAAGGTGGAAAGATACAATAACCTCTAAGATGACCATGAAATGGGGGAGACACGCTAGTCGTCGCTCAAATAGTAGCGGTCTCTTGCACGAGAATGATCCTCCCCAACGAATTAAAAGCTCACCGCCATAATCATCATGCAGTCACGGAATCCTGGGGAAACTATCTGGGAGAGGGCGGGATGACATCTTAACTCGAAGAAACTGCCTCCTCTCGAGAAATAGCGAGACCAAAGTGAAATGAGGCACCGGATGGCCAAGCTCCTCCTTAATGGTGGAGATTCTTATTGTGGTCATCCAAAGAAGACAAAAGAAGGAGCAGCATACTGAGGGCACCCCATAAAATAACCCCAGACGTGCTTACGACCACTCACCATGTCGCCGAAAGAAGGGGGAGAATAGGGATGCCGAAGAACGAGAGAAGGCATAGACCCTTAAAGACATTCTTGAGGAAATATGTGAGTAGCTGCAGAAGATGGAGAAAAATATCGGTAGGCAACCCTCCTTCTAACTCCTTGGTGTCCCCTTGGCCACCAATAATTTTGTAAGGCTCCCGCGTAAACAAAAGCCACACAGCATGGATAAATGGGCCTGGGGCCATTCCCGGTTGAATTACAAAGCCTCGCATCAATCCTTCACAACAGGCATTTCCCAACTCCCATGTCCTATATTAGTATGCTGGCTTGCAAGACACGTCAGAATCTGAAGCCTCGGTAAGAGAGTGAGGACGGTGCCAAGAACCCTTACACCAGTTTCCAATAAGGTCAGGCTTTTGATGGGGAAGCATGTGCGCGTTTTCCTCCCCATCTCCCACAGAGAGTGGATGAACCTGTAGGAACTGAGGAGCCCATAATCGTCAAACTTCCCAGAGATCATTCTGGAGAAGAACTTAAAAGATCGTAGGAGTCAACTAATCATCCGCCGGAGCGAATGAAGAAAATAGTTTAGGGTGAGGCGACACTTACTCATAAGCAAAAATGGGGAGCTTAGGGAGTTCCTCCAAGAGAAGAAAGATGAGGCTCAGAAGGAAAGGTGCACTAGGTCTCAACAAGGCATGGGAGGCAGTAGCTTGGGAAGCAAGACACCTGACAATTTTCGGTGCTCCACTTCAGCCCTCCCTCAGTCGGACCTGAAGAAGTTATCTCATTTTTAAACAAAAAACACCAAGTACGGCGGGCATTGATAAGTCATATGTAGTAAGCAACATTCGTATAAAAGGACCGACTCTTCAACAAAGTGCTATGAATGATTAAAAAGTTATGATTGGTGTGGAAATCTAGCGCATCAATCAGGATTAAAAATGGATGACTGGTGTGGCCAATCTAGCTCACCAGTCAGGATAAAAAAGTGATGACTGGTGTGGCAATCTAGCACATCAGTAGGGATTAAAAGGTGATGAGTGGTATGGCAATCTAGCTCACCGATTGGGATTAAAAGGTGATGAGTGGTCTGGCAACCTAGCTCACCAGTTGGGATTAACATGTGATGACTGTTATGACAATCTAGTTCACCCGTCAGTATTAAAAAGTGATGACTGGTGTGACAATCTAGCTCACCAGTCATGATAAAAAAGTGATGACTAGTGTGGTAATCTAGCTCACTTGTCGAGATTAAAAAGTGATGATTGGTGTGCTAATCTAGTCCACAAGTCAAGATTAAAAAGTAACGACAGGTGTGGCAATCTAGTTTACCAATCAAGATTAAAAAGTGATATCTGTCGAGCACTATAGCTCACCACATGGGACTAAGGATCTAGCTAGAGCAGGAATGTCTGGCTAGACATCAACGATAAAAAGTGATATTTGTCAAGCACTTTAGCTCGCCAGATGAGATTCAGGAAATGCTCCAACCAGGGCAGTTACGTCTGACTAGTGCCAAAGGCACGAGATGTTTACCGAGCACTCTAGCTCGTCAGACGAGATTGATGAAAGTCTCCAGCCAGGGTAGCCGCACCTGGCTAGACGCTAAAGGCATGAAATGTCTGTTGAGCACTCTAGCTCGTCATATGAGATTAAGGATCTAGCCAGAGCAGAAATGCTTGGATAGACATCAAAGATAAAAAGTTATATATGTCAAACACTCTAGCTCTCCATATGGGATTAAGGATCTAGCCAGAGCAGTAATGTCTAGCTATACATCAAAGGTAAGAAAGTGATGCATGTCGAGCACTCTAGCTCATTAGATGTGATTAAGGATCTAGCTAGGGAGTGAATATCTGGCTAGACATAAAAAGTAAAAGAGTGATGTTTACCGAGCACTCTAGGTCACCAGATGGGATTAAAGATCTAGCGAGAGCATGAATGTCTAGCTAGACATCAAAGGTAAAAAATGATGTATGCCGAGCACTCTAGCTCGCTAGACGGGATTAAGGATCTAGCTAGAGCATACATCAAAGATAAAAAGTGAGATCTGCTGAGCACTCTATCTCATCAGATGAGATTAAGGATCTAGCCAGAGCTGAAATGTCTGGCTAGACATCAAAGGTAAAAAGTGATGTCTGTCGAGTACTCTAGCTCGCTAGATGGGATTAAGGATCTAGCTAAAGCATGAATGTTCGGCTAGACATCAAAGGTAAAAAGTGAGTCTATCGAGCACTCTAGCTCGCCAAACATGATTAAAGATCTAGTCAGAGCTTAACTATACAAGCTAAAAAGTGATGTATGCCGAGCACTCCAGCTCACCAGACAGGACTAAAAAGTACCTAGCTAGAGTAGGAATGTCTAGCTAAACGCCAAAGGTATGATATGTCTACCGAGCACTCTAGCTCACCAGAGGGGATAAAGGGAAGGCCTCAGCCAGGGCAGTCACGTCTGACTAGATGCCAAAAGTACGAGATGTCTACCAAGCACTTCAGCTTACCTGACGAGAATGAGGCCTTAGCCAAAACAAGAATGCCTGGCGAGAATTTGAAGAAATGTTTGTTGAGTGCTTTTGCTAACCATGGAAGGATTTATCCAAAGCAAGAATGCCTGGATAGGCACCGAAGGAAAGGTCCTATGACCGAGTACCAAAGGAAAAGAGTTCGATTGCAGTCTAACTAGTCAGACTAGAAAAAGGCTCAGCCTAGAGAAAGGACGCTTGATAGAACGTTAAGAGGTAAACTCCCAATTTGAGGTAGGTCCGCCCAAGCAAACCTCTTGAGTGGGAGCACACTTGAAACTTCGTTAAGGCATGTACGATCTGACCTCCCTCAAAGTGGGTAACCGTTATGGGTGTTTCATCATCCACCAATGATGTGATGACATGTGTCACATCGTATTTAGTAAGTTCGTGACAAAGGAAAGTTTCAAATGAGAGGAATCGACCTCGCATGGTCAGTCCCGAGGAAGCTTGAGTCGCATAAATCTGAGCACATAAAAGACAGCAAGGATGGAGCTCGTTAAGAGAGCTCAGATAACTCCGAGTATTAGGGTCATCATTACCCGTCGAAAGTAACATCCCTAGTGGCACCTTTCCACAGGCCCGGACATCCAATTAGTCTAATCGTTATGGTAGGATGTCAGATCATCCTCTGATATGTCACCTTGAAAGCACATCAACATTTAATGCTTGTCACTTGATATCAAATGTCATCTCACTCCCGTCCTATCAAGGCTAAACATCGTGCTCTGAAAGCTTCCCCAACATACTCCCAAGGCTTCCTCGACACACTTCCTCCAGCAAGGTTTCAGGTATAATCACCATCTACAACGAATAAGGTATGTTATTTCTCCTCTAAGGAGACTATGTCAAAATACTACCTAGATACTAAGTTAGGCATCGAAGGCCCTTAGGCGAGACGACCACCTCCCATTTATCCTCGCCTTCGAGTTCTTTGCTTGTGTTTTGCATATCCCCGGTTAGGAGGACGATTGTACTTAGCAAAGAAGACAAATATTAGTGGTATTGCAATTTTCAGCATCAACATCTTGTATGCTTCAAAATAATGAAAATATTCAAAAGAGACAGAGTCACGAGTGCAAATGTTTGCCGCAAGAAGAAGATAACTTTGGCAATGAGAGAAGTACTATTACCTTGTCATCCACATTGACAAGTATCATAATTTTTTAGCCATTTGAAAAATATAGAAATAGATAGGAGTTTTGAGACAAAGTTGTGAAAATTCCAATTGAGATAGGTAGTCTTCAATTTATTGAACCAACCTCTAAGTGATGACCCCAGTCAAGATGTTACTTTTGATGATAATAAATAATTATTGGACTAATATTTTATTTAGTGTGTTGAAAAATGTAAATTAAATATAAGAAATTATGAAGAATTGATTCGGTGCTTCAAGAAGAATATTACCCACGAAACAAGGATCGAATTTGAGAAGTCATTTGGACCCAAAATATCACAAGTAAACCAATGATCAAGATCGAGATGAGTATTAGACCGAATGAGAAAATGAAGAAAAATACAATTAACCGGGAATTTTTGGATGTAAAACCGGTCAAACCAATCAGAGATCAGTCACACCTGTTAGAACCAGTCAGACCGGTTGCTCCCAACCGGTCACACCGGTTTGTAATTAAGGAACACGTTCCTTAATTGTCAAACTGGTCCAACTGGTGGGAGAAACAGGTGCGCTGGTTTGACATTTAAGGAATTGCTCCTTAAATGTGGAGTCGGTCCATCGGGTTTCCAAACCGGTCTAACCAGTTTCTACAGGGTTTTCCAATCATAAAATACCCTTGACTTTTTCCAACTTCAACACACTTCTAGATATCTCTCCACTCCTCTCCGATAAAGTTCTGCAGAGTTTTGTACTTTGAGAGGATTGTATTTTGAGCGAGAATTTGAGAAATATTCTAGAGAAACGCTATAAAATACTGTAAGTATAACTCAGAGATCTACTCTTTGAGAGAGTGAGTGATTTTGTAAAAGACTTGAAGATCTCGACCGAGCTGCATTGACAATGTCTAATTGATAACATAAGCCAATACGGTTTGTAAAGATTTGATCTTCACCGTTAAGAAGATCGCTTGGGAAAAGTCTTCAAGCGCGATCTTTGGAGCATGGACATAGGGATAGTTTTTTTCAAACCACATAAAAATATCATTTGTCGAATCTCTCTATTTCCTACTCTTTTATTACATGCACTTTACTTTCCGTATTTAATTTATAGCATGATTATTATTTCACACTTTAATATTCGTCATAGTATTTATTATTTCTTAACTCATAGCAAATTGAGTTTTATTCTTGATACTTCAATTACTACGGTTAGTTTAATTTAATTACGTGATTATTATTTTATTGCTTGATTGTTTATCTATAATACTTACTTTTTATTTCAAGTTTTTTATTTTTTAAGTTTTAAAATATTTTTTTAATATTTTCTCTTAATAAAATGGGTGTTATTTTAAGTCCATACAATGCTTTATTTAACTTGCAGACATAAGTTGGTTTAGAAATATCTTAAAAATCAGGGGTTGTAGCATGTAGACAGTCTCAACAAGGACCCAATTAAGGAAGACATTATTGATGTCAAGTTGCTGAATCCCAACCATAAGTTACTTAGAAAGTTTGACAACTGGGCCGAATGCATTAAAGTAATCAATTCATGGGGCTTGTTGAAGTCATTTTTCCACTAGTCTTTCTTTATACCTCTGGATATACAAGGCCATTAGAATTTTGAAAACTCA
Organism: Datisca glomerata; assembly: GCA_003255025.1. NCBI lineage: Eukaryota > Viridiplantae > Streptophyta > Magnoliopsida > Cucurbitales > Datiscaceae > Datisca > Datisca glomerata. Next base: position 250,193 of record QANY01009611.1, read on the forward strand.
TTTGTTAGAAACAACTTTCATATCAGGATTAAAGAGAATTAAAGACCAACTGTTATTCATAACCAAAGAATTATTCAGAAATCATGGTAGCCTTCTAGTGAGGATAAACGATATATCATAATTTACTTATTCTAATTTTTAATTTTTCATTATTATTTTTAAATTTCTCTATCAGGTGCGAACGTGCTTCTCTATTAGTAGTTATAAAGTAGCATACACTTATATCAACAATTTGTTGGTTTTGCTTTACTTCTTTACTGTTTTTTTTGCCTATTTACCAACAAGAAAAAGAAAAATAGCGTGGCATTATCTCTAGATTATGGGACTCTTGCTAAGGTTGGGATTCCATGTGGTTACAGTACCACTCTCCATTATTCATAGACCGTAGTTTCTCTTCATTCTGCACTAATCGTTACCGTTTCCGCTTAGTCAGCTGAAATGTCTTAATATTTTAGTAGAGATTTTATATTAATGGATTTAATTAATGAAAGAACATTGTTAAAAAATAAAAAAAAAAAGATTTGCCAAACAAACCGCCTTCAACTTAGCTGTTCCCCATGCAGTGCATCCAGGTTCCACGTGGCGTTTTAGTGTGAGAAGATCGTTGCTGCTTGGAAATCCTCGCTGGATAAAAATCATCTATGTGATCGTCTATATCGCTAAATCCTCCTGGAGGCAGTGAATTCGTTGATGTAAAATATTTGAAGACGTGGCTCAATCTTAATGCGTTTATTAGTCATAAAACTGTGGGTCCCAATATCTTTTGTTAGCTCCATTATATTAGCATTTATAGAATATAATTTCTCCATTAGATATTGCTGACCGTGTGATTATTCTTCAGTGGCGCTCTCACGAAATCAACAGTCTTAAAGGAAATTCATATAATCACAACCGACATCGCAATCAAAACCCCAATTTTTGGCAGAAACAGGTGGTGATGACTGATGAGTGCGGAGATTTAAGGACCACACAGAGGAAAAGGAGGATTGAAGTGAGCTGCGCGTTTAACCATTTGAGGACAAACTTGTAAGTAAAAATATTGTTTACTTGCTCTGCTTGAACTATTTTACTTCAGTTAATACTGATTACATTTTTTTTTCTTTTTTAAGACAAAATAAATTTTGAATGATATTAATTTGACTCGAAGTTATGTTTAAACCTTTTGATGTATTGAATATTTGGCAATAGCAAATCAATTTATCAAAATTGCCACAGAAAGAAGGGACGGCGTGACGTTGAAGTTCAACAGAAAAAAGAGTTTAATTAATATGTTCTTGAATTTAACAAATGGGAGTTCAACAAAAATTTTAAGTTTTAACAAAAGTGTTGAAAGGGATTCGAAATGTGTTTGTAAGTTGAACGAAAACTCAGTTTCATGTTAAGAAAATGCCCATGACATTGAAGATTGATCTCAGAATTAACTGGTTGACTTGAAAAAGGAAAACAATTCGAGTGCCTATTTAGACGTCAATTAAAACCTAGAGTACTATCACAGTGTTTCAAAAAAGAGTTATTCTGATTTAAGTATATTTTTGATATTGATGAATTAAGTTAAATAAAATTTCTATGGTCATGTTTTGTTTCTTCTGAAACTTTATTATTCTTTCTTTTTCAATTTAGATCTGATTTTATGATTTTACGTTAAAATTAGTCAAACTTCTCTGGCTCTAAATTTTTTGTTGATGGGTATGGGCAGGTCAGTATTCTGGGGTCTTTAGAGAAGATAGAATGATGAGCATAAACATTAACATTTCAAACAACACAATTAATCCGCTTCATTCTTCTGACTATTTTCCTTTAAAAAAGAAAGAAAATAAATAAACATTAATAATTAACGTCTGACACTAAGATAGGTCAATGAGTGTCAAGCTTTTCAAACCCAATACTAGATAATTGTCTATCTAAATATCTAATTGTTTTATAAATATTTCCCATCATCTATCTAACTGTTATATTGATATTTTTCATCATCCGAAGTAAATGTAACTTAGAAAGCAAAATATCTTTATATATATTTTTTATCAACTTGTTACTCATAGAAATAAGTAAATACATCAAAATATCATAATCATGTTGATACATTCATAACATATTATATAGTGAGATCTTCGATGATAAAGAATAAAAAATAGAACATAACGGATCATTTTCTCAAGCGCCATATTCTAATTACAACATTAGCAAAACATATGTACATGTTCAATTGGGCCTTAAAAAGAAAACTAATGTTCTTGGGCGTTCTTCTCCTTCCTCAAAGTATCAATATACCTTTCCTTCATAATATCATTAGTTGAGACAAATTCCAGAAAATCATTGAAGCTAAAATCTCCATAAGCCTTTGGGTTTTCTTTGTTTACAAGCTCTGGAGCTGGCCCCACTTTCTTCTCAAACCCTAAACTATGTAGACTCGCCACTGAAATCCTCGTGTTCTCTACATTTACCCTTGCTCTGTGTATGACACTTTTGTATATCCCATTACTCATTACTTCCAGTTGGTCTCCTAGTAGGACTACCAATGCCCCTTCGATGGCCGGGACCGATACCCAATTCTTGTCTTCATCGAGGATTTGTAGACCCGGGGATGTTTGGAGTAGGATGGTCAGGGAGCTGAAATCCGAGTGTGGTGGCATGCCTAACACAAGATCCGGTTCGGGACACGCCGGGTAGTAATTTACGGCTAGTACTTGTGAGCCTTCTTCAACATCTTCTTGTAAGTAATCAGGGTTTAGTCCTAAAGTCGCTAGGACAACTTCCATTAGTTGGTTTTTTAGCCCTTGTACTGCCTTTGCATAGTTTCCCATTTTCTCCCTATATGCGAATGAGAGTTTAGTACTTCTTCATATTAGAATTCCTCATTATCATATTATGTGATAGCATAAATAGAAAGGATATATGTTGTTATTAAGTTAATTACCTATAACAAGGAGGATTTGATGGCCATAGATGAATCCATTTTGAAATTGGATGGGAGTAATGCTTGATGAAATCTCTCCAAAAATGAATCCGATCATGAGTGTGATTTATACTTGTCCCGTACCTCACGGGCTCATGAATATCGTCAGACACTAGATACATCTTGTCCTTCACTGGTAAGTTGAAGAATTTTGTCGCAGTGTCTATCGCGTCTTTCGTGACTGAAGTAGGAATTCCATGATTAATTACCTATAACAAGAATCATTTTACATTTTAGTGAGGACAAAATGGGAAAAATGCAACTATTGTTAATGCGTACGTGCTATTTCACATGATTACTTATACTTATTTGAAAACGTCTCCGGGTTGTTGTATGCATTCAAACAATACGAGAACTATATATTTTCCAAACGAGAAAAACTTATATAGATATATATACCTGAAAGAAGCCAATTTGCTTGCAAGCTAACTGAATTGTAGAGACCGTTTGCGACCGTTGAGAAGGGTCTTGTAAGGCTGAGAAGTCGACAATGGGAAGAGTGGTGGAGAAATGAAGATTAGTGTTAGGGCGTTGAGAGGGAGGAAGAACGAAGCGTTTTGGCAGACTAGTTATTCCCAGTTGGCTAAGTGTCAAAGCACTAATAAATGGATCTTGATCTATAACGTGCATTGTGTTTGTACCTACGTTTAATACCATGTTTGATTCCTTCTAGTCTCTCCTCTTTTTCTTTGCCCACTCATGAGTAAGCTTGTTGAATGCGAAGCACACTATTTATAGGCAAAATATATTTAGGATCACAGTTTTTTTTAATGTTACAGTACAACAATACTTAACATCCTTATGAAATGATAGCGTATATATAAAATATTAAACTCTAAATAACGAGGTGTACGTATGAATGATGATCTCACATGCATATTAACATATCACAGCGGTTATGAGCCCCACTGTGCTACGTACATAGTATTGCTTTTTTGTAAAGTCAAAAGTTTGGATTTAAGTTATGCTTATTATTTTCACTTCTCAGGTAACGTGTCGCGCTATCCTTTATAAGGCATACTGGTACAGGTTCATTGCACTAAAGAACCTTCATAACTATGAGAGAGAGAGGTCGCATGATATATATGATCTTTTTAGCCGCAATATGATATGAGCTCAATTGATTAAGTTGTGGGAATGAAGAAGGTAAAGGAACGGAAGCATAATTGCCCGTGAAAATAATATCGTAAAGGTGTAGTTAAAACATTTTCGAAACTGCTTAAAAATCATTTGGATTCTTAGTTTTAGCAAGAATCATGGTGAATAACTCGTAACTAAATAATTATTGTATATAGATTAAGGGGTGTGATCGTGACGCTATGTTGATGTACAAGTGTGATCTAATCTTAGTAAACGAAAATATTTTGACATCTTAAATGTGAAGGATGAACACTTTAAGCCAATATGTAGAATGTGACAAAATATTCTTTTGAGAAGAAATTTATAGAGAATTCTCTAAATCTAATGAGTGGAGAAGTATAAAATGAATCCGAAAGTCCAAAACTAATAAGGCCCTTAATAATGAGTAAGATCTCTATTTATAAAGAGCTTCTAGGTGGAGGTCTACTTCAACTGATACATTGAGTACTTGGCAATGGAAACTACGTAATCTCACCTCAACAAACATTTTTTAGGCGACAACATCCTATAATCACTCATTGTAACAATAGTCGCACAAGCCAGGCATCTACGAGGAGATTCTCATGTATGCTACCTCACGTTGTGCCATGTGTCATCTGTAGTGACTGTTAATGCGAAAAATATGTCAGCATCGATTGTCAAGGAGTCCGTCACGCGTCGCTCGGTGATTCGTCCAAGGGTATGTAAAAATCAATAACGATCGTGAAAGCAGTAGGCAGGCACCAGGGGGTGCCCCACCTAATGCACTCCGACGATCAAATCAGTAGAATGTTTAAAAATAATAATAGCAATATGGAGAATTGTTCACCATTAAATGAGGATCATCATATATTTATAATGATTTTCTATATCATTCAAACGTCCAGGTTCAATGTATCTTCTTCCTTATTCTGATAAGGAATGGAGATATCTATGGAGAATATTCTATGATCAGGATATCTTGGTTATCATCTTATCCTCTTTAACAACCACTGAGTTTGCGTGATAGATTTGATGTGTGCCTGTCATTTCCTTGTATGACTGATTATTATATCTTATCGCGACAGGAAAATGATATCGGCTATCTTGAGTAGCCACGATCCTAGATATGAGATTATCTCGTCATCCGTGTGACCTCGGTAGTGTAAGTATAGGTGGGGTCGTGTCAATCGATTTGGTCGTGGAGGGTGCCTCGGTCATCATGATGACTTCGTTCTCGGAGGAGTCCTCGGTTTGGGCTTAATGTGGACCCTACCCTAGAAATATGAGTATTAGGCATTGTTTGAAAATATTATTGAGTGGGCTTTAGCCCGGGTGTTTTTTCTCCCATATAGTTTGTTCCTACTTCTTGAGTCCAGAGCATGTTGTGAAGGGAGCCATGAACATTTACCCAAGACTCTATCTTTGCACTTAATCGAGTGTTAAGCATATGTTGGCGTTGAGATCATCAAACAGTAGAGTTTGTGTCCAAATATCTAAGTATTTGTTGCTGGTTCATGATGGCGTCTCAGAGCATCTTGTGATTGAGACGAGCTTTCTTCATATTTTTCAATTAACTCTTGGAAAAAAAGTTGTTAATTTGATCAATATTGGACTTTTTCATGTGACGACGTGCGTGACCATGTCAGACCTTATGCTCTATGTTAAGGTTTGTACGAGTTGATCCAAGTAATTATCGGGATCAAGTCCCTATGTTTTTCATCTGGCAGTCAGGTGGCTTGAGTTGGATCGATGGTCATAACAATAAAACTTTTACACCTTCGCGTGAACTCATCATGAGGACTTGGAATTATGATTGAATTCATTTGATCTGATGTAGGTGATAAGAAGGCCAGTCCGTTGGGATTGCTTTACTGTAAGGTCAACTTGATGTTGTGACGTTATAAGGTCTAGGATAGGATTTTTTTTCCAAAATCCTACATTGCATTCTCGTGTTGATCCATGCTTGACCATGTATTTGGTACATTACTTTAGCATCTCATTGCGCATGGCGGATGATGGAGTTACATTTTTAGAAACTAAGTTGTGGCTGGGAACCAAAGTTTTGATGCTTTGGTTGTTGTCTCTTTCTTATAACTCAATGTCTGAGTTTTCTTTGTCTGTCCAAATCACTTAGTGATTTGGTTGTCTGAGTCGCCCGTTGCTTTATCTAAAATTTGTAGTGATTTTGTAGCGTAGCTTGGCACAACGAGTGTCTTTGAGCTAGCCTAAAAGAAAATCAAGCGGTTCTTCTCTTAGAGAACAAATGACTTTTGAGTATCTATGGAGTGATGCCACATCATCGTGCCATGAGTTTGACAATATTCTTGAGTTACTGAAGGTCTTAGCTTCTATGCCCCTAGAATATCGACCAAATGTATCCCATCGGGCGGTGGGCTTGTATCTGGTCTTGTTGACGTTCTTCATTTGAAATGAATTGTTTGTTCTGTTGAGCTCGTCCTGGCATCTCTCTGTGCTTATGTTTTGGCGCATGCAATTCATCAATGCTTTCGCTTTCTAGCGCGTGCATGCAATTCATCAATGCTTTCGCTTTCTAGCGGAAGGTTTTGGAGCCCTATTTGCCTCGTTAGCTCAAATCGTGTTTGCTCTCTCGTGGGACCATTTTTGTAATCTATGACTTCTCGGGTCTTGCTTGATGTCTCTCATAGGAGCATTTGTGTAATATGTGACCTCTCATATCTTTTGGAGTATTTGTGTAATCTTTGACCTCTCGGATCTTGATAATTATACTTGCTCTCTCGTGAGAGCACTTGCGACATCTCGGATCTTGATAATTAAAATTGTTCTCTCGGGGGAGCATCTGCGTAGTTTATGACTTCTCAAATCTTGGTAATTATGCCTGCTCAATAATGGGAGCATTTGCGTAATCTGTGACCTCTCGAGTCTTTGATAATTAAAATCGCTCTCTCGTGGGAGCATTTGCGTAATCTGTGACCTTTCGGGTTTTGACAATCATAATTTCTCTCTCGTGGGAGCATTTGCGTAATTTGTGACCTCTCAGGTCTTTGCAATCATACTCGCTCTCTCATGGGAGCATTTTTCCTGTTTTAACTGCACTTAAATATTCCTAGGAGATTTGCATCGTAATTTTATTTCTAATTTATTATCCCATATCAAGCGGGCCCAAGCGATTTATAGACCTCGTGTTGAGGTATCATGGTGATATAATTAAGAGATTATGAGAATTTATATTATGTTATAGGATCCCGTTGCTTATAATGGCTTCATACTTGATATCACACTACATTAATGCAAATTCGAGCTTTGTGGTCTCCGTCTGAATCTCGAAACTTGCTATTGTCCAAGATACTAAATAATATTTATTGTATTATTTTTCTCAAAATTTTAAAGGAGATCATCGATGTGACTCACGATTTTGAGAGAATAATAAATTTAGAATAATGTTGATCGGAGTTGTGTGGTCCGTATATAGATCTTTGTGGCCCACGTCTCGATCTTGAAGCTCACTCATGTCTGAGATATTAAATAATATTGATGCAAATAATTACATTATTCTCCTTACATTAATAGCACATCAAAAAGTGTAAATTAATTAAAGAAAATTTTGCAATTTAATCACATTAAATAAAATATAAATAATACACAAATAAATTGCATAATAATAAATAATAATAATAATAACGTAAATAAATCTTCCCTGAAATGGTGTACTGATTTTGTGCCTTTTTGTCTTTCTTGTTCATTCAGAACTTGATAACATTGACTTTGAGGAGCTGATTGGGCCATCTGAAGAAGGGAACATGCGTTGGGCCTGTGAAAAGCAATGGTTGGATGCTAATTGAGGTGGTGAGGCATGTACAAAAGAAATGGCCAGCCGCTAGGCTTTGTGCGACTTGGGCCATATGAGGAGCCAAAGCCTACGCCAGAGCCTCAGACTCGCGGGCCGTGCGCGGGTCAAACCAGGCTCAGGTGAGGCGCGGGTCAAGCTAGGTTGCGGGTCGCACTCATGCTCCTTGGGCCGCGTGCTAGGTAAAGGTCTGAGCTTTCTTCTACAGGCCCACGAGCAACAAGCGAGCTCTCTATTGGGCTCATTTTCAAGGACCCATGGGTTATGATCCGGGTAGGTTAAACCCGAGGAGCTGAATCTGGGTAAGGATGGAGGTGGAGCATCGCCGGAGCGCATGGGGCGCGTGAGACTTCTTCCGGTGATCGTTTTCGGCGAGAATGGCTTCAAAATACTGAAATCCTCATTTGAATGCTTTTATAGGTGCCTTGGAGTCTGAAATTGTGTCTTTTTTAGTAGATCTAAGTTTCAAGTTTCGGTAATGGAGGAGAGTTTCTCCTTCGTTTTGGCTGCAGTTCTTGGCGTGGAGAAGGCCTGACGCAGACCTAAGTGAAGCCGAGCCACGAGGGTGTGTTGGGTGATAGACATGGCGGCTGTGGTGCTCCGTGAGCCATGGCTCCGTCGGTTTTTGGCGACTTGCAGCTTCATAAATTGTGATTTTCATTTTTCTTCCAGTGTTAATTTGTGGCGACAGCCGATCATAACCAAAGAAACAGATTTTTGTGCTAATCCCTACATTCTCATTCTTCTTTTCTCATTCTTATTCAACCCATATTCAAGGATCATTTCACCGTTGCAGCGACGATTATGACAACGGATAAAATTTTATGATCAATTTTGAAAAATGGAGATCTACGTTCCCACAGACGGCGCCAAATTGTTGATGTGAAAAATATGCCTGCATCAACTGTCGAGGAGTCCATCACACGTCGCTCGTTGATTCGTTCAGGGGTCTGCAAAAATCAAGAACGATCATGAAAGCAGTAGGCATGGCAATAGGGGGTGCCCCACCTAATGCACTCTGACGATCAAGTCAGTAGAGTGTTTAAGAATAATAATGGTAATACGGAGAATTGCTTACCATTAAATGAGGATCATCATATATTTATAATGATTTTTTGTATCAGTCAAACGTCTAGGTTCAGTGTATCTTCTTCCTTATTCTAATAAGGAATGAAGATATTCACGGAGAATATTCTTTGATCAGGATATTTTGGTTATCATTTTATCCTCTTTAACAACCATTGAGATTGCCTGATAGATTTGATGTGTGCATATATTTTCCTTGTATAACTGATTATTATATATTATTGTGACATGAAAATGATATCGGCTATCTTGAGTAGCCACGATCCTAGGTATGAGATTACTTCATCATCTGTGTGACATAAGTATAGGTGGGGTCGTGTCCATTGATATGGACGTGGAATGTGACTTGGTCATCATGGTGACTTCGGTCTCAGAGGAGTCCTCTATTTGGGCTTAATATGGGCTCTACCTGAGAAATAGAAGTATTAGGCATTGTTCAAAAATATTATTAAGTGTGCTTCAGCCCTGATGTTTTTTCTCCTCTACAGTGACCACGAATCTGGGGTGGAAGAAAACAGATAACAAACCACATTGAAAGATAGGCCCTCATCCAGTACCCTCCCAAAGAGTGGCCTAAAAATTAGGTTCCTTCCCAAACTGGGAAGATGACACATCCATGACCCTTAAAGAGGCCATATTGGTAAAAGGATGTTCTTTATAATACAACATAAACTTGCCCTGATCCTACTAGATTCGTGCCTCCAGAAACATTCCGAAGTAAGGGGTCACTTATGTCTTTATTACTTTACTTAGTGGTTACAAAGGGTATGTGCGAATACGTCAAAAAAGTACAATTACATTCTGATGTGGATTGAACAAAACATGTTGAAAAGTCAAAGATAACACTTGGTAATAGTTCATGAGCGATCATGTGCAACTATGGTGAGCAAAGTTGTAGCGATTAACCATCATGTACATTTAGCCTCGTGTACAATTTGATTTGAAACACAAAACTTGTACTCAAATTCTATTGTAGGACCCTCGAGTGATGTAATTTAATAACGAAGCATGCACCAACTATACTTTGTTTTTTTTTAATTTGTACCCCTCGATTGAACTCATAACTTCTTGGCTATAAATGGATATTTTTCTTATCTCTATTATGTGCTGCAATCAAGCCTCTGTTCTCGTGTGCATGATTTCCAGGAAAAAACTACACTATTCGAACCAACACCTTTGTACTATGTTACAATTGTGAAGCTTTCTGAATCAAGTAAGGTGTTTGTCCCATGGAGAAGTGTCACCACAAGGTGTTTGCTCTGCGAAGAAGTGCCATTTGCGAGGATGGATTGATGGAGATACTGATACTATAGAGCGGGGGAGGCGCCAATGTAGAATATCTGCATTGACACCATCATAGGGCGAATGCGGAGTACCTCTTATGCAAAACCTCAACTGCAAAGGCTTGTGATAAAGCCTGTAAATGTACATCATAGATCATTTCACATTCGAGAGTGCTAAAGCAAAGTCATTTTCCTATTTTTTGTCGGCATGGAAAGATTTTAAGGCTCAAAAGCTTGATCTGAGTTGGTTGAGGCCTTTTATCTGTGATAGTAAACCGTTCCAGAAACGTCTCTCAAGAATGGATAACCTTGACGCTCTTCACTAAAAGCTTCGCGATGAATTCATGTTTTTACAAAGGAATAAGGAAGCATAAGTTAGCTGCAGTAAAGAATCCTAATGTCAATTTCAACCCATCTGATAAGATTTTCAAAGATCCATTTACTAGACGTTAGATTTTTTGTTGTCTCTACTTTGTTTTTCAAAACTTTGTAGACTTTTTGAAGTCTTTTTGAATTTTTGTCCATGTAGTTGAACATATTTTATCCTTTATGAACCATTATTTTGAGTATATTGTTTGGTGTATGCACCTTCTCCTCGCTTTTAAAGATAAAATGAGATGTTAGAAGAGCATAACAACAAATTATCAGGTAGAAGCAAGTAACATTGGATAATAGAGCGATTGTAATATTGAACACTAGCATCACGTAGTGATATCATGGAATAGCGTATGATCATGAAACCATGGTAGTAATTTAACACATTATATGGTAGGATTAGGTAACATCATATGATAACATTAAGTGATATCATTGAATGCTTGTATCAAATAGCATGTGAGCATGAAGATTGATAATACATCATCTGGTAGTAGTTAATAACATTATGTAAGAGCAATCAGTGATAGCATCAACTAGAGCATCAATGTCTGAAGATTAGTGGTGTTTTAAACATATTAAAACATCACCTTTTCTGATCATTTCAATCCATTGTGATTCATTTCTAACTCTGATTGTGGCACCATTGTAATTTTCTCCTTATTATGGGTGTGACCTTTAGATATTCAATTTCATGTACAAGTTATTTGCCATGGTGGTTTAGCAGCCATCATATGTCGTTTAGCAGCAATTTTACATCCAGTCTCAACCTATACCTAGTGATCAGTTGTCGTTATAATTTTTGTTTCCATGGGTGTACCTGACAAAGTGAAACACCCAATCTATGAAACCTCTGACACACACGCTTAGAGATAAGGTACATCCAGTCCTAGCCTACACCTCGTGATAATTGTTTGTTTCCATAGGTGTTCCCAAAGTGAAACACTCATTCTAAGCGACATGTGATAGTCGCTCTTAGATATGAGACACGTACAATCCTAGTCTATAACTCGTGATAATTTTTCGTTATGATAAATGTACTTGGCAAAAGTGAAACACTCATTCTATATCTCATGATAACATGTGACAAACACGCTTAGGGATGGGATACGTCAAGTCTCATCCTATATCTCATGATAATTTATTGTTATCACAGGTCTAGCGAAGTGAAACACCAATTCTAAGTGACCTCTGATAGGCGCGCTTAGTGATAAAATACATTTTTTTCTAGTCTACACCTTGTGATAATTCGTCATTGCCATTGGTGTAACTGCCGAAGTGAAACACTCATTCTAGGTGACCTATGACACACGCGCTTAGAAATGAGATACTTTCTTTGATATGCCAAAGGAGTGAGTTCAAATTGCCGGACAAACCTCGACCGTTGAGATCTTAATTCAACTATGTTGGAGTTACGTGATTTACAGATATGAAAATTCGTGGTTAGATCATAAAAACAATAATATTACCTTATGCTTTACTCATGTGTGTGCAAATAAATTAACTTGGCCAAGTATTCAATGAAACGAGTCATTGAATAAGCCTTGTGAATTGTACGAGACAATTCACTGTTATGTCGTTCTTATTCACAGTCAATAAAGGAGATAAGAAAATAATGACAAGAGGGGTAAAATATTATTTTTACATCCCGCTCTTGTTACTGACATTCGCGAAGGGTAATATGTTAAAATATTCTGTGGACCATGAAATGAAAGTGTTTATTTGCACCAACAGAAAATGTAGCGTGCATGAATCGAGAATTGATTCAACATCGAACCTATAGTGGAGTCGGATGATGTAAGGATTAAATAGGTCAGAAATTTATAGAGATAAATTCACCGGGTATTTGAATCCTATAGCTTTATTAATGTGGGTCCATTTGGTCTTACGAGTAGCTCATGAGGAAGGGAATAGAAGAAACAACATCAGTTGGACCAAAATGTGTTTTGAGCCAAGGTGTATTTCCTGAACTCATACGTGATGGGTGTTGTCACTTTATTAGTGAAGAACAATTAATTGATGTTCAAATTAATTAATTTATTATTTTTTTAATTCTTGGATAATTGGTAAATAAGGAAAAATTAATTAATTAATGGAGATCAATTTAAATTTATCAATTTGGATTGATGAATTTGGACACAACATTGACTCTAGAGAAAAATGTAATTTTTGCCAATAGTAAAAAGTAAGGGGGTGAATTTCAAAAATTACACAATATGGGGTGTATGTGAAAATTTCAAAATTTTTATATAATGGATGGCATTAGAGTTGTCTCCCTAACCTAAATGTGTTGACACAACCCTAATAAGACAGAGTAGAGAAGGTTTCTCTCTCCCTTCCTACTTCTTGCCGTCGAAATCACCAGAGGAAGAGAAAAATTTGATTTTTCTTCCTTAGTTGTTTTGAGAACCCACACTCAGTTTCTAACGACGTTCTTACAACATATACTTCTGAATCCAACGAGTGGTTGTTGATGCGAAGACTAATTGAAGTTCTTGACTTTGAAGATCGAAGAACGTGAAGCATTTAATAAGAATTCCACCAATATGAATAATGTTTTTGACTACGTTTAACTTAATCTGAATAATCGTTTGTATGGTTTTACAATTTAATATGATTAAATTCTTTGATGAGAAATGTTTTTGATATTCCGTTCACGAACCGTTCGTGGTTCAATGATTTTTTTCTCAAATTTTAAAACCTGATCCAACAGCCAGCACATGATAGGCGCCCTTGGCAGGTTCTTGTGCGGACATCTGTACTGGCGTTGACGTAGGTTGCTTATGCCAGTACATGTGAATTCTTTGCAGGATTATTCTTGATGAACGCAATAAGAGTGCTTAACATTGTTCAAATCTCATCATCAGAAGCCTATAGGTCATTGTTGGAGATTTACCATTCTTTGATAGCTGCTGTGTGATCCAACCCTGGCGCAGCAGCGACTACTGTGGTGGCGGCAAGTTCCTCCGATGAGGGAGTGTCTTCCATCTTATAGATTGCCAGGTCTGCTAAAAAGATTGTGTCACTCTCTATCAGAAAATAAGTCTTGGTAGATCATCCATGGCCATTTATACATTCAGTTGTACAATAACAAATCACTCCTCAGCGGAGTCTCCAAATGTACTGCCAATCTGAAGAGTGAAGAACGAGTACTTTGAGCCACTCTGTAGATGGTGACAGAATACTTTTGAGAAGAGAAATTTATCTAACTCTAATGAGTGGGGAATAAAGCAAAACGAATAAAAAAGTCCAAAAGACAAAAAGCTCTTAACAACAAGAGAGAATGCCTTTATTTATAGAGAGCTTCTAGATGAGGTCTACCTAACTAATCCATTGACTAGTTGGTAGTAGACTCCATATAATCCCACCTCAAACACCCATAGCCTCGTTGGCCAGGCATCTACGAGGAATTCTTATGTACACTACATTCACATTAGTCCACGTGTCACATCGAATGACCACGAATCCAGGGAGGAAGAACAAAGATAATGCACCACATTGATGAGATAGACAACATTCCTTCAAGACCCTTCTAAAGGGTGACGTAACACCTAGTCCCCTTCCCAAAGTGGGAAGACAAGACATCCACCACCTTCAAATAGTTCATATCGGGGATTGCCATTTCTAATAAAGTATAGACTCGTCCCAATATTACCACACCACAACCCCCAAAAATCTTTCCTCGCAAAGAACCCAATTAAGTCTTGTAACTTGACTTAGTGACTATAAGGATATGAACAAATACATCAAACGTGTACAATACAAGATACGATTGTATAAGTTGATTCTTGATGTGGATCAAGTAAACATCTGGAAAAGTCAAAGATGACACTTAACAGTAGTCCATAAGAGTAATCATGTGCCACTGTGTGGAGTCAAACATACAGTCAACCATCATTTATCATGTACAATGATCAAGTCGTAAACATATAGTCAACCATCATTTATCATGTACAATGATCAAGTCGTAATTAAACCATCATTTATCATGTTCTAAAAACTATAGTATATTGAGGCATGTTTAGATCATCTGGAATATTAGTTTACGAGTTCTTTATAGGGATGTCAATAGGGCGGGACAACCTCCCTTATCACCATCCTCACCTTCAGATGTTAACCGCATCCCCTCCATCCTCATTTAAGGGTACACACTAGGAGGGGATTATGAATCCCCATTAGAATCAGGTTGCATATAGGTTAGCCATCCCTTATTTTAGGCTTGAACTATGTGTATAATTTCTCACGGCTAGCCGAAGGTGATGGTAGAGGAGAAGAGGACGGTAAGGAATGAAGAGAGAATGATGACAGTACAAGTAATGGAGATTATTTGGGATGAAAATAGCATACGAATTGTCTTATTTCCAGACTAAGTTAGCTAATGTGGCGAGGAGAAGTGCTAAGGTAGGGTTGGGACATAGGGTTGTGTGTCGTGGGGGTCATTTATGAAATTTAAAATTAAATATTATTAATTTTAAAATAAATGATTAACAACATTTTTAACTCTCTCAAAATGTTGTCCAAATGCATAAAATTACCCTATGCATACCAAATAATTAAATATTTTAAAAATTAAAATAATATACCTTAACATATATGAATGAAAATGTTATCCATGAAATCTATAGTCGAAGACTAAAGATAAATGAGACTTAAGGAGGAGACATGTTTTTGGACTTCTTTGTCCAACTAACTTAATCTAATTCTAATTTTTACCACTATAATTTTGATGGAAATATTAAATTGAAACATTTAGTAACTTCTTACTCTATCGAGATCAAATAGTTAGTGGAAGTACGTTTTGCCCACGGCACATCCTTATATAGGCACGCGTGCTCGCCCACATATAGATATCATAGTATGTATAGTTTCTATATGAGCAAAGCAATATACTTGGATTAAGTATCTTCTATAGGGTATAACAAAACCAATATATATAATAATATGTAATAATATTAGATCATGGAGTTTGTTAATTACATTTGATTAACTGTGTAATCTAAAGTCAAACTAAACGTTTCGCCCATAATTATGCTAGACTTCTAGTTAGTGGTGAATCTAAGATTTTAATTTAGGGGAATGAAAAATGTCAAATTTATAAAAAAAATTCCTGAAAATTTCACATATTTATTTATTACAATTTTTTAAGACAAAGTCATTTTTAGTCAATAGCTAATTCTTATTGATAACATCAAGATTCAAGATAGTTAATTATGTCAGTGATTCATAATTCTGTTCTAAATTTTTTTTAATCAGAATTATGATGTCCGATTACTCAACCAAATTATCCAAAAAGTGAAATAGAAAATAACATAAGAAAGCATAGATTCTAGAATACGTAATGTTAATAAATTAAAATGTCAAAATAAGTTATGCATTTAAATTAGCTAGTCTTTTTATCACGTGCAGTTATGCATTTAAATTAGCTAGTCTTTTTATCACGTGTGTTGCGCGTGCTTATGTAAATCCCTTAAAATTTTAGATACAAATAACTAGTTAATATATTTCAATATATTATCTGAGTAAGATTTTCATTATGAACTTAAATTTTTTAATCGATAGAACCTAACATGACTTTTTATACTCCATATGACAATTGACTATTGGTTTTTCAATTGTACATTTAATATTGTCATATTCAAAGAATAATTAATTATGAATTACTAATATTATCAATATTTTTTAAAAGATTCATGATCAATATCAAATACACATCACATTTTTTAAAGATGGTTTACCAAGATTCATGAACATGTCCTTGAAAAAAATAGATTGGTGAAAATTTCATTATGTTTTTAGTGATTATACCATGCATCAGTTGTTAAATTAAATAATTTTTAATTATTTAATAATATAAAGTAGTGAGAAATACAAAGATCACAAGTGACACATGTTTATCTCACAAAAATAAAAAAAATGCTACGATAGTGGCAAAAAACCGCTATCGAAACATTTTCATAATGATTTTCTAAACGTTATATTTGGCAACGTTATTAAAAGTCCGACCTTACCATAGTGTTTTTTTGCCGCTATCAAAACACTTTTTATAGCGTTTTTTAAACGCTATAGTAGACCTACCAGAGCATTTTTTTCAACAATATGGTAGACCTATCATAGCGCTTTTTCAATGTTGTTAAAGATCTACCATAACATTTTTTCAACACTTGACAGACCTACCATAGCACTTTTCAACGCTATGATAGACTTACCCTAGCATTTTTTTATAAGTTTTTTATATTACTTATTCTTGCCATTGTACAAACTTAAAAAATAATATTTTGACAAAATATCGAAAAATAATAACATCACATAACATTTTAAATTATTTCTCAAAAATGTTACAAACTATTGTCCGTTAAAGATCATAGTTTCAAATGACAAATACATATTGATTTTTACATAGAACATGCAAAAGTAATATCCTAAGAGAATGATTAAAATCTAGTAAGGCTCCAAATTTAATTATGAAGCTTCATACCGACATCGAGGCAACATGTGACTTGCTTGCTTCTGTTGACTTTGTTTTAAAGTATAATTGTAACTGCATATTTTTAAATAATCCAGAAAAATAATGAATTCATTTATACAAACTTAATCTAGAAAATAGTGTGAAAATGTACTATTCAATATAATATTACTAAAGATAAATAAATAGAGTAAAATAATTATTAATGATTAATAACACACAAAAATTAATGATTAATAAACCTAACCAACAAGAACAAATCAACACTCAACACTTATCTATGAGCTTTTACTCCCCACCCCAAAAATCGAATCTGATTTTAGCTCTCAATTCAATCCTTTTGCTTCATATAAGACATTTATAAACAAATGATAGAATCAAAAAGAATAACTACAAAACATCTAAGAAGCACATTCCTTAAGATAAATAATCCTAGACATGTTCAACACTTCAATAAACAAAAATCAGTCCAATAATTGCAATTTTGTCTATAACATAGCCCTACCAAGAATTGTAAGTGTCTTATGTTATTGGTTGCAATCGGTCCAATAATGATGAGAATATTAAAAGTCCAAGTGTAATATAAGTCTAAATCAATTACTAACACAAGCACAAAGCCTTGAAGTCTCAAATTCATCGCAATGGAAATGGATACAAAGTCTCAAATCATTTACTAACACAAATATAAAAATTCATTACAAAAGAAGAAGGTTAGTAACCGAAGATCGACTCTATTTCTTTAGTAATGTCAATCGAATCAAATAGAGTAAACGAGGAATGAAAATGATATTATAAGCCTAAAAATCAAACCAATTGCTTACATAAAAAGGAACCAACTGAAATCATTTACTAACACAAACACAAAGCCTTGAAGTCTAACACAAACACAAAGCTACTTCCTCAGACTATTTTTCTTATCCATCAATCTTATTCAGCGTTGAGGTTTTCTTATCCCCATCTGAATAATTGATTAACTTTACATCAGCACGTAACAATAACAACATAAACAAATGAATTATTACCTTATTTGCCTTCTCGTTACCATTTATATCAGTTGCACAAGAAGAAAGAGGATATGAGCAACATATTCTAACATGAACTTTCAAAGGCAGGGCCAGACTTGAGAGCTAAAAGCACAGTAGTACTTAAAACACAACCAATAATACAAAAGGACTTTAAAACACAAACAACTTTCAGAAAAGATGCAGGACTTCCCAACTAATAAGTCGAGGGGGTTACTAGACTGTTGTAACCACTAAGACAACAAAGCCACAACTGCACACTATTTGTTCCCAGTAAATACTTGACGAAGTGCTTGATAGCCACTCCTGTAGTGCTTAGGAAAAAGTGAAGCCATTGATAGTATGTTACTAGGAAGCATGAATTTATGTCTAATAACCTACTTGACTAAACTTACATCAATGAGAAGACCTTATCGTGTCCCAAATCCAAATTAAACAATTTGGTCTCCTAAGAACTAACTTAGCTGCTTTCAGGTCTGAAACTAGATGGCAACTATAAAAACTTAAAAAAAAAATCTCAACTCCTCACAAGTTCCGTAGCATAGTATTGCGCTTCCAAATATAATGTCAACTTCGACCCAATTAAGAGCAACAACATCGCCTACTCAGACTGATGGTTACTAAGATCATCCATGGCAAGCCTTAAGCAGTTAAGCATATGGAAGCAATTATGCCAAAATCTATTGACTCCTATAATTATTATTCAGAATAAGAACTTCTATTTCCTTTTATCCTTGAATTGAAAACTTTCTCAAACCTATAACCACTTACAACAAGAACGTTGTTCTTTCCATTGTGTAATTTAAGGTAATCAAGGATTGCTGATCATATGGTGTTAGATCACCAATATTAATCAGATTATGTGTGAGACATTCTTAATAACCTACAAACTAATAACTTTTCTGATGTACCAAATTTACATAAAAATGTAAGTAAATAGCCAAGTTATTTCAAAATTAAAAATTGAATTAGATATAAAACCATATGTACATAATAAGGATGAAATTGAGGAGATGAAGAAGCCAATAGGCTGACCGGACCAGAAATACTCATCGTTTGGCTTCACCAGAAACTTTCTTGGTCATAGGGCTTCTTTTGCTACTCTCCCCACACATTGTCCCCACAATTAAAGCAATCTTGATAACTAAGACATAAACAACAAAACATAGAATATCAATTAGAAACTTAATATTCAATTACTCACATCAAGCAAAATATTTATTGAGTTGCAATTGTTAAGTCATTCCACTAGGGGTAAAAAAGGTAACCAGTAATAGTGGTAGAATTCTATAAGTAGATTGAACAATGTTAGCTATGGAAAAAGAAAGAACATACATAACTAAATTTGGGATAGGATTAACAAGTGATACGAGGAGCACTAAAAACATGAAGAGTATGGAAAAAAATCTAGATCCAAAATCTGCGAGAGAGAAAAACAACGATAAAAAACCTCGAGCATTTTGCATAATTAGTAGAATGAGTGCAAGAGGTCGAAGAACCAAGAACAACAATTTCATACAGATTCAAAAGGTTGAACAAAAGCTGAATAAATGTCTCTAAAATGCAATCGCAGTAAATCTTAGCCACAAGTGATAATACGCTACTTCAATTACCGAAAACCCCCAAAATAATAACAGATAATCCTAGCTAATGCTAATTAAACTAAAACCAAGGTTGTAAAAATGATATATGGTACTATTGATTTCCATCCTCTCAAGATTTGAAACATAATTTGTGAGAGACAAACCTGACAAGGCGGATGATGATGGTAGTAGTGGTCTCAGTGGTTGCGCAGGGGTAAAAAAACAGAGAGAAAGGGTTTTCTCAATGATACAGATATAGGTTTTTCTTATATATATATANGAGAGAGAGAGAGAGAGATGGAGGGTGGGGACATTCGACGGTCAGTCAGAAGGAGGGCTTTGGGGGTTCGACTATGGCATTTGGGGTTTTGAGCGCTAAAAAAAACTCTACCTCTCTATTCTATGCGGAAGGTGCGAAGAGCCCTGACCTCGGAGATGGAAAATGCAATGGACCCTCTCTGTTCTTAGAGACGAAGTGGCACGTGCTGTGTGGAAGACGAGAAAAGCTCTTTGGTCTCAAAGATGGAAAAAATGAAGAAAATACTTCTCTATTTCTTAAAGACGAAAAATGCAAGTAGAGTTTAAAGCCGCGTGTTTTTCACTTTTGTCATAAATTTGGATTGAGTGTCGCACCTTTCTTCCTTTTTCTTGACAAGTAAAAAGCGGTAACTTAAAAGAAGCGGATCAATAAGGACCGCTATACTAAAGAGCTATAAATGAAGAGTTTTGTTGTAGTGTCTCATTGATATTAATTAATCTACTGATTGAATAACATGACAACATAAAATTCAGTTAAAATTAATACACTAATTGAAAGCTAAATCTCTGTGTTGACAACTTTAGAAAAATATCTATGTAAAACTTAATGCTAAATTTTTTTCCAACCTATTTGGAAGGACCATGATTCTAAAATATAAGGAAAAGAACTAAAAAATTTAATGATCTCGATTACGTGCATAACACGTAATACTTTACCAGTACTATTAAATGATACAATAGAAATTGTGTAGTTAAGAGCAAGAAACTAATCTAAAAGAAAATTGTACAATGAAACAAAAGTAACAAAAAAAGTAATCAAATTTATGATGAAGTAAAATAAAAGTACTATAAGACCAAAAAAATTCAGTAAAAGAAGTCATGTTAAAAAAATAAACTCAGGCAATTGGGCCCGAAATAAGTTAAAAAAATTCAATGTCAAAATTTAGTATGATTTGAACTTAAGATTTATCTTTTAAAAGAAAAAGTCAATTACCAATGGATTATGTCATAGTTAAGGGGGCACACTATAAATTAATATTAATATCATATGAATAATTATATTTTTAGGAGGAATGTATTCAAATAATGATATTTTTATGGATACTAGTCGAAAAATATGTGATTCACACGTGTTAAGTAATTTAAAATATGAATATAAATTAAAATTAATATTAATGTTAAAATAAATACACTACCTTTAAAAATAATTCTAAATTAAAATTAAAATAATAATAATAATCAATGCATTAGCTTGTTTATAATACTGTTGAAATCGTACTAAGTTACATTGTTATTTGAAAATATGTGAAAATGAATATTCATTAATTTGTTAGATTCTATCAGATTAGCAAATACTATTTTCATGTTCTAATAATTTTAGATAATATTTATTTTTATAGGTTTCTAAGAAATAAACTATCATTGGCTAAAAATAATCAAAACTCATCTTATGGATATTTATGTTTTTATTTACATAATCTTATAAAAATATTTAATTTTATAAACTATTATTAATAAATTATTATTTAATTTAAATAATTCTCACTACATAGTTTTAAAATACAACTGACTTAGTTTATTTTAAAATGATGTTTAAAATATAAAAATTATAAAATCACCCATATCAATAGCACGTAGTTTTCGCCTTCTATATATTTTCAAACCCTATTAAACAAAACCCTTCTTATTCGTTGCTCCTTCATACGACCATACCCCAATCCTGCTCACATTGCTCTTGTTTCGTACTTATAATCTTTCAACTGAATTGAATCTGCCTCTCGTGAATGGTGGAATGATTTAAGTCTGATTCCTTCGCCTCCCTCGTGTTTGTCCAGTAAATTTATTATGCCTCTGAGGATTAGTCTGAGGGCTTCTGTTCAATTTGATCGGAGTTCGTTTCTCCTCAATTTATATATCTTCATGTGGGAAGAAATTACAACTGATGTACACGATGCAAAATTCGGAGGAGTACATTTGTATTGTCCTTTCAATGTCAACTTTCTTAAACTTTTTCCTTCCCTTTTATGATTGGTGTTTTGGTACTCTGAGCTCAGCTGTTATCAGTAGCCTGGTGTTATCTGGATAAGTTCTAATGTTGATTAATCTCCATGGGTTTCTTGATTTTCTTCCAGTTATCGACTCTGCCAAAGGATTCTTATATGAGTGGTGGTCAGTATTTTATGAAATATATATATATATATANTCTAGACAAAGGAAGCAAGGGCTGGAAGGGGAAGAAGCCTCTGTCAAGGTGATAGTTGATGAATTTGGATAATGCTCTGCTTTTCCATAATTAGACACAACCTCATCATTCTTTCTGCAATTCTCAGGCAGGGAATGCAATAAATAATAAGGGACAACTCATTCACCCAGCAAAAACACTATCGATAATGAATACACAAAAGCCTCCACAATTTCGAAAATGGAGAGCTTCCCACGAGCTGCTGCGAAGAACGGGGTATGGTCGGGTTATGGTCGTACGAAGGAGCAACGAAGAAGGGGTTTTGTTTGATAGGGTTTGGAAAAAATTGAAGGCTAAAACGAAGTAGCATTCATATAGTGATTTTATAATTTTAATATTTTAAACTTATGTCGTTTTAAAGTAAACTAATAGATAATTAACGTTTTATGGATGAAATGTTAGATTTGACAATAAACAATAAGTTCAAGATTATAAATGAAGGAAACAATAATTCAGGATGAGAAATGACAACAACCTGATAGTTTAAAGGTTTGTTTTGTAATTTTTCCTTAAGAAATTATATAATATTTAATTTTTTAACCTTAAAATTTATTTTTATGGGTATCTATGTTTCTATTTGCATTATGTTACAAAAATTTTAATTTTACAGACTATTTATGAACAAATTATTATTGAATAAAAATGATATTTCATTACATGGATTATATTAAATGAGAAAGTTTGTAAAAACCCTAAAATGTACTATATTTTAAGGAGTCTTAAAGCGTAAAAGGAGAATCGAAAGTTTCTCTCATTTAAGCCTATTTTATATATATTAAGATTTAGGTTTGAGAAAGTAATAGGTATTTTAGAAAGTGTATAAATGTGTGGAGAGAGCTGTAGGAAAGATACTATGAGATTGTATTTAGCGAAAGTATTAAAATTTATTTTATCATATAATTTACCATGCATATAACCAGTAAGGGCGTGCAAAAACCAACCAAACCGATCAAGCCGAACCGGACAAAACTGAAAATTATTGGTTTGGTCTTCGTTTCTAAAAAATTGAACTTTAGGTTCGGTCCAAAATTTTCCTATATTTTCAACCGAATCAACCAAATAGACCGTTTATCCTTTACATATATATGTCACATCTATTTTCACATTTCTCTCATCTTTGCTTTCTCACATTTCTCTATTTAATGTTTAGTTTATATGTTGTGGTTTAACTTGTTAGTTTTTGTTATAAAACATGAAAAACTTAGAATTTTTTATAACATGCATGATTGAATCATTGATGAGTCTTTTGAAAAATAAGTGGACCGTAAAACCCGACCGAACTGAAAAATTATTTTATGGTCTGGGAGGTTCAATTTATACGAATATAATTGGTCAGTTTGATTCTCATTATGATAAGACCAGAAATTTCGGTTCGGTCTAATTTTTATACTAAAAATCAGACCAAACTGATCATGCACACCCCTAATTACCATTACCAAACGACCCTTTATGGAAGGGTTAAAAAGGTCAAATTGTTGCGAAGGGCATTCTCGCAGTCTCACGCTAGGGACCGTTTCCTTATTAATTTGGACAGACATGTGGGAAAAGGGCGGGAACTCTCGGCTCCAAATCATCAGAAGTCCCTATTCCCATTTGCAGTTCCCGCTCTCTCTCTCTCTCTCTCTCTCTCTCTCTCTCTCTCTCTCTCNATATATATATATATCTTTCTGAGTGTGTGTCTTCGCTCGGCAATATGCATCCTTGATGTGAATCAGCTCTGTCAGGTAAAGAGTTATCGTTTTGCATTTGCTTGACTCTAGATCTCTTTGGTTCCGATAAAACGAAGGGGAAAACGGCTAATATTGAAGTTTGGATCTGAAGTTTTTATTACTTATTGCACCGATTGTATACCTTCTATAACACTCCAGTTTTGAACTAAAGTTTCTCGGTACCTTCTGATTTCTTATATAGAAAGCGATCGTATGAGGTTGAGCATAAAATTACCGCTCATGAATCATAAGTGAGAGTACTAAAAACAACTGAATTTGAGAGAGACGATCTGGTCCGATTCCTAGGGCATGATGTCGGATTCCTCTGTCACCGGCATTATGCAGAAAGCTCCAATGAGTACTTTGGAAGTAGAGAAATCATGGCATCTTTTTGCGATCTTGTTGAGTATTGGTCGCCCTGCTTCTGTAGAAGAACTCGCTTCGAAATGCCAATTATTCAGCGCTCCACCTGATTTTGTTCGGTACTTATGTTCTATCGCCAATTCACCTTTATATTTAGTGGAAAATGGTCTTGTTATGGTCTCTACTGCTGCAATTACAGTTGTGGGAGAGTTTCTTTCGAAGGTAGTTATTGGATGTGACTTTTTGAGGTGT
Organism: Datisca glomerata; assembly: GCA_003255025.1. Lineage (NCBI taxonomy): Eukaryota > Viridiplantae > Streptophyta > Magnoliopsida > Cucurbitales > Datiscaceae > Datisca > Datisca glomerata. Next base: position 274,709 of record QANY01009611.1, read on the forward strand.
GGGATTAGGGTTTCGGAAGGAAATAGGCTCTGGGATAGTAACGTGAGAACATATCATCAGAAACGGAAAATATCAGTATTAGATGCAGTAATATCATCGGCCGCTAAAAGGAGGCTATCTTCACCTTTTGGAAATGGTATAAGTTATGATTTTTCTCATTATTTTTATTCCCTATCTTATCTTTTCACTATTTGAATGGAATTGAATCGATGACAGGTGAAAGAGGACTTCCGTTGTCCATGCCAAACAGTATTTTGGTTAATTTTGCTGAGGTACACTTTTTTAAGCATTGGGAAGTATATAATATTTATTGCCAGTCGGCATTTTGAATGATTAAATTAATACGCAATAGTAGAAACTTCGAAGCTCTTGCTTTCACGATAGTGTTCAAATCACCTTATAGATTATGGAGACTGGTACATTTTTAAGTATTTATTCTGCTGAGGTTCAATCTAAACATTCTATCATTTTTTCTATTATTTCAAACACCGAAGGATGAGAACATCTCTAACCTGAAATCTTAACTTTTTGTAGATTTTGCACATTGTTTACTTGCTAATTTCATTAATGTTAAAGCTGGGATTAGCATTACTTACACACTGAGAGCTGTTTCACTGATTTGTCGATTCTCATAGTAAGAGTATTTTACTCGCACATAATTTGGATCTTGCCAGTTCATTTAGGTAATAAAGCTGCTGAATTCTGTATGAATGCAGGAGGCCGTTGATACTGGCAACCTTATGTTCAGAAATATGAGTTCATTGACAGTTGACTTCTCTGATGCAAAAGTTTACACAGAATATTCAAATGAGAAGGGAGCTCAAGTGCCCTTGCTTCTGGACTATGCAGAGTGTGCAAGCTTGCCTCTAACAATTGTTGGACCAACGGAAGCTGAATATGCTGTCCAAACTAATGAAATTTTGAATAAAGATATGCCTAGATCTGTAGACTCATCCGAGCATCATGAGTGTTTGGTCAAAGTTGAAACGAATTTAGATGATGGGAAGCCAGTGGGAGGTGGTGTTATGCACATCAACAGATTTGTGGCGTCCAACCTTGATCTGAACTTGGATCCACCAAGTAGCTTGATGGATCCAATGTCATGCAAGGAAATTGCAATTGACACCATCAGATTTGAGAATAAAGAATGTTACCGCTCTGCTTTGTGGCTAAATATGCCTCATAATGCTACTCCGCTGGATGGCATTTCTGATAGTAATTTGTCTAAGGTTCCAAAGAGGAAATCAAACAAAGCCGAGGAAACCATATTAGAAGTTATTGAAAAGGGAGATTTCACTGATGTCATAAAAGCTGAAATTGATAGTCTTATGCAATCAAACAATCATGTTGTAACTGATGAAGCGGAAAGAAACTCCATGGTTTTGGGAATCCCAATGACTATTACAAACTTGAAGAACAATGGCAGATTCAGTGAAGAAGAATCTTTTGTTCCCTTGTCGTTAGTGAAAAACTCCAACAATCAGAAGCAGCCTGCAAACTCTTCAAGAAAATTGAATGGTGCACAAGATAATCATTTATTTCCAAAACAAGTCCGTTTGGAGTCATTAGACTATTATAAAAATGTTAATTCTCCCAAGCAGTCGGACCAATGTAAAAATAGCCAGAAATTGATCTCCAAAGAGCAGAAGCTAAAGAAAAGTCGGAACGAGAATATGATGCCTAAAGAAAGTAATATGGATACCACCCCTATATCTCCCAAGGTAAGCTCTTCTAGTGGTGCTTTTATGCATGAACATCGTTTGAAATCAGAATTGTTCTCTCATTCTGAGTGCTTGGCATCTGAGAAATGATGGTTTTGCCATCTTGGTTTGTGAGCTACCGTTCCAAGTTATGAAAGGAATGCTTCATGATTGCTTTGTAGAATCAGTTGGAGAATAAAGCCTTACCAAATATTGAGTCTTTTGTCATTGAGGAAGAAGAAGGCTCAGGTATGTTTTGTCTTTTTAAATCCCCTGTATTGTCTCATTAGGATCTTTTTGCTCTCATTTATGAGATTCACAACTTTACAGGTGGTTATGGGACTGTTTACAGGGCCCGGAGAAATAATGATGGGAGAAAGTTTGCCATTAAATGTATGTCCTACATAACTTTATTGAATTGGGTTTTATTGGTTGTTTTAAATTTCTTGATATGTATCCCCATATATATTGATTTGGGATATCCTACATCCTATTGCTTTGATTAGTCTTGATAACAACGAAGAATGTTGTAGAAAAGGCAAAATTTATATAGAAAGTTCAAATAATTTAGGATATTTGACTCAATGTGACCTATCAAAGTAGGATTGATGAAGCATAAGGTTGAACTAGGATCTCTGTTTTGCTATCAGGTCCCAATACCATGTGTCACATTATAACAATCAGTTTCACATACCTGTCAGGCTGGTTGAATGCTGTAATGAGCACAGATCTGTCTTAGTCGAAACTTGACAGAATTAATGTGTTAAAATGTGGTTAGTCGTGTTTATTTCCAGCTAACAAGAAATCAAATGGCAGAGACAATATGGTTCTCAGTTGGGAATGGGACTTAGATATGAGAAAAAATTGTCACGTCAACTATGTAATTTTGAAGAATCAAGATACAATTTCATCTTGGAAAATCTGAATCTGTATATTCTTTTTATTTTTATTTTAAATATTTAAGATTTTTCATGCTCATAGTCTACAGTGAGATTCATAGCTTAAAAGTACAAGGCCGCTTCTTTGGCGTTTAGAATTTGTCTGTGTCTGTTACAGTTCCACCTTCCAGTAACTTTTTATGTTTATGGATTTTCAGGTCCTCACATTAATGCTCACAAGCACAATGTTATTAATGAGCTAAAAATGCTTGAACGTTTTGGGTAAGTATCCAAGAATACCTGCTTTATTGATCTTGGTGATATATATTGCAAACTGCATGAAGATTCTCTAAATGCAGGGGTAGGAACTTCATAATAAAGTATGAAGGGTCTTTCAAAAGTGGCAGCAGCGAGTGCTTTATTCTGGAACATGTTGAGCATGACAGACCTGAGGTAATTACTGAGCACTTTTTTTATCAATAAATTATTGAACATTTCTATTTCATCAAAATTTAGAATTAACTTGAGCTTGCATGAGTTTGACTTAATAAGCTGGCTGATGATTTGGAAATGGGTACTCAAAACAATGATTTCCTACAAACATTGTGTTAATTTTCTTCTGCCTCATCCTTGCGTTTCAATGCCATAGGTATTAAAGAAAGAGATCGACATATTTCAGCTCCAATGGTATGGTTATTGCATGTTTAAAGCCCTGGCTTTCCTGCATAAACAGGTAAGCTTTGCTACAGTAGTTTCATGCTTATGAATTCCAGATGACCTATATGAACAATGTAATCAAATGGTTTTTGTTCACAATTGCAGGGAGTTATGCACAGGGATGTAAAGCCTGGAAACTTCCTATTCTCTAGGAAGCGCAGCAAAGGTTTCCTCATTGATTTCAATCTTGCCATGGTTAGTCCCTAAGTTTTCAAATGCTCTTCTACTTGCACTAATTTTTTTGAGTCTCAATTGCTTTAATGAAATTAAAGTGCTTATTGCTCCTACGTGTGAAGCATGTACACTTCGGACACATGTCAAACACACTCCAACACATGTCAGACACTAAATATGTCATGCATTTAAAGCATTGTCTAACGTGTCCAACACGTGTCAGATACCTTAGGGCATGTTCTATAACGTGTCGATAATGTGTCAAACACTGTAAAATTGTTGAAACTATTATCACATATTTCCTAAAAACTTTTCAAACTAAAATCATGATGAAAATTAAGTAAATAATAGGGTGTATCGTAAATTGAAGGTAGTGGTGTTTTAGTTGATGTGGATACAAAAGGATAAAATCTAAGAAATCAATGGATGCTTATATATATTGTTCATCGAAAATAAAATAAATATATTAAAATTGTTCATCGAAAATAAAATAAATATATTAAATGCATGAATACAAGAAATCAATGGATGCTTATATATATTGTTCATAAAAAATAAAAAAAATATATTAAACTCATGAATACATCATATTAATGGCTATATATGTACATATGTGTATCCATACATAGCTTGTCCATAATGACGTGTCCTAATTTTTTCAAATAACTTGCCAGCGTGTTCATGTTGTGTTGTATCCGTTTCTCGTGTCCTTGCTTCTTAGTCAGTGATGCACCTTTCCTAATGCTCTTTTTTTCTTCAGGATTTACAGCAGAAGTGTTCCATTGCAGGTAAGCTTTTGATCTTGCACAATTTTTAGCTTCTTCCTAGTTTTTTCTTAATTGTTCTGTTCCTGTATCATTAGACACATTCATTTTAATTATGTACTTTAATTTTATATCTGATTTATTGCCAAATCCTCCTTAGGTAAATTAAAATCAAGCCATAATACGTCTTTTGACCACATTCCTATCACTCATTCCAAATGTGTGCCATCTACAAAAGATAGCAAGCTTTTGAGGGTCAAATCTGGAGTTGGCAATCTGGGAGCCTCTGTTAATTCTAAGCAAACTCAGGAACATGATAAAAACATGAACAAGAGGGTCCAAGCTGGCTGCCTGAAAAACTATCCTGATCTTAGTGGTGGTACTGTACATAGAAGCCAGGGTGCAGATGGATCTGGTATAACCTCGACAAAGGATGCAACAAGTGCTAGGAATCCTTCTGCAGGAAGAATGAGAGAACCTCTTCCATGTCAAGGAAGGAAAGAACTGATAAGCCTGGTGCAGAATGCAATGCAAAGTCCGAACCACGTTGCAAAGAATCCTGTTTCGCGAAGGAAAAGGATTGCTGCTCCTCTCAAAGTGGATAAAGGAATTGTTTATCCGACTCCAATGCCCTTGCGTTATGGTCACGTTTCTGTTGCTGGTATTGGGTCGCTGAAAAGCAAAGGTTAGCCAGATGCTGTGCTTGTTGAAACATTTTGATTGTGAAGGCTGTTTACCAATTGCTCCCATTTTCAGGCAAACGAGAAGGTTCTTGCGCTGGAACTAAGGGTTTTCGAGCCCCAGAGGTAATGTCTCGTTGTTATCTTTTTCTAGGACGAATGCATTTTTTCTTTCTTCATGCATATGCTTTTTCTTGAGCGCGTACTGCGTTCAATTGGGCATAATTTTTGAGGATGCAGGTTTAACAGTTGTGGTATTTAACTATTAATGCAGGTCTTGTTCAGATCTCTGCATCAAGGTCTCAAAGTTGATATCTGGTCAGCTGGTGTCAGCCTCCTTTACCTGATGGTTGGAAGAACTCCTTTTACTGGAGATCCTGAACAGTAAATTTCCTTGTGCTAATCAATTAGCTCGCTGCGATTTTCTCCTGCCAAGATAACCCTTGCTGACAATAATTAATTTTTTAGGAATCTAAGAGACATTGCTAAGTTGAGAGGCAGTGAAGATTTATGGGAAGTGGCAAAGTTGCACGATCGTGATAGTTCATTTCCAGTGGTATTTTTCACTTACAATTCTTGCATTGTACACGAATAAAAAATAATCCTACTGTTCATGAGATTATATTAGTTTTAAAAGACAACTTTGGAGTCTTGCATTTTGCTATTAACCAACATGTAGTTTTCGTTTTTAAATTCTGTCTTAAATAATTAGCATTGTTATATTTTTATTGAAATACTTAAAAACTGAGGCTTTAAGTCAGAATTTTTACAAGATTAGTTCTTCTGATTTTCTCATCCCTTTTAAGGTGCATTTGAAGTCAAGGTTTAACTTTGGTCTCCTAATGCAGTACTGCACACGTAATGGTCTTTTTCTCTGGAAGCATATATTATCTAGTCGGCCTTTCATTACTTTTATTTTGCCAATATTTTCTGACTATGTTTGTCTTTCTTGGTAAGCATTCCAAGATTCGTCATTTAACTCTTTGAAAAAGATGAGTTTTAGACTTCTAACCAATACTTGTTAAGTTTACTTGCATTTTCTGAAGAGTACAGAATTGTTTCAGGAATTATTGGACATCAACTCTACACAATCTATGGATCTGGAAAGCTGGTGCAAGACTCATACAAAGCGGCCTGAGTTCTTAAAGCTTATCCCCAGATCACTTTTTGATCTAGTTGACAAGTGCTTGACAGTCAATCCAAGGCTAAGGATCAGCGCAGAGGAAGCTCTCAGTCATGAGTTCTTCGCCCCATGCCATGAGAGCCTTAGGAAGCAGAAGATACTCAAGCGAGGCCTCAGTTTGGACTCTGGTAGTGTCCAAAACGATTTTGCACATGGATGAGTTCCAGTGTCAATTCATCTGTAAGTAATTTCTAACAAGTCTATATCTTTGTAGGTTACAACTGTTGTTATCATAGATTCTTTCAGGGTTTAGAGCTACCATTTTCATTTTGTTGATGCAACAATTCTATGCTCTTGTGTTCATTAGTATTATGTTCTTTCTATTGATTTTTAATTTTTTGTAGTTGTATTAAAGGCGGAATACATTGATTAACTTGTGTATATTCGTTTTATTCTCTCAACATCTCCTCCGATGCTTTTGAGTATATGGTAGCCTATAGGCAAACTTGTTGTTTTAGGATGAGTTCTGGATTGTTTCGTCCAAAAGTACTTTATGTATAAAAAATTATTACTTAAATTACATGTCTTTGACAAACGTTGTTTGAAATACGTTTTGGTATGTAGAATTATTTTTATAAAAAATATATATTCTAATATTTTTTAAAATATTTCTACATGCGCATGAATGTGCTTTAAAAATATATATAGTCTTTAGAAAAACACATGATATAATTATAAATTAAGATTTTATTATTTCAATGTATAAAAACACTTCTAATCATAAACATTAAAAAACAAACCGTTACTCTTAGGTGTTCAAGGTATGTGAAACTGAGGTTAAATATGATACGGGGAAAAAGGGTTTCATGTTTTCAGCTATCGAAGGGACTCAGCAAGAGGAAAATGACATAATCATGTAATAACGATATTTCCAATCTATGGGATCATTTCTATGTCTTATAGAAATCCTAAAAAGATTTGTATAAATCATAAAAAAGTTATATCAACCATCCAATTGAAAAATAATAGATTAATAATTTCTTTCATCACCAGTTATTACTAGGTCATCACAAAAACGTGACAAATATATGGTATGTGAATAATTTTTATATAAAAGCATTAAAATTCTTAATAGTCTTGGAATCATCTCGAGATTTTTTTATTTGAGTCTTTCATGGTCTTAGGAATCCATTTCAATATTATCATCATTAGTAGGGTCTTCCATCTAACATGTCCATCGTCATCATCCGTGTCAACATCCACACATTCTTTTTCATCCACTAACATCATTGACGTCTTTCCTTATCATACATAAATAAAATAAGCATATATAAATAACTAATTGGGTAGAGTTGAGAACTTCTATAGTATTTTGACTTTATACTAACCTTTTTCAAACTCCTTGAGATTCCTTGGACTTCAACTATCTTCCTAGACATCATAAACATCAACATCAATATCACCATCATTCAGAGTAGTTGTATGTGCTTGGCATCCATCATCTTGCTCAACAATCCATTTATCATCGGATGACATAATATCAACTAGTAATAGATCCCTATTTTTTTTGAGCTGCTCAAGTCTGAAGTGTCTATCTTTTAATTTCTTGTTATACATGATATAAACTAATGAATTTAGCATTTTTGTAGTCAAACGGTTTCTTCTCTTTGTATGTACCTATTTAAGAAATGATGGTAAGTAAAACTTCGAAGTTAAACAAAACATTAGACACATGTATCTCAAAATTCAAATCATAAACCTGATTGAATGTATTCCAGTTTTGTTCCCATGTCGATGATAAACAAGTAAGAGTCAACAACAAACTTTTGTAGTTCTGGTGTGGCATCTCCAAATTGTGTCCACCATGCAACTAATTCAAAAAAACAAATATAAGTTTCACCTAGAAATAATTACAAATGACAATGTCAAGAATAATTCTCACCAGACGAACATTTCTTGCAAGAAGCTTTTGCTTGTAGGATGCCAAAAAATCCTAACCTCATTTTAAACATATCTATTTGTATATCAACCTTAATTCTCTTTCCTTAGTCAAGTATTAACTTATCCATACAATTATATGAACCCACCTTGATCTCGGGATGATTAAAGAAATTATCTTCATACTGAAAATTAGGATTCAAGAAATACGCAGGCGTATGTAAATGCCTATGCAACTGAAACTCATATTTCTCAGCAATAATATCTCATCTCTCTCTATACAATGCCTCTTCTCCCCCTAAGTTTTTTGTTATCTCCTCTTTGGCGACACTATAGATAAAGTCGATTGCAGACATTTTCTCAGAATCTACCATTTTGAACATCCCTTACTAGCACTTTAACCAAGGGTTTTGTGGTTTCCAGAGCATATGCCACACTAGGCCAAAAATTCTTTTCATTCAAAATGATTTTTTGACTTCCCTACCTTTGTTCTTTTTTGCACATGCACTATTCTACTATTGTTGAGAAACAAACACGGCTTGCAAAGGTTGCTTGGCTTCACAAATACTTTACAAAGTCAAATATGTAGTAGAGAATCCTGTGGCCGTTAGGCGAATTCGCTCTCTTTTTGTGAAAGTTCTCATTCATGCCAACACCCATTAATGATTATGTTGGAATTATATTCATAAAGTAGGGTGTTGTAACTATTTATGTGTATTTAGTTATTTTTCATACATTTTGTATTACTGAATCTAATGAATGAATGAAAGGTTTTCTATTAATTAAAGTGTGTTTATAATTTACTCAAGTCATGAAACTATTGTCAACGTAAGAAGAGTAAAGACTAAGGGGTCTTCTAAAAAAACTCTTCTGAAATAGTTCATAATGTTATTTGCAGTCTTAGGATCGACTGAACAATCGAGTCTGATTACGACTGTTAGGTTGAAGTAAATGATGCCGGTCTTGGGGCATGGGAGTGGGAATTCTAACGGTTGACCTAGACATGTTATGAAACATGTTGAATAGACCAGTAAAAAATTAGTTTGGAGCAAAATCGTTTATCTAACTCTAAATCTAATTGTTTACACCTTAAGGATATTTTCGTGATTACCTTAATCCTGAGGTATTTGATATGCCAAAGGAGTGAGTTTGAATTGCCGGACAATATCTCGGCTGTTGGGATCGAGATTAAACTATGTTAGAGTTACGTGATTTATAGATATAGAATTTGTGGCGATAGTGCAAAATGTAACAATATCACCTTATGATTTATTTATAGGTGTATGAATAAATAAACCTGGACATGTACCTTATGAAATGAATCATTGAAGAAGACATAGTGAACTGTGCGAGACAATTCACTATTATGTCTTTCTTATTCATAGTCAATAAATGAGTTAAGAAAATAATAACTAGAGGGGTAAAATGATAATTTTACATCCCACTCTTGTTACTAATATTCACGAAAGGTAACATAGCAAAATAGTCCGTGGACCGTGAAATAAAAAGTCTTTATTTGCACCAACAGAAAATGTAGCGCGCATGAATCGAGAGTTGATTCGGCATCAGACCTATAGTGGAGTCGTGCGATGTTAGGATTAAATAGATCAGGAATTTATGGAGATAAATTCACTGAGTATTTGAATTCTATAGCTTAATTCATGCTAGTTCATTCAATTTCAGGAGTAGCTCTAGCTCATAAGGACATGAATTGAAAAAAAAATACTAGTTGGACAAAAAACGTGTTTTGGACCAAGGTATACTTCCCGAACTCATATGTCATGGGTATCGTCACTAAAGTAGTGAAGAGTAAAAATTAATGTTTAAATTAATTAATTGTTATTTTCTAATTATTGGATAATTAATAAATATAAGAAATTAATTAATTAATTGATGGAGACCAATTTAATTTATCAATTTGGATTGATAATTTAGACACAATATTGACTCGAAGGAGATGTAAAAACCCAGAACTTTATAATATAGGGGTATATATATAAAGCCAGAACTTCTCCGAGTGGTTGTTAATGTGAAAATTGATTTTAGTTTTACGAAAAAAGAAGAATGCAAGACAATTAATAGGATTCCATCAAGCCAGAACTTCTCTGATACAAGAAATGTATAATATTATTTTCACATCTTATAATACGTAATCTAAATATGCATGATCATAAACAAGTTTTATATTTAATATGATTAAATAGTTGATGTGATTTTTTTTAATTTTTCGCCCACGAATCGTTCGTGGTTCAATTTTTTTCTCAAATTTTTAAAACCCGATCCAACAATTGGTATCAGAGCCTTGAGTTCTTGATTGTGCATATTTAGTAATTAGATGTATCAATGGATGTTGTGATATTAGCATATATTTTTTGGATGGTAGATTCAAAGTATGTTTGAATGTGTTTTATGAATGGATCCCGATCTCTAGGTATTTTTTTTCAAGTTTAGAATTTATGTACGCCGAAATTGTGACATGAGATTTTATGTAATTTAATTTTTGTAAAATTTGTATCTTTAAGTTCCATGTAAGTTCATCGTCGCAAAAAAAGTCACCGTTCATCGTCGCCATTCACCGTTGTCACTGCCGTTTGTTACCATCGCTTGCTGCCACGCTGCGCCGTCTCCTGCTGCCCCACACCATCGTTTTTCGTCACCACTCGCCACAATAGGTTTCCTAATTATGGTTTTGGAAACTTTAAAACTTAAGAAACCTTGAGTTTTTGGTAACTATTGGGTTTAGGAAACCTTGAGTTTTTAGAAACTTAAGAGTTTGGGAAATCTTGAGTTTTTGGAAACTTTAGGTTTAGAAAACCTTGAGTTTTTAGAAACTTTAGGATTTAGAAAACCTTGAGCGTTTGGTAACTTTAGGGTTTAAGAAATCTTGAGGTTTTGGAAACTTTAGAGTTTAGGAAACCTTGAGATTTTAGAAGCTTTTATGTTTATAAAACCTTAGGGTTTTTCCCAATTCAGTCCTTAAAAATTATTTTTATTTAATTTGGTAATTTTTCAACACTAATTAATTAGATTTTTTTTTATAAATTGCTTTAAAACTAAATCAATTGATTAATTTACTTGGTAATTTATTTATCAAAGTAAAAATTATTGGAAAATTAAATTTTAAATTGAATTTTGAATTTTGAAAATGGGACTAAACTTTTGTAAAGAGTTACAAAACTTTTTTTCAAATTTATAAAAGTCATATTTTTTTGAAAAAGCAAAACAAAAAATTCATTTTTCCAAAAACTAAGTGTGATGGTCGTTTACGTTGAAACGTGTTCCCAAGTTCCCCAACGCAAACTTGATCGTGACACGATGAATGGTTTAGAGTTGCCCTAACGGTCCTTTCTTTAGTGAGAGAAACTTGTAAATCGTGTCGCTTTGAGTTATCGAGTTGATTAAGAAGCTAAAACTTGTAAAAGAAGTGGTCAGGCAGGACTATTCCTAGACGGACTGTTAGTTCATGGCAACCTTTAAAGCTGATGCGTTGGTTAAACACTTAGATCGAAGCCCATTGAAATCCTTCATAGGAGCTAGTCAATGGAGCTAAGGTGACCAAAACCATTGCTGATTGGTTAAGCTAGATGTAGTGGCATCTTGAGAAGCGTTAACCAAACGAGAGTAGCCACGATTCGATATGAGGTATCTTGGACGTTGTCCTTAGATGTGACAAGTTATTGTTGTTGGTCGTAATATCATGGAAGAGATCTTTTTTTATTGAATTTTTAAATATTTAAGTATTTGCATCATGCATCATATTTACCTAAATGATTGAGTATTAATTTACACCACTTTATTTACACCACTTTATTTATTCTTTTTAGTAATCATGTCGCTATCCCCACTTTCAACTATCTTAAACGCGAATAAACTTACTGGTGAAAATTACGTGGATTGAAAATGTAATCTTGATATCGTGTTGACGGTAGAAAAACACAAGTTCATGCTCACCACCCCATGTCCCCTTGAGCTTATTGCTGAATCAACTCAGGAGAAAAATGATGCTTATGCTGCTTGGTTGCGTTCTGATGAGATCGTCAGGTGTTACATCTTGGCTTCTGTTAGCAATGTGTTGCAACAAAAACAACAGAACATGGAAATTGCTGCTGATATGCTGTTAAAAATCACCGAAATATTCTGAGATCAAGGTCATCAAGCCAAGAAGGCTGCTGTGTGAAACTTCATGAACTGCATGATGAAACCTAGAACTCCAGTTAGAGAACATGTGATGCTGATCATTAGTTATATAAATGAGATGGAGATCATGGGTGCTGAGGTAGATGGCGAGACACAAGTTGATATGATCTTTGAGACTCTGCCTGACACTTTTGAGAACTTCAATTCGATGAATAAGTTGAGGTACTCACTTCCTGAATTGATGAAGGAACTGCAAGCTTCTGAGACCTTGTTTTTGGAGGGCAAGAAGAAGACTGGAGAGGAAAACTTTATAGAAAGCAAGCTTTCCACCTCTGGTGCAAAAAAGAAACACACGAGAGGTCCGAAGAAGGCTAAGAAGTAGAATTCAAAAGCTGTGAAAGGTAAGGGCACTGTAAAAGTGGATAAGTCAAAAGATAAGTGTCATCATTATGCAGCCCCTTGCCATTGGAAACGCAACTGTCTAGACTATCTCAAGGAGTTGAGATCTAAAGTTATAATGCTTGTTACTGTGGCCTGTTATGTAGCTGACTCTACTTTTTCATTGATTGTAGACTCTGCAGCCACTAACTATATATGTTGTTCCCTGCAGGGGTTCAAGGAAATCAGAAAGCTTGACGAGGGTGAGTTTAACTTTCGTTGGCAAAATGGAGCACTAGTATCGACCATATCTGGTGGAACTGTTAAATTATCATTTGATAACAGTTTTATGGTTTTTACGTGATGTTTATTTTATCCCAGTTTTTAGGAAAATCTTTTTTCAGTAGCTAGTTTAATTGAGCAAGGATTCAGTTTGAATTTCATTGATAAAGATATTGATATTTTTAGAAATGATTGCTTAATGACTATTGCATGTTTGATAAGTAAATTGTTTTACGTAAAACCAATAGTTCCAATGATATGCAACACTGAAGTAAATACTGATTACAAAAGGATAGTAAAATGTTAAAGTCTGACTCAACCGATCTAACCTATTTGAAGCATTTACATCTTGGCCACATTAGCCTGGACAGGATTAAAAGACTTGTAAATGCTGGTCTATTGTAAACTTTAAGTGTGAAATCACTGCCCACATGTGAATCCTGTATAGAAAACAAAATGACCAAGAGATATTTTTCAGCGAAGGGTGAAAGAACCACTCAATGCCTCGATCTCATAAATAATGATGTATGTGGGCCATTGAATAACCAAGCAAGAGAATGTTATGAATACTTTGTAACCTTCACTGATGACTACTCACGTTTTGAACATATTTCTCTAATATACCAAATGTCTGAAACCTTTGAAAAGTTCAAAGACTACAAGGCTACGGTTGAAAAGCATTTAGAGAAACAAATCAAAAAGCTAGGATATGATCATTGTGGATAGTACTTGCTAGGATAGTTCGAAGACTTTCTTAAAGAATAAGGTATTTTTTCTCAACTTATAGCATCTGGCACTTCAAAAGAATAAGGTGATTTTTCTGGTTTTATACGTGGACGATTTTCTTGTCATTGGGAATGTTGTAAGAAAATTATTTGATGTCAAGATTTGGCTTGTGAAGCAATTTGATATGAAGGATCTTGGAGAAGATGCATTTGTCCTAGGTATTCAGATCTTTCGGGATCAGAAGAATATACAATTGACACTGTCTCAAGCATCTTATATTGATAAGGTGATTGATCGTTTCAGTATGTAAGACTCCAAAAAGGGATATCTTCCTTCGAGGCATGGAGTTATCCTCTCCAAAGAGCAGTCTCCCAAGACTACTCAATAAGAGAAATACATGAGAAAGATTCCCTATGCCTCAGCCGTAGGAAGTCTCATGTATGCGATGCTTTGCACTAGGCCAGACATTTGCTACACGGTGGGCGTGGTGAGTTGTTTCCAATCTAATCTTGGACTAGAGCATCGGAATGCCGTCAAGCATATCCTTAACTTTATGAGAACAAGGAACTACATGTTTGTGTATTCAAGTACTGACCTGAATATGATGGGGTATATAGATTTTGATCTTCAAGCAGACAAGGATTCTAGGAAGTCCACTTCAGGATCAGAGTTCATCCTGAGCAGTTTTATGAAGAAGTATCAAGCAATTTTGCGTTGCAGCTTCTACCATGGAAACTGAGTACGTGGTAGCTTGTGAAGCTGCAAAGGAGGTTGTATGGCTTAAAAAGTTCTTGAATACTCTGGAAGTTGTTCCAGAAGTTGACAAGCACATGACACTTTATTGCAATAACAATGGGGCAGTAGCGGATTCGAAAGAACCAAAGAGCTAAAAAAGATCCAAACATATAGAGTGTAAATATAACATGATTAGAGAGATTGTTCAGCGTGGAGATATTGTAGTAACACACATATCGACGATCAACAATCTGACAGATCCATTCACGAAGACTTTAAGCAGTAAAGTCTTTGATAGTCATCTAGAGAGTATGGGGATATGAGATTGTATACACATATTTTAGTTCAAATGGGAGATTGTTGGAATTAAGTCCATAAAGTAGGGTGTAAGAACTATTTGTGAGTATTTAGTTATTTCTCAGACATTTTGTATTACTGAATTTAATGAATGAATGAAAGTTTTTCTATTAATTAAAGTGTGTCTATAATTTACTCAAGTCTTCGAACTATTATCAACGTAAGAAGAGTAAAGACTGAGGGGTCTTTTAGACAAACTCTTCTGAAATAGTTAATAATGTTATTCGCAGTCTTATGATTGACTGGGCAATCGAGTCCGAATATGACAATTAGGTTGAACTAAAAGATGTCGGTCTTGAGGCATGTGAGTGGATACTCTAATGGTTAACCTAGAAATATTATGCAACATGTTGAATAGACCAATAATAAATTAATTTGGTGCAAAACCGTTTATCTAACTCTAAATCTAATTGTTTATATTTTCGTGATTACCTTAATCCTGAGGTGAATACGAAAGTTGACTTAATTACTTGCGTTCTTTGATATGCCAAAGGAGTGAGTTTGAATTGTCGGACAACACCTCGGCTGTTGGGATCGTGATTCAACTATATTGGAGTTATGTGATTCAACTATATTGGAGTTACGTGATTAAACTATATTGGAGTTACGTGATTAAACTATATTGGAGTTACGTGATTCACAGATATAGAATTTGTGATGAGATTGCAAAATGTAAAAATATCACCTTATGTTTTATTGATGAGTGTGTGAATAAATAAACCTGGCCAGCTACTCAATGAAATGAACCATTGAATAAAAAATGGTGAATTGTACGAGACAATTCATTGTTATTTCTTTCTTATTCACAATCAATAAAAGAGTTAAGGAAATAATAAATAGATTACAACTCATTCTTGTTACTGATATTCATGAAGAGTAACATAGCAAAACATTATGTGGACCATAAAATAAAAAAAATATTTATTGCACCAACAGAAAATGTAGCGCGCATGATTCGACAGTTGATTCGACATCGAACCTATAGTTGAGTCGTATGATGTCAGGATTAAATAGGTCAGGAGCTTATGAGATAAATTCACCGAGTATTTGAATCATGTAGCTCTATTCATGTGGGTCCATTCGGTCTCAATAGTATCTCATAAGGATATGAATGAGAAACAACACCAGTTGAACAAAAAACGTGTTTTGGACCAATGTATTCTTCCCTGTGGTGAGTATCATCACTAAAGTAGTGAAGAGCAAAAATTAATGTTCAAATTAATTAGTCGTTATTTTCTAATTATTAGATAATTAGTAAATAAAAAAAATTAATTAATTAATTGATGAATATCAATTTTATTTATCAATTTGGATTGATGAATTTGAACACAATATTGACTCTAGGGAGATGTAAAATTTTGACAATTACAATAAATGGAGGATAATTTTGGCAATTTACAGTATAAGGGTATATGTGTAAATTTTGTAATCTTTATATATAAATGGATGGCATTAGGGTTGCCTCTCTAAGTGCGTTGACACAACCCTGATCGCAGTGTGTGATTACATAGATCAAAAGAAAGCAGTTTCTCTTTCCCCTCCCTGTTACCGCCGAAATCTAGAGGAAGAAGAAAAAAATTTGTTTTTTTTTCTTTTGTTATTTTGAGAGCCCACACTCAATACCTAACAACATCCTATTGAGATATACTTCTGAATCCTACGAGTTGTTGTTGATGCGAAAATTGATTTAAGTTCTACGAAGAACGAAGAACGCAAGACAATTAATATGATTCCACTAAGTCAGAACTTCTCAGATACAATACGTCAATCTAAATATGTATGATCATAAAAAAGTTTTATATTTAAAACCCGATCCAACGGATTATATATAAAATTACCCATATTTCTTGCCTTTGTCAAAGCATTTTTATGTTGAGTTAAGTCTCACTTGAAATCTAAAAGAGATATTCTCATTAATTCTAAAAAAGCTAAAAATACTAAAATACCCTTAAACACTAGAAAAGTTAAAGTAAAGCAAAGATAAACAATATTATCCAACACTCCCCTTCAAGTTGGCGCATAGATATCCATCATGCCCAGATTTCGAAGAGTTGACTGTTGAAGAGTAGGACCGACAGGTTTTGTAAGGGCATTAGCAACTTACTCAGATGAAGGAACAAATTTTGTAAAAATAACTCTAGACCAAAATCTCTCTCTAATGAAGTCAATATCAACCTCAATATGTTTGGTTCTTTCATGAAGAACGGAATCTGAAGCTGACATTAAGGCCGGCTTATTGTCACAGTACAATGTGGAAGGTAAATAGGGCAAGAAACCGAAATCCCCTAGAATAGAATGGAGCCAAAGAACCGCACATGTCCCTTAAGCTATTACCCTGTATTTTGTCTCAGTAGAGGACTGAGAAACCACAAACCGTTTCTTACTTTTTCAGGAGAGAAGATGATTACTAAAAAGAGTATGAATACCAGATGTAGATCTCCTCTTTGTCTTTGACCCAACATAATCAACATTAGTAAAGCAGGACATATCGTGTGTATTTTTAGAGGAGTAGAAGATATCAAGTCCGAGACAAGACTTCAAGTATCTTAAAATGTGGTAAACTACATCCAAATGTGAAGTACGAGGAGTAAGCGTAAACTGGCTTACAAGGCTAACAGAAAAGTCAGATCGGGACATGTGTTAGTCAGATAAATACGTCTCCCAAACAACTTTGGATACATATTCGGATATGCTAATATTTCACCTGATTTATATGAAATTTTGACATTCAGATCCATAGGTGTAGATGTAGGCCTAATCCCACCATCCCCGTACCACCAAGAAGATCAAGAACATACTTCCTTTGGGAGAGAGATATCTGCCTTTGAATGAGCAACCTCAATACCCAAAAAAATACTTCAGCCCCCTTAGATCCTTGATATCAAAAGCTGAACTAAGATCTTGCTTGACCTTAGTAATGCCGATATGTCATCACTAGTCAAGATGATATCATTGACATACACAGATAGGATGACACATTGCCCTAATGAATTCCGTTTAATAGAACAAGTATGGTCAGAGTGACATCTGAGAAACCCCAACTCAAGCACCACCACACTAAACTGAGAAAACCAAGCCCGCATAAACTGTTTCAACCCATATAAGGATTTTCCCCGATGACAAACTTTTCCTGAATACTCCCCATTGGCCTGAAAAGCCAGAGGCAGATCCATATTTAAACACATCCAAATAGATAATAACAAGAATGGTAGTGAGCTTTACAATAGGAGAAAATGTTGCTTTGACATCCTTGCCAGTAATCTGAGTAAAACCGTTGGTGACTAGACTTGCCTTGTACCGATAAACAGGTCCATTCGCATTATATTTAAGATTGAATACCCATCGACATCCAACTGTTTTCTCCCCATGAGGTAAAGCAACCACATCCCAAGTATGATTATCTTACAAGGAATTCATCTCATCTTGCATAGCGGCCACCCGCCCCTAGGTCTCATGTTGCTTCCCTAACAGATCATGAAATCACAATAAAATCAACGTGACTGACAAACCCCTGAAAGGAACTTGACAGAGCACTATACGAAATATGATTCTCAATAGGTTGTTCATTAGAAGATAATAAAGTGAGGCAATTAGGGGGGACAGTCCCGCAAGGGATACTATCGAGAGGGGGAAGATCAGTACCTTCGTTCATAGAGGAGTCTAGCACATGGAGATGAGAGTGATGACTATATAACTTGTTAGGAGGACATACAATAGGAGGTAAAGAAGTGGTAGAAATAAATGGAGCATATATATTAGGGGGATCAATAATAGAGATAGGACCATGAAGATCCTCAACATATGGGAGGCCAATCCTAACACCAATGGAACCAGAAAATAATAGGGCATTCTCCCAAAAGGTAACATCCAAAGAGGAAATAAACCGTCTAAATGAGGGATCGTAACATCGATACCCTTTGGACTGAGTGAGTATCCCATAAATGTGCAACGGATAGACCTATCGTCTAACTTTGTTTGAGTAAGGCTCCTATTTTGAACAAAGCAAACAGAACCCAAGACATGAGGACTAGTAGGGAAATGGGTTTTTTTGGATGAAGAATACCTAAAGGAGTTTTCCCTCTCAAGATTCGATTAGGGACTCTATTAATAAAATATGTTGCGGTGACAACAGACATGTCCCAAAACAATTGAGGAACCGACATTCCTTTTAGAAGGCATAAGGAAAATCCCATAAGGTGGTGATTCTTGCGCTAAGCTACCTGATTTTGTTTTGCAGATATGGACATGTAAGTTTTTGAAGAATTCCAAGACTAGAAAGATGAGAGACAAGATCACTAAAAATGTACTCTCCCCCATTATCATAACACACTGATCGAACAACAGTTTGATACTGAGTTTTAATCATAGTAAAAAATTGTTTAAGCACATTTGAGACATCAGATTTTTTCTTAAGCAAATAAACTCATGTACATCTAGAAAAGTCATCAATAAATATGACATAGTATCGCTATCCAGACATAACAGTAACAAGAGAGGGATCCCAAACATCTGAGTCAATTAAATTAAACACAACAGTAGATCTATTCATGCGGGAAATATAAGGTTAACGGCAATGTTTTGAAAGCTTGTAAATTTTACATTTAAACGGAAAGCGTTTACATGCATTAATCAACAAAGGAAATAACGAACAATTGACATGTCCCAAACGGGCATGCCATAAAATGTAAGTCTTTATAAGAAAAAGAAATAGGAAAATAAAAAATAATAGAAGAGGTAGCTCAAATAATAGGATCTAGTGGTTGAAGGGGAGGTGGATCCCACCCCTGCCAAAAATCCTCTTCGTACGATGGTCCCGCTTAAAACAACGGTCAACCAAGAAAATAATAGCAGAATCTAGAGATTTGGCTAGACGATTAACAGATAAAGGGTTCATAGAAAATTTAAGCAAATGAAAATAGAGGTAAGAGTAATTCAGGAGGCAGCTGTACAGTCCCTCTACTGCTTACAACAGTTTGAGAACCATCAGCCAACTGATAACTCACCAGTCATATGATCATTTATCCTAGAATCTAAGATCCATGTAGGTGACTCAGTATGAATATGAAGAGCAGTGGGAGTATTTATGGTAGTAGGATCAGAGGCAGAAGTAGTACCAATAGTAGGAGTTTGCTGAGACATAAAACGAGACACTTGAACCTATAAAGCTGCTACTTGAGAGAGGACATATGACTCGGCCGAACTACTAGTGACAACAGAAGTATTAGCTATTGTTTTCAATATATTGGGTATATTAATCTTCTTCTAGTGCTGAGCACGTAACTCGAGATGAAGCTTCCAACAAATATCCTTGATATGATTGTTGTTCCCACAATGATGGAAAATTTCCTCCGAGGTGGAGGACGAGAACCAAAGACACCATGAGCAGCAAGGGCCATCTGATCATTATTACTAGCAGTGACAGGGATGAGAGTCGGGACCGAGATAAGATGCTGACGCTTATCTCCATCAACCATGGCAAAGGTCTCAAGTAATGATGGCACATTAGAAAAATTAAGGATTTGGGTACGAAGTGACTCAAATTCAGGCTTAAGCCTCATTAGAAATTCATGTGTGCTGACGATCCAGCCTCTTTACTGCTATATGAGCCATTGTCCCTTAGTCACTGGCAGGTTCATATTGAGCCATCTCATCACACCGTACGTGTAGATATAAAAAAACTGAACAACATTCAATCAAAGTCTCTCCTTATTGGTAGTAGCAACCTCCTGATACATCTCAAAATATCGATTCTCATTCCTTGAATGGGCATACATGGTAGTCAAAGCACTCCACAAATCAGTAACCGTCTCATGATACATAAACATATTAAAGACCGAAGTCCATAGATCCAAACGTCCATCTCAATATCAAATAGTTATCAACATCCCACTGAGCTTCCTTTACAACATCATTTTTAAGGCAAGGAACACGTCCTTAAAGCCAAAGACTCTTACCTTTCCACCAAGAAATAATCTCAACGATCGAGACTAAGTAGCAAAATTTCATCCATTCAAAAGGACACTAGTAATTCTTCCACCGTACACGAGATAAGTCAAATTTGGTTAGCAACAACACTAACAGCAAGGTCTGAAGATTCATACATCATGTCTCCAAGAAAGCAAAACAAATTTCCAAGAAAATCCTATGGAGAGATGAAGAAAGATTGAACACAACCTTCTATATCATGAAAAAGTCACCAAACGAGTGATCAAACTATGGTCTAAGCCACAACAAATCGAAAAACACTGAAAATCCTAGGTCTGGTCAGCACACATCCTAGGAAAACCTAACCACTTAAAAAAAATGAAGCTGGATTGAGTGAAAAAACAAGCTCTGGTGGAACTCCAACGGCCGGAGGTGGGGGTGACCGCGGCTGGTGGCAGGGCGGCGGCCTTAGAGGCGGGAGGTGCTGTTTGGGCGGTGATTAGAACTATCTGGTAGTTGTGGTAGTGATAGGTGGAAGGCTAGGGTTAGAGTTTTCTTTTTTTTTTTAGGCTCTGATACCAACTTGAAATATAAAAGAGAGAGTACATGGGGTATTTATACACATGGATAAGAAAGCTAAAAATATTAAAATACCCATATACTAGAAATTAAAAGTCAAGCAAAGACAAACAATATTATCCAACAGTCTCCAAGTTTCTCAAGCATTAAATCCAAGCAACGTGCGGCATATGGAGTCCAATAGAAACACTTTCTCTTCTCCATTAATTTTGTTCCGATCAATTTGTAAGTAGATGCTTTATCCGTGACTATTTGAACAACGAGATCTTTTCCCACTTCTTCGACTACATCGTCCAAAAGTTAAAACAATAAATTTATAACATTATAGCAAGAAAGTTGATCAATTAGTCATGGATAACCCATCTACTTACAAATTGGACGGAACAAAATTAATGGAGAAGAGGAAGTATCTCTATTGGGCTCCATATACCGCACATTGCTTGGATTTAGTCCTTGAAAAGCTTGGAGACTGTTGGATAATATTATTTGTCTTTACTTTTCTAGTATTAAAGGTATTTTAGTATTTATAGATTTCTTATCCATGTGTATCAATATCCCATGTACTATCACTTTTTAGAATTAATCAGAATAACATTTTAGATTTCAAGTTGGTATCAGAGCCTAAAAAAAACCTTAACCTTAGCCTGCCACCTACCACTACCACAACCACCAGATAATTCAGATCACCGCCCAAACAGTGTCGCTCGCCTCCACGGCTGCCGGTCGCCACCACCTCTGGTCGCTGGAGCTCCACCAGAGCTTGTTTTTTCACTCTTTCCAACTTCATTTTTTTGAAATGGTTAGGTTTTCCTAGGTTGTGTGTTGATCAGACTTAGGATTTTTTGTGTTTTTTGGTTTGCTGTAGCTTACATTTGAAATTAATGTTTCCTTTGCCTTTTGTGAGTCCTTCCACCTCGACACCATACTTCTAAGTTGGTTCTTTTCTATTTCCACGACTTCCACTATTATAATTTTTCTTTATGTCTCTTAACATCTATAAATTTCTTAAAAAATAGTTCTACTTGGGCAGTTAACAAGAAAGATGATCAAACTTCTTCCTCTCATATCCTTCCGATCATTCAACAATATTGGAACTCCAGTCTGTGTCCATGTCTTCCTCACTTCATTCACAATATTATTTATGGTCTTCATTTCCTCCTTCAATATCCACATGCTAAGTTCATGCATACGTAGAAGTTTCAAACCTCGACCATACAAACCAATGGAACGACACATATTCATCAATGAAGGATTCCTTGTCACATTGAAAGAAATATCATTTTCAAAGAAAAATCTTCCAATATCCAAACAAACTCGATTCGAGCCTCTTTTAGGTTCAATGGGGTAATTCTTCTTCAATGTCTTGATTGTCATCATCAACATTTACTATAGATCAAACCATCAGTCCTCGTACTCTTATTAATGACATATGACCACTATTTGAACCTCCTACCATGTTAGGGTCATAAGCCATGTCTTCCAAAGATGTCATTCCACCAAAATAACAACCCGAATTAACCATGTCATCAAATTATAGTTGCATCACATGTTTTGCACAAATAATCCCTCATCACTTTTTAACATCCTCTGATACTTTATCACACGGTGCAACATTGTTATGAGTACACCCAAGATGATCTTTCATTCCTTTGGAACCTCCTTTTACAACTTTGTTACAAAAATTATATTTGAAATAAATGTATCATTTCCCTTTTGTGGGTCCTTCCATCTCGACACCATACTTCTAAGCTAGGTCTTTTCTATTTTCACTACTACCACTAACATAAAAAATTAAAAAAAAAGAACACAAGTGGGAGGCAAGAGGGGCTCCACTAATATAAAGAAATAAAGACAAGACAAGTTGGCTTTATTTATTGCCGACGTTATTTGTTATTGTTTTAATTTTTGGAGAAGCATAAAATAGAGAATGGAGAAAACAGAAAATAGAGAACACAGAAAACAGAGAATAGAGAAAAGAGAAACATGTTTAGGCACCTCGGAGAAACATATAATAGAGAAACAGAGAAAAGATTCATAGAAAAAGAGAAAAGAGAAGAAAAGGAGAAAAGGAAATGGAAGGAGAAGAGAAAAGCGATGAAATATCTCAAATGTAGTCTTTATTGTTATCTTCATCTTCTTTTTTGTTGTCTTCTTCTTGTTCTTTGATTAAAACCCATAGGATACACTCCCTTTTGTCTACTTCGGCTAAAATAGAAAAAAAAAAAAAAGAGGGACCACTCACATAAAAATGGGTTTTAACCATAGTTGTCAAATCCTTTTTCGGTAGTCATTTCAATTTTCTGAAAAAATGAAACATTCTAGATATTTTGGTGTTATAGTTATCCGTTTCAGAAATAAATTTTAGACAAATAAAATAATATTACAAAATTTATTATAAATAATATAAGTTAGAAAATTTGAAAATGACTTACTAATATACATCAAAATTTATGATACATAATACAAGTATGCAAATTTAAATCATAACTTATTAACGTGCAACAAAATAATTTCTAGTTAATATCAATACATAATTATCATTAAAAAAATCATACAATCATATTTTAGTTATTAAAACTTTATTTACCAAAAAGAGTAAAAAACTAGTAAAAATCATATAATTATGTTTAGTTATTAAAATATTATTTACCAAAAACATAATAAAGTTAATTTTTTTATAACAAAGTAATCTAATGTAAAATATAGACCAAAACACCCTTTGTCTCATTAAAAATGAAGCAGAAAAGCAATTAAGTCAGTTTTAACTAGTCTTCCTTCCTACTTACTTCCTTTGGTTATTCAAAATCCCCTAGAAGTGGCTAGTAGGCTTGGAAGTTAATGAGATATTTTCTTTGGGAAAGGAAAGAGGCAGTTGGGGGGTTCTAATCTTGTGAATTGGGAGATGGTTGCTAGGTTGGTCGGTATAGGAGGTCTTGGCATTGGGAATTTGATGAAATAGACATTGCCCTCACTAGGAAATGGCTATGGAGATTTCTGTTGGAGGTTGGATCTTTATGGCATTCTGTCATAGTTAATGGTTGGACTCTAATTTAGATCGGAATAGCTCTTGAGGCAATTCACGAAGGTTCATCTCTCAAGTATTCAACTATTCTCTCGTCATGTAGCTTATTAATTCGGGCGGGGTAAAGAATCAGATTCTGGGAGGATTCATGGTGCTCCCCCTCTCCTTTTGCCTCCATTTTCCCTGGGTTATCCTCTATCTAGTCTTGATATTACCCCTATAAGTTCTTTCTGGTGCTATCAAAAGTCTTCTTGGAATTTCAACTTTTTTAAGGAAACTTAATGATAGAGAGTCATCAGGAGCTCGGGTGCATTTTTAATTGTCTTGAACCATTTTCCATTTTGTCTTATGTTGTTGATAAGAGAGTGTAGTTGTCAGACGGTTTCAGTATTTTCCATTGTACATCTCTTTTTTCTTTTTGGGTCGATCCTCGGAATAACACAACAACCTCCTCTGGCTATTTCTGTCCCCTTTACGTTTTGCGAGATGTGTTTTAGAATGTAAAAGCAGTGGAAGTATGGACTATCTCTTTCATTGTCCTTGTCTCTTATATTTCAAATAAAACGAAAAGTTATAATGATTATTCGAATGGTCACAGATCAATCTATATATATATATATGGTGATCCTATATGTGTTTTGAGAAGAATGAAAATTTCATATAAGTTTCTCTATATTTTACACATCTCTATAATTACTAACGTGTGCGGTTACAAACCATGGTGCGTTCGCTGGTTCTGGATTAGAGTGCAACTTCCAAAAGAACGAAAATCTGTTCTATCTTGGGAGATAATTGCTCATCACCTTGTTCACCGTGGATGGAGCAAAATTATCTTAAGGACACAGTGTTCACACTAAGCTCGTATTAGTTTTTGCTTCTTTATTGTTGCAGAATTTTAGACGATTCAAGTACAGTAAGTAATTTTCATATTATAAAGTTGCAAAGTACGCGTATTTTCTCCAACAATCTTAAGTCAATTTTGTTGCGTGTGTTTTGCTAGTGTTTTATTGGGTTATGTATACAGAAAGTGGATATGAAGTATATGTTATGCACGATTTCAAATTGCAGCAGATTTTACTTTGTAATTTGTTTTTCTTTCATTATATGTTTCTTATGAAAAAAAAAACTATTATGGTACTCCCTCATCCCTTCCGTCTATGTGCATTTTCTTGCATAGTTTTGGCATGTCCCTTGGATTTCTGAAGTACTATTAAGATAATCCTTGAGAAGGGAAGAAATGGTGAAATTGGTTTTTTGTGAAGGTCCAACATGTTCTAAGATGATAAAATCAATATTCAACGTTGGATTAAAATAATTGCACCGTTTGGAAATTTTTTGTAGTGTTTGGTACGTATTGTTTGACTTTGTATTTGTCATGAAAGTCTGAAATGATTTGCTGCTCTTTCAAGCAACATGACATGCTTTCTGGTTTTGCATATGATAATTAATGCATCAGTTTCGTGTTATATGTACTGTTTATTATGTTTATATATAGCATTAATGGTCTTGATGCATGAGAGTAGTTTTGATTATTTCTTTAAAGTTTGCACTTCTCGGTGTCCCTTTGGAAATGAAAGAATATGTGACGAGTAAAAATAAAATCTTGAGAGTTTTAAGTTTGCTTGATTCAATTGAATGGATGTACTCTTTGAGAGTAATTGCAAACGAAAATGTATTAGTACTATTTCTTTTCATATAGGTGCATTTCATTGCACATGATAGTAACCGCTTTATAGTATTTGAGTATATACAGTTTCGGCTTTTTGAATGTATTTGTTAATACTCTACTTACAGTACTCAAAATTTGGGAAGTTCAATTTGCAATACTCATCACAACTATGTGATTTTGTCCAGTTCAATTTAGAGGAGTTAAATCTCTTGAATTATTTGGATAAAATTTGTGATTGGAAATTTGTGCAAATCAAAAGTGGTCAATAGTGTTTTATCATAAATGTATAGATTTTCACTAAATTGTTGTGTATTTCCTGAGGACATAAAGATGAAATGTGTAAGTAAAGATGATGAATAAAAGTCTTTAAAGACTTTAGACCATTTGAGACCAACTTAGCAAAAGACAAAGGTTTTAAGAAGCATAATGGTGAATATGAGTCTCTTTTTGAGGTAGTATTATTCAAATAATGGAATAATTCATCAAAATATTACTTCTTGTGTACCTAATTTAGACTGTAGTGTTAAATGTAAGAACTGAAGGTTGATTGATAGATGCAATGTTGTTTGGTTAGTTCAGTGTTACCTTGAACTTATGGGAGAATACTTTTGTTCTGTGCAAGTCATATTTCTCAAAAAATTCTTCATGCATAGACCAATAGAACATTGTTTGACCAATTATGGAAATGTCGATACTTTATTGAAATATTTAAAGTGTAGGGGCGTTTAGCTTATGTGACTATCGCGTAACCTGAAAAGGTTAACAACAAGACTTATATTACTAATTGGGTATTCAGTGGTCATGGCTACAACAATAGTGCATAATATTTCTCATTAGTAAAATGAGATTCATTATCCAATAAAGTGATACTCCGATGAAATGAGAGGAGGTATCGAGACTTTGTTAAAGGATAAGGACAATAATGTCCACATGGCCGATTTTCTAACATAGTTGTTAGGAGATGATCCTCAAAGTTTTGGAAAGTAAAGAGCTAAAGTGTGAAACTTCCTATTGCGAAGAAGTAAATGGCTTAAAAACTTGTTGGAGGATATTCTAATGCTGGCTTATAAACTTGTGCCCACTATGATACGTATTCATAATCAATAAGTTGGTTACCGAACTTGTACAAGTACGTATAATGGTAACTCTTGGCATCTATATCAAAGATATAAATACTGTCAAGAATTGCTCTCATGTGAAATTGATTTTATTGACCTGCAAAGTCAAATTTAACCAAATGGATCTGTTGCAAAAGTTTGATGAGAGAGCAATTAGAATGTTCATCGAGGGGAATGGCTTAAAGCCTATTTGTTAAGTAAGAATCGTCATAGTGGCAACCCTACCTAGCTGATTGGAGATCCCAAGATCCAGGTTCAAAGGGATAACCGAACTATATTTGTGATTCAGTCGCACTAAGGAGACAAATACTTCTAACCATTCCTATGATGTGACAGTGTCCATCTGCCGTTAGAACCAAGATAAGTTACACTTTTAATGATTTCTATAGCTTGTATTTGTATAAGTGGGGTATAGCAAAATACTCTTAATGAAAATCACATACGCGAGTGTGAAGGGGTCGCCTTTATGAGAATAGTAGGCTAAATTCTCTAAAAACTCATGGAACCAAGTGGTGTTCAATGCCAAAATGAACACAACGTGAGAACCAACTATGGTCGAGGAGGAACTGTATGAACTTTATTGTCTTGGTTTACATAAACGTTTGAACAGTTCAAGACATCACGTTCACTGATTAGCTAGTAAATCCGATAGTTTTTTACTAGAGAAGTTTAAAATCCAAAAGCTACCTATCTCGATGCAGTTACTCTTCATCTGTAATCACACAAGCATCTGCATTATGTTTGACATATTTAAAGAAGTCAATTTTTCATTCATGTGGAGGATTGTTAGAAATTTTGACTGAAAAATCATTTTTCTTTTTTACTAACTTGAAATGTTATAACAATTGTGTCTTTTCAATTTTAAATTGACATTATTTCAAATAAAATGAAAGGTTATAATGACTATTCGAATGACCACGAATCAGTCTATATATATGGTGACCATATATGTGTTTTGAGAAGAATGAAAATTTCATATAATTTTCTCTCTATTTTACACATCTCTATATATACTAACGTGTGCGGTTACGAACCATGGTTGCATTCGCTGGTTCTTATGGATTGAAGTCCAACTACTGTAAGAATGAAAATTCGTTCTATCTTGGGAGACAATCGCTCATCACCTTGTGCACCGTGGAGGGAGCAAAATTGTCTTAAAGACACAGTGTTTTGCACTGGGCTCGGATTAGTTTTTGTTTATTTGTTGTTGTAGAATTTTAGACGGTTCCAGTACTGTAAGTAATTTTCATAAAAAGGTGCAAGGTGGTACGCGTATTTTCTCCAATAGATTCTTTGTCGAAAAAATGTATAATGACAGAATAAATTTCCGGCATTGATGTTGGGTCATTGTGGCCCTTGGATTACTTTTGGAGCAATCTGAACCACACAAGGCCCAGCCGTTCACAAGTCAAAATATTACAATTTTTTTTGGGTTCATAAAATATATATATATATATCGGTTCACCAAATATGTATCGGAGTTCACCAAATATGTAGTGGAGTTTACCAAATACATACAAATTAATCATTCTTAGAGGGGTTCACCAAATATGTACAAGGGGTTCATCAAATACGTATAATAGTCCACCAAATACATATTGGAGTTCATCAAATATGTACAAAATAATTCTTGGAAGAATTCACCAAAAATGTATTGAGATTCATGAAATATGTAGGTGGTTCACCAAATACATACAAATTAATAATTCTTACGGGGATCACCAAATATGTACTTGTGTTCACCAAATATGTACATGAGTTCATCAAATACGTACTGAGGTTCACCAAATATATATAAAGTTTACGTACAAATTAATAATTCTTAGAGTGGTTCATCAAATATGTAATAGGGTTCACCAAATATGTACATTGATTCATCAAATATGTGCTGGAGTTCACCAAATAGGTATATAAGTTCATCAAATACGTACTGAGGTTCACTACAAATTTTGTGAACGCCAAAAAACCCAATCGCCACTCTTCAGCCTCCAAACACCATTCTTCAGCCTCTAAATGCCATCCTGAAGGTGGAAATCGCCATTCTTTGTTGTCAAAAGTCAGTTTAATGGCTTCAATCGCCAGTCAACATCATAAATGCCATGAGGCCCTAAATGCCATTTATTTTGCCATAATCATCAATTTTTTTTGCCCTAATCGCCATCTTCACTAATATCTAAAATTATTATTTTTTTAATCAATTACCGTACACTAGACAAATGATCGATAAAAATAGAAAAAACTCATTCTCTAAATGCAAACATTCACCATATTCACTTATTATGTGAAATTAGAATGGATTAAGTAGGGATTCCTGAAATAAATGAACACTTGTTCATAAACTCGATAAACGTTATCATTGATAATGTTGTTGTGTTTTTGTGTCAAGTATCGAACGAGATGTGTTTTCCTTATATATAATCATAAGTCGTGATGTTATGATGGCCAGTGAATCATATTTATTGATTTGACGAACACATATAATCTCAATGTCGGATTCTACTATTAAATCGAACATATCCGCTGAAAGCTTGAAGTTAAATATTGAAATTTGAAATTTAACCTTTTATTTTAATATTATAATCCCATAAAATTTGGAAACTAATCCCATTTTGTTATCAAAATTAACCCTATAAATAAATAAATACTATTCCTCATATTTATATATGGCGAATCGTCATGGGTAAAAAGCTTTTACGATCCTGCAGGTAGCGATTGAGGCGTAATCGTCATATTTTCAGTTGGATCAATATCGACAGTTTTGTATCTTTAGCAGCGGTTTTTAGTATCTATTCCAGCGGTTTTTCAATCTTTACTGGCAGTTTTGTTTCTATACTAGAGGTTTTTAGTTTTATACGGCGATTTTTTCTACACTTGGCCATTTTTACATTTTAGCCACATGCACTTAGCAATTTTTAGCCTTTTATTTTGTCACTTAGTTGTACACTTAGTCATTTTTAAACACTTATCATTATACACATTTAGTAATTTTCATGCACTTGACCATTTTCACACACTTAACAATTTTCACACTTTTTTTTATTTTCAAACACTTAATTATTTTCACACATTTTCTTATACTTAGCAATTTTTCACAGTGAGATCTATAGTGTATTGAGACACTTTCAAACATTTTTCATATATTTAATTATTTTCACACATATATTTATTCTCACACATATAGTAATTTTCATGTGCTCGCCATTTTTCACACACTTGTCCATTCCTTTTTTAATTTATAATCCTACAATTGTGACGATCTTTGGTTCTATACCGGCGGTTTTTGTTCTACACTTAGTCATTTTACAACTTAGTCACACACACTTAGTTATTTTCATATACTCAGTTATATTTTCATACATTTAGACATTTTCACATGCACTTAGCCATATTTTCATACACTTTTTGTTATTTTCACACGTTTATCTGTTTTCACACACTTCTTCATTTTCAAACACTTAGTTATTTTCACGCATTTAGTCATTCATTTTTACACACATTTAACCATTTTCATGTACTTATCTATTTTCACATACTTTGCATTTTTATTTGAACACATTTAACTATTTTTATTTGCACAAAATTAGTCATTTTCATTTACTTGTCTATTTTTACACACTTAACCATTTTTATTCACACACTTGGACATTTTCATATACTGTTTCACCGATGAAGCTAAATTTCAACGTTTAAACCTTAGCATATATGGTATCTAGCGAATATTGTTATAACCTTTGGCTATGAAAAGTAATCAAATATCAAATAATTAGATTTTTCCCGTATTCTATCATATTGTGAGTTGCACGGTATT
This sequence comes from Datisca glomerata, assembly GCA_003255025.1. NCBI lineage: Eukaryota > Viridiplantae > Streptophyta > Magnoliopsida > Cucurbitales > Datiscaceae > Datisca > Datisca glomerata. The sequence goes on from QANY01009611.1 coordinate 305,419, forward strand.
GATGCCGGCAAATTTTTTTTTAGTTCATCAAATATGTGCTAAAGTTTAATAATTACGTATTAGAGTTCACCAATTATGTAATGTGGTTCATCAAATACGTATAAATTAATAAATCTTGGAAGGGTTCACCAAATACGTAGTGGAGTTCACTAAATACGTAATAAGGTTCACCAAATATATAATAAGGTTCACCAAATACGTAATAAGGTTCACCAAATATGTTTAAATTAATAATTTTTAGAGGGGTTCACCGAATATGTAGTGAGGTTCACTAAATACATAGTGGGGTTCATCGAATACGTAATGGGATTCACCAAATACGTATAAATTAATAATTTTTAGATGGGTTCACCAAATATGTACTGGGGTTTATCAAATACGTACACAATTATAATTCTTGGAGAGGTTCACTAAAAATGACTTTGTACGTATTTGGTGAACCCTAGTACGCAATTGATGAACCACAGTACATATTTCGTGAACCTCTCCAAGAATTATTAATTTATATGTATTTGGTGAACTCCTCCAAGAATTATTAATTTGTATGTATTTGGTGAACTCCATTACGTATTTGGTGAACCGCACTACGTATTTGGTGAACCGCACTACGTATTCGGTGAACCACACCATGTATTCGGTGAACCACACTACGTATTCGGTGAACCCTTGTACATATTTGGTGAACCTCTCCAAAAAAGAAAATTTAATTTTTGGTAAACCCCTCAAGATTCTCTTTGTACCTGCGGTTTCTCTGATCAATACCGACGGTTTTTACAACCTATACCGGCGGTTTATGGCCCTATACCAGTGGTTTCTGGCGATTCTTCCCATTTGCGGTAGTTTTGTTGTTTTTCGGCGGTTTTGCATGAATACAATGGTTTTTCGGACCTTTTTACAACGGGTTTTCAACAAATTCGATTTACCAAAATTGATCAAGGTATACTTGATGAATCGCAATCAAAGTTATCAAGATTCTCGATTTTTCAATGCGAACATTAAGTACCTTCACTTATATTTTAAATTAGATTTGAATTAAGTAATTAATTATTAAAACAATTGAACACTTATTCATAAATGTATAAGAACGTATTCTTGATTATGTTGTTGTGATTTTATTGGATTAAGTAAAGATTTTTGAAGCAAGTGAATAGTTATTCATAAACTCGTTAAAAATTATCATTAATAATGTTGTTGTGCTTTTGTGATAAGTATCGAGCAAAATATATTTTCACCATATATAATTATAGGTCGTGATGTTATGATGACCAGTAAATCTTATTTATCAATTTTTATGTACTTACTTGTTTTGTCACTTAACCATATTTTCATGCACTTAGGCATTTTCACACTTAGCCATTTTCATTCACTTAGTAATTTTTTAACCCTTTGTCACTTTTATGTACATTTTGTCACTTAATCATACACTTAGTCATTTTTAAAAACTTAACCATTATACACTTAACCAATTTAACTATTTTCCCACATTTTATGTTTTAATTTATAAGCATATAAATATATTTTGTTAAATCTAAGTCAAACGCTTAGTGGCGTTTGGGGTCCAAAATGGGCCAATTTGACCCCAACGCCATTCATGAATCATGAATATCCATTATAGACACTAAATATATCACAATAGACACTAAAATCGCCGGTATTGACATTAAAACCGTCGCTATTAACACAAAAATTACAGGTGTCGATACTAAAATCACCGCAATAGACATTAAAATTGCGTAGAAACCACCGGTATAGGTTGCAAAAACCACCGTATTAACAAGAAAACCACCAGTATAGGTCAGCAGGCTCTAAAAGCCATGTGGTGGTGACGTTTCGACATGTGGTGATGGCGTTTGACCGTGCAGTGATAGCGTTCCATCATGTGGTGATGGCGTTTGGCAATGTCGTGATGACGTTTGGCCTAGATGCAATATATAACTATGGAGAATATGTTTTTTTTAAAAGTTGGTGAATGTTTACCTGTAGAGAATGAGTCTTCTAAAGGTGTTCACTTCCAAGCTTAGGGTTTATAAATGTTCGTTAAATAGTGAAAAATTGTTTGAGGGGTTCACCAAAATATTTCACGCACAAAATTAATAATTCTTGGAGGGGTTCATCAAAATTGACTTTGTATTTTGGTGTTTACCAATTTCTAGTGGGGGTGCAAATGGAATCTTGAGGAGTTCGTCAAAATATTTCACGTACAAAATTAATAATTCTTGGAGGGGTTCACCAAAATTGACTTTGTATTTTGGTGTTCACCAATTTTTAGTGGGGTATAAAAGGAATCTTGAGGGGTTCACCAAAATATTTTACGTACAAAATTAATAATTCTTGGAGGGGTTCACCTAAATTTACTTTGTATTTTGGTGTTCACCAAATTTGTAATTGGGTACAAAAGGAATCTTGAGAAATTCTTCAAAATATTTCACGTACAAAAAATGCTTGAGGTGTTCACCAAAATTTAAAAATTATTTTTCTTCGAGATGTTGTTCTAAAATGTAGTGGGGTTCACCATAAATCTAAAGGTGTTCACCTCCAACCTCGGGGTTATACATGTTCGTCAAATAATGAAAAATAATGAGTCGATAAATACGATACATAATAGTGTGTAAAATGATAAATGTAACATAATTATATGAAAGAGAGAAAGAGATCTTAAATTTAGATCTATATATAATTGTACTACATACTTATTGATTTCGATTCTATACATTAATTGGGATATGTTCGATTCTATACTTATTCTATACATGAACCGGGATTTAGGAAAATGCCTAAGTGCATGAAAATATGGCTGAGTGACAAAATAAGTAAGTACACAAAATTCGATAAATAGGATTTACCGGTCTTCATAACATCACGACCTATAATTATATATGGTGAAAACACGTCTCGCTCGATACTTGTCACAAAAACACGACAACATTATCAATGACAACTTTTAACGAGTTTATGAATAAGTGTTCAATTACTTTGAGAGTTTTTACTTAATGCAATAAAATCACAACATAATCAAGAATATGTTTTTATGCGTTTATGAATAAGTGTTCAATTATTTTAATAATTAATTACTTAATTCTAATATAATTTAAAATATAAGTGAATGTAGTTAATGTTCTCATTGAAAAATTGAGAATCTTGATAAATTTATTTACGATTCATCAAGTATGCCATGATCAATTTAAGAAAATCGAGTTTATTTAAAAATCGTTATAAAAAGGTCCAAAAAACTATTGTATTGATGCAAAACCACTGAAAACAACAAAACTGCCGCAAATTGAAAAAATCGCCAGAAACCACCGATATAGAGGCATGAACCGCAAGTATAGGTTGCAAAAACTGTCGCTATAGGTTAGAGAACCACCGGTATTGGTTAGGGAAACCGCCACTACAAAGAGAATCTTGAGGGGGTTCACCAAACATTAAAACTTTATTTTTTTAGAGGTTCACCAAATATGTACTAAAATGCACCAAATAAGTAGTGAGCTTCACCAAATACGTAATGAGGTTCATCAAATATGTACAAATTAATAATTCTCAGAGGGGTTCACCGCATATGTACTGGGGTTCATCAAATACGTAGTAAGGTTCACCAAATATATACAAAGTTAATGATACTTGGAGGGTTTCACCAAAAATGACTTTGTACGTATTTGGTGAACCCCAATATGTAATTGGTGAATCCCAGTACATATTTGATGAACCCCTCCAAGAACTATTAATTTATACGTATTTGGTGAATCTCATTATGCAGTTGGTGAATTCCACTACGTATTTAGTGAACTCAGTACATATTTGGTGAACTCCTCCAAGAATTATTAATTTATACATATTTGGTGAAACCTCATTACGTATTCGGTGAACTCCACTACGTATTTGGTGAACTCCACTACGTATTTGGTGAACCCAATTGCATATTCGGTGAACCTCACTACGTATTTGGTGAACCTCATACGTATTTGATGAACTCATCCAAGAATTATTAATTTATATGTATTTGGTGAACTTCATTACGTATTTGGTGAACCTCACTATGTATCTGGTGAACCACATTATGTATTTGGTGAACCCCTCCAAGATTTATTCATTTATACGTATTTGGTGAACCTCATTACGTATTTAGTGAATCTCTATACATGTTTGGTGAATACCAGTATGTATTTAGTGAAACCCTATAAGATTTATTAATTTATACGTATTTGATGAACTTTATTACATATTTGATGAACTCCTAATACATATTTAATAAATTCCACCACGTATTTGATTAATCAAAAAAAATTACCAGCATCAATGTATGTGAAAAAACCCTAACATTGGAGTGTGAACCTCATACTAGAGCTCTTAGGTTTATAGTATATCCACGTCACCTCGCAGATGGAAACTACCGTGTCTACCCAATTATCCAAAAACATTGGAAGACTTATAAATTCATTTTAAAATCATAGGCTCTTTCGCTCTTTTTTCCGTATTATTTATATTCTAGTTTGTAGTTCTTTTCCTGGACATAGCAATACTGACTTCCTATCCTGTAAAAAAAAAGAATGGGATTTAGATTTTCTCAAATTCATAAAATATAATCCGGCAAAGGTCTTGATTAGATAAAGGACTCACGTTAGATTCTAGTTTGACTAAATCCCTACTTCAATCACAGAATTGACCTGAACAATGTGCTCTTTGTTGGATAGCTGTACCTGTATATATATATAATAAACATATTATATATGTGATCCTCAAGTTCCAAGAAGCAATGGAATTTTTTTTATCATATTGAACCATTAGATTAAATATTAGTTTAATTATCATGATGGGAATCAAGGCTTGCTATTATGAAAGAAAAGCCATCTTTCTATGATGTTAACATGTTGGTCATGCCCTAACCTGATTCTATAATTATCTAATGGTCTAATTCCAATAGATTTGGAATTTCAAACATTATTTTCAGTTTTGCATTATGCTTTTGTTTTAGTGTCATGGTTATTTCTACAAAACCATGATCATCAGTTAGTATTTACTCATTCTCTTTTAGTTAACTTTCTTTATCATCTTGAACTGCTACGGTAATTATTATTTACTTTATTATCTAATTATGTTAGGTTATAAATCAGATCAAAGAGCAAAACATGTTACTTATATCATAGTTCCTAGTTTGTCATGGAGAAATTTTATATTTTGTTATAATATTAAAATTATTTTATATATATGTGTGTATCGTGTGTATGTTGCTGGAGCGGACATGTGTATTAATACAAAGAATTTTATCTTTGATTTTATACTCTATGAATGATTTGATTTGAAGAAAAAAATAAAAGTTGAAATATCATAATGTTACAACTTACATGAACTCAATAAGTTGATTTTTTTATCTATTTAAACTCTTTTGATAAGTAGAAATGAATGATTTGACTTCTACTATATAATAGGGTGGAATTAGAATTCCCGATTGTTGGTATCCAACGACAGAGATGACGATTCATCGATTAAATGATTCAGATCGTGTAAAATTTTATTTAAAGAGAAAGTATGTTTTTTTTATCACAGCCATCCCAACTGCAGAGGATCCATATCTAATAGGGTGCTTGTGTTTGCTTATGACCTGTGAATATCAAATTTCTTTATGTAAACCTCTTTTTTGACATGTGGGATAGGCTTAGCTAGCAACCACCATATGTCCTTTGTCCATAAGCCAAATTTCTTGTCATATCTCGACCAGCGTAGGCCAATCTGGGTTGGAAAGTAAATCTTTTGCTGGTGTACCTAACAATATCTTAAATCTACTTTACCAAACACAACCAATTGAGTTCTATTTCTGATTTAATAGCATATTTGCACTACCCAAGTTGTCATTCCAAAGAGATGGATTATAATTTTCTCACCACTTTCCTCTCATGACCCAAACTTAGAAAAGTGAAATTTGAAACATAATATATGCTTTTGAGATTTTACAGGGCAAGTCCTAACTACTATTAGTGCCCACAAACTTAACTGCAACTATTGGTATTATTAAACTTTTATTTAGATAAACAAGTGATGTTAACTCAGTCGTGTAAATTTATTCATCTACTATTAGTCCTAATTACTATGAGTTTCAACCAGTATAATTTATAATTTATTTTTTATATATAAAAAGAAATTTTATTAGAAAATATAGTTTATGGCCCACTTTTAAGTATTACAAATAGTGTATTCTTTAGGAGCACTTGTGCAGAGTACTTTAATGTATAAAAAATATCATTTCAAATCGCATGTATTTAATAAATAGTTGTTTAAAACATATTTTAAACAACTATTTTTACATACTCGTGAATATGTTTTAAAATATATGTAAGTGCTTATAGATAAACATGTATGACATAATTATGAACTAGAATAACACTTCTAATCATAAACACTAACAATCACACGTATTATTATAATCGAAATCTTTTTATGTCCATGCACTTCTACATGAGATAGATGAATTGGTAGAGAGCTATGCTTAGCTTATGAAAAGAAGTTATTAAAGTAACTTTGGGATTACAGATGCAAATTATGTATAGCTGAAACTCACAATTATAACATTTATGGTTTAACAATAAAATATATTAATGCTTTTGAATTGAATCGACATAATTAATGCTCAATTGGGATTAAATTACAATGGTGTTATGAGTTCTTCACACGCATGCTCATATGTGGAAAAGTGGAGCAGTTTTATGATGATGTTGAAGTTCCATGCTAAGGATTCACATCCAAGTAAAGTAGCCATAAGAAAGCTTTGAGGAAGACACATGTCATGCCTGTGGACCATAATTCTAAATTGGAGGCATTGTTAATAAAATTAAGTACAAAATGATGCTATTGTTGGGTCTCTTTTTTTTTTTTTACATAAATGAACTCGTCCATCATGGCATGGTCCATGTTTAGCAGCATCCCATGTGCCTTCCTTTCTTCCCCTTCACTCCTTCCTTTAAAATAATTGTAAATTTTATAGGGGGGCTACCTTGTTTTTCTTTAGTTTTCATGTGTCTGTTTGGTTTCCTTTTATTTTGGTAAATTTGTTTATGAAAATTAAAGAAAGTTTTCTTTAGATTAAGCATGAGTCTCTAGAGTGTAGTTCTCGTATTACTCTCGGATCTCTGTAAGTGTACCATGGATAAATCACGTGATAAATTCCTAGATCAATAGCCACGAGATAATATGATCCCTAATTCGAACTCGCGATCTGAGGTGGGAAAAATCACAAGCCTAAGGTTCAATTAAAGAAAGTTTGAGTTAAATTAGTTGGTTAAAATTTTATGTGCTAAAGAAAAACTATGGAGTCTAAATTTTCTATCATACACCATTTCGTTGGATCAGGAATCATTAATACCGATCGGCACCGTGAACTCTTCCAGAACCTTCGTTGCCCATCTTTAATCCATTTCAGATGGTATAAAGATGTATTTTTACTGAAGGTCATGCAATGTACTGATGTCAACAGTGATCATTAGAATGTCAAATTCATTTATCGTCTCCCTAATCTTTTTGCAGAACAAGTTTGTAAGAAACTTTGAGATAAGCATAACCAGGTTGATATTTCCTACCATCAGCATACTTATGGATCTCTTATTGCAGTAGTTATTGGAGAATGACTATCCCTCTGCAATGATATGAAACTCCAGCAAATGATGAAAAATCGAAACTTATCCAACTGTAAAGAGTCAGGTGAATTTTGTGATCAGTTCACCTATGACACCAAAATCCAGTGTCCTTCAACTTCCAGAAACCCTAAACCTTATAAGAAATATAAAATGTTCCATTCCAGAAAAGCTCCTAAGCCTAACTTCCAAGAAGTTCACAGACGAAAATCCAACAAAAGAAAACCTAATCCCAAGAAGGATAAGTCAGAAGTTAAGTGCTACAAATGTGGTAGAGAGAACTATCAATTGATACTATAGAAAAATTCTATGCAAGATTATGCTACTCAACATCGTTATGAAATAACAATATATAAGAAAAAAATGATCTTCAAATTGTTTATTGTATGAGTGGCCATTGCCATGTAAATAATTGTCATAACATTACTCAACATCGTGATGTTATATATCATTATATAATATTTTACATGATAACGAATGAATCGATCGTGTATGTAAATTTAAGGTACAACCATTCGAGCTCATTAATGATTAATCACTAAATGCATAGTTAAAATATTAAATTCGTTGCAAAAGAATGAAAAAGCTACCAATATTAGAATGAAAAACAAAACTGGATCTTATAAGCAAAGGCATTACATGTTTTTTATAAAATATAATTCACTAAATCTAATCCACTCCATGATAACAAAAATATCATATTATATTCATAAACATAAAAAAACGGTCCACGTACTGAAATGACATAACAAATTTCTCAATCTCACATACATACACACATAACTAAATGACTAAATTATTGGGTTTAGAAATTATTAAATTATATTTTTTGTCAAAAAATTATTTATGATGGAGTTTTTTTCAATAAAATGTACTAAGGGAGAGAAGAATCATTATTTAATATATATTGTAAAATTCTCGGACAAGATTATTATTATTATCACTGAATCTCATGATTTTAAGAATACGAATGACATATATAATTATATATGTCAACTAATTTTTACTAAATTATTGTTTTTAGAAAACATAAAATTTTCATAAATCAAATTTCAGATCACAGACAAACAAAAAGTTATTATGTATTATTAGTTTTAAAAAGAGAAAATTATTCTTAAAACAGTTACCCTCAATCATAACGATCCGCTTTATTTTAGGCAACTTTTTCCGTTATAAAGCTTCAATCTCTTGGCTCCCTGCCTCACATACCGTTACCATCATTTCCACGTTCAGTTACTCTAAGGAAAAAGCTATATAGCTTTTAGAAAAGAAGATATTAAAAAGTAGAAATTAAATTATAATAAATCTTTGATTCAAAGGGTGCGTTTCCTAATTAATCCTTCATTTTCTCTCTCTTAAAAAAATCGTCACCCTTAGCTTCAGACGCAGACAGATATAGACTCTAGAGAGATAGAGAGAGAGCTCTGTAACTAACTCTTATGGACTTTGGTTCTTGGATCATGGAGGGAAGCAGGGAATCCTAGGCTGCTTTTAGATTTCCCATCTGTGTGCTTCGACCTCTGTATTCACGGGGAAGCCATTTATCTCTCCTCCTCATAGTTGTTTTGATCTATGTTCTTGATTGATTGAAGCTTTGGAACCTTTCGTCTGTAATTTTGGGGTGTTCGGTATTCTCGGCTGTTCTGTACCGTTTATGCTGGATTTTTATCCCATTTCGGGGTTGGTTTGCTTCTGCATTTTCTATTTTGGTGGTTCTGGTTCACTTTTATGCTGAATTAAGAGATTACGGTGGCAGATTGATCCAATGCTCGGATTCTGATTAGATTTTGTTGTCTCTGCATTGGCGTTTTTCTTTTTTTGGAGTCTGTGGACGAACTTGTGAGGATTGTTTGATTCGGAGGAGTTGTAGTATTGGAAGTGATAGGAGTGGTGATGATGAAGTAACATAGAGGGCGAGGAAGGTGAAGGAGGACAAATGAATGATAGAGGTGGTTCATTCGTCGCTGTCAGGAGGATTTCTCAAGGACTGGAACGAGGCAATACCTGCCATTCAACTTCAGGTGATTTCTGCTCATTTGTTGCCTAAGTTTAGGATTTCTCAAGAATAATTGTCTTCCTATCTCTCCTTGCGACTTTGTCGATACAAATTTCTACCTCCTTTTCTCTCTCCAGACCTCTTTTGCTACCGCTTTTCTCTCATTATTTTCGAAGTTTAGATCTGTGAATTAAGGTTGAGTGAAGTATGCGAAGCTCTTTCTGTTGCTGAGGTTCTGCTGGCTCATGTTTACTGAGATCCAAATTTGCTTTGGTCGGTCAAATCTTTTTTTTCCCTTTTTTTAAGTTCATCGATTTTTTTCTCCATTTATAGTTTCGTGTTGCTAATTAAGAGAGGTTGAGACTATGATATATTACAAATGGTTTTTTGTTTCTTATTGTTTTTTTGCCATTATTCATTGAATACTGTTCCCGCCTTTTCCAAATCTGAAATTTTGGACTGTAGACTCGGTAAAACTGCATCTACTATCAAATTTCGTTGATAGTTTTCGGATTAGGAAGGGTATAAGTCTAGTTGCTGCCATGTGTTCTAAACTGAAGCTTGTGTTACTTGTTAGGTATTTCATTGTCCTTGTTGTCTATGATGTTGTGGAAACTACTAGTTTTTAAAATTAATGTGTTCATTTAGTTGTTTTGAAAGGCTTTTTGAACAGTGATTCAATCATCAGGAGGTTGGATAGTATACCTTAATAGTCAGTAATTTTACTTACTCCAGCATTCAATAAAAACTTTAGACGGATTGGTTTACACAGAATGCCATTAGCAGCATGCACAACTTTGTATTTGAAGCTTTAGAAACTCAATTTTCAGTGGCGGGCAATTTTATTTTGTTTCAGCTGAGGTTGTGGCAGGATCAGCAGCATGGTTAGGCAGAGGTCTTTCTTGTGTATGCGTACAGAGAAGAGAGAGTGATGCACGCCCATCGTTTGACCTGACTACTGCACAGGTAATAGCTGTTACTACTTAAGTGACAGATATGTAGCCCCCTACGCTACCGAGAGAGAATCACTGGAGTTGCTTCATGGCTCATCTTTACCTATCTGTATGGTTGAGGAAGCAAAATTCTCATTACTTGCATAGTTTATTGGAAAGCACGATCTTGGGCTTGCTAGTTACCATTACCATCAGACTGACAGATTAAAGAGAACTCTTTTATCTATATTCTTCAGTAACCTTATTGAAGGATTGAGAGATTATTTTTGTTGTACTTGTCATCAAAGCATTTTTTAGGATTATTCTAGACTTCAAATTTTAAATTGCCATAATGATTCTGCTGTCTTGTATTTGAATTTGATAAAGATTTTTGTTCTGTTTCCTGGATTTCATGTAAACAGTTGTGCATTGTGTTTCTGAATTAATATGACAAAGTTAAAAGTGTATCTTTGGCCATGGTTTATCAGGAGGAATGCTTGCAGAGGCTACAGAACCGTATAGATGTTTCCTACGATAGTTCAATCCCTGAGCATCAGGTAACACTGATACTGAATAACTGAATATCGTTTAACAGTCCTGTATGATGTTAAATTTTATTTTTTCCTTTCTCTTCTTTTGCCCGAGATGGGGGTCGGAGGAGGACTTGAAGTGTTCAGGTCATCGTCACTTCAATGCTTATGCCTTGGCTTTACAATATTATTTCAGATCAATTAATTTTCATGACATTTTTTATGGTTGCTCCTTTTAATAGGAAGCTCTTAGGGCTTTGTGGAATGCTGCCTTTCCAGAGGAAGAACTTCATGGGTTAATATCTGAACAGTGGAAAGAAATGGGCTGGCAGGGAAAGGATCCATCAACTGATTTTAGGTAGATCAGTGCCAGTATCTCCTTTGTTCTGACAAAACTTGTTTATTGTTAGCTCTCAAGTTTTCCTTTTCATATTCTACTTCATGTTACAAACTTTTGTTAATTGCTTTATCTGATAGGGGTGGTGGTTTTATATCATTGGAAAATTTGTTGTTCTTCGCGAGGAACTTTTCGGTATGATGAGTTTCTTATCATCCTATAATTCTTTAGTATTACTCTTAATTTTGGCTGTAAGGAGCTTTTTCTATCATGACAAAGTATGTTTTCTGCAAAATTTGTGGTCGGAATGAGATAAACCTATCTAGTAAAAGCTAGTTCTATTAGTTTCTCAGTGAAGATTCACATTAGGAGCCCCGTTAATGTCATCAAAATCAACGATAACATCATAATCTCTCTTGCATTCGAATGTGACATGGACACATGGCCGATAATTTTCACTTCCCTTTTGGTGCTTTACTGTTATCTTCTTTGTTCAAAGCTTCTGGAAGCGACCGAATTTGAGGCTTAACACACATATATTTAGAAATTTTTTTTGGAGTTGGATAAGTCTGAATTTAATGCATATTGTGTGGAAATTATTTCAGCGTTCTGGAGTTGGCAAATGCCTTAAAGTAACTCCCGCCATCTCTGAAATGGCATTAAACTCCTCGTGAACTGGTTGTTTTAACATTTGGGCATGGAATATTAGTTATGTATTATTTGTTCGAAGTAATTGAATCTCAGTTCATCAATAGTAAAAAATTTGATAGACTTGTTCATGCATCCGTCTAATTTCAATGTACTGTTACTTTCGTGTGAAGCTACCTCCATTAGCCCTTTTTAAAGTACATTACCTTAATGAAATTCAATGACCCACCTTTCTTGTTAAAGTTTAGCTTGCTGTGTCAGAGCATGTGTTATTCAATTCAATGCTAAAGTTGCGGTTTTACAATGTAGAAATCATTCCAAGATCTTCTCCGAAAGCAGGAAGGCGATCGGTCATTATGGGAATACCCATTTGCTGTAGCTGGTGTAAACATCACATTCATGCTTATTCAGATGCTTGATCTTGAAGCAGGTTTGTGTCTTTCACTTGAAGATTCTATTACTTCTGATGGAGCTTAAAAAACTTTGATTAGAATAATTACTCTTGGTTTTCTTTCTTCCATTCACTATCTGACACGCATCATTTCACTGAGCACTGCTAATCTTGTCAGCACCGTTATTGTTGCTTTATTATCACAGTTTCAAAGTTGTCACTAAGTTATGCTTCCAAACTTTCCATTTGTAAGTACACGAATTCAGCTGCATACGGTGGAAAGGTGGAAAAATAGCATGGAGTTTATTATCTGTGGGAGGCATTGTAATCAGCCTTTTTTTGCCAATAAGATTATTGTTAAAAAAAGAGCACTTACTCTTATGATGTACTCGGTACATTCTGCACAGTTCTTGAGTACTTTCTGAGTAGCGTTTGTTAGTGAAGATAGCTGTAGATCAGTGTTTTATTCAATCGTTAATTATATGCCATAGTATATTTTGGAAAACTTATCAACTAACTGCATTATTTTATATTGCAGTCAAGCCACGAACATTTGTTGGAGCGACTTTCTTGAAGTTTCTTACGGGTAATGTTGGGTCCTTTTCTTCCTTTCTCTTTCCCTCACTCCGCAGTCCACTGATTTGAACTAGTAAAATTTTAATGGCTTTCAACTGAAAATCTTGGGAGAACTTGAACATATCTTAGACTAAATGGATGGCTTCGTATCAAGGAAGTTCTTTTTCTTTCGTAGATAACTTAATAAAACTTTTTTTTTCTCTTAACAGAAAATGAATCAGCATTCGACCTTCTCTATTGCATCACGTTCAAGTTAATGGATCAACAATGGCTTGCGATGCGTGCATCATACATGGATTTTAACGTATGTAGTCTTCAACTTGACAGTTCTTCATAGAGATAGATAGATCTTAGTGGTTTAATGGAATGCATTGGAATTGGTGACGCGCTTTAATAAGTGCTTCCATTTCCTAAGCTTTATTAGTACATGGTCCATCCTCTGCCAACATATACCTGAGTGGATGCTAATATTAAAAGAAACATCACGGTATCAAGGAATTGTCCGCGAGTACTAGAAACTTTGTGCTCTAACCTTATATTTATGAGTAATGCTTCTATGGTCATGCTCGTTGCAGACGGTGATGAAATCGACACGTCGTCAGCTGGAAAAAGAGCTCCTGCTTGAGGACATAGGACGGCTCGAGGACTTGCCCTCATATAGCCTTCTTATTAGATAGTTTAGCAATTTATCGGAATCGGATGAAATGGCTTTTGGAAGCAAGATCATGCCATAAACAGATGAGTTCTCTGTACTAGTGTTAACTAGATGGTGTTTGCACATGATATTCAGCATCGCATCATCAATAAGCTCGCTATTCACACGAACATTAGGGTTTTCCGAAATCTTAAGGTTGGAGGATTTGTATTGAGGTTTGAAAATCAGCATTTAATTTCTTACTTTGGATTCAGCTTTACATTATGTTACTCAAATTAAAAGATCAGATGTTTTAAGAGACTCTGCGCTACGAACAGAATTGAATTGCTATATGACGGAAATGGAAAAGTGGCAGTTGGGCCAGATGTTGCATTCCGTCCAAATCTGAACGAACTAGTCTGACGTCCATCCAAATCTGGACAGATTAGATTTGCCCAAACTGCAAAGTGTAGCTCCGGAAAAAAAAAGGAAAAGTTCACATTTTTAAAGACCTGATCTAGGCTGTTCAGATCTGGCTGGACGACCAGATGCAACTACTTAGCGACGACAGAAAATGGCAGGTTGGATGCTAGAGATGACTGTCAAAAACGGGCTAGAGCAGCCTTGAGTTGAAGAAGTTCTACCTTATGCAATTTATCAGTCTATTTTGTTTCGTAGAAGACTGAACGGTCAAATAATGAAGCTTGTGGTGAACTCTCGCAACTAGGAAAGCTGTTCCTGCTCGACTTTGACCATTTAAGGTGTTCGTAGTCATTGATAGTACCAACAGAACAGAAACATATTTGAGTTCAAATTATGACTTATACACGAACTATTCATGTGAATTAAAAAATTGATTTAACACTCTTTTATTTGTTTTTGAGTAAAAACTAGATGTTCGAGTATCATTAATTTATATATGAGTATATTATTATTTTAAATAAGTTAATGTTTTCAAGAAAAATAAAGATCTTTCAACATCTTTCTAGTTTGTTTAAATGACATGGATATTCCCTCTAATTTAAAAAATAATTCTTAAGTCCACTCACTTAAAAGATCTTTGACTTCTTTATGAAAGGATCATAATACATTTATCATGAAGAATCAACTGACCATGACCCTAGAATGTATGATTCGACTCGAGTGGGAAGAAGAAAGATGCTTTGGAATTGGAAAACAGGTTTATAAGATAAGATGATGGTTTCAGGTTCAACACCCCTGGTTGAAAAAACCATAGTAAGGGTCAATGATGTTAGATTATATGTCAGCGACATTAATGTGAAAAAAATGTATTTGAGTCTATTTGTCAACTAAATCTTAAATAAAGTAAGTTTGTGTCATTTTTCAAATTAGACGAAAAGTCGGTATAATTTAAGCAAACTATAAAAAAGGTTGGGAGATTTTTCCAAAAAAATTGTAAGAACAAATAATAAAAAGGAAAAATTAGGGGATTATGTTACTTTAAGTTTCAATTTTATATTATGTCTTTTAATTTTATGTTTTGCACATATAGTCAGATTCTCCTTTTAGTTTGTTAGTTAGTTATGATATTAGTCATTTACATTTTTGCCATTTTGTAAAATTAACTGTATATTTTTTAGATTTTATTATTTCTATTTTTTGGAGAATGTCACTGCTCCACGTCTCTCTTCTTCCTCGTCTCTGGCAGTTTTTGTCCAGCCATTCTCTAATTTCTTGTCCCTCAAATGTTGCCTTCCTCATAGCTTCCTCCACCAAAACACCCATTTGCCTCCCTCACAAACCAGTCTCAATAACCCCTAAAACCCCTTTTGTATCGCCTCCACCATCCCTCACCCAGGACCTCCATTTCAATTTCCATGGCTGGACAATGATCTATCTCGCCTCCATCGGCTTCAACTTCTTCTCTCTTGTCGAAAACTACCCTCCAATTGTCTCTGTATCTCTCACCGACATTAAATCTGTCGTCGATTTCATGACCTCCATGAACTTCACTGCCATCGAGTTCCATAGGATTTTCAGAACCAGATCTGGTCGCGGTTTCTTTGACCACTGCGATCAGATCTGGTCTCTGCTTCCTTCACCGCGATGGCATATAAAAATATACTACATATATACTACGATATACTAATAGTATATAGAAATATACCATAGATATGCTACGATATACTGATGCTATGTTAAAATATACTAGTATATTATTATATATCATATAGTACATATCTATAAACTACATGACATTATCCGTGAGGATTGCGCGAGGGGTCCCTTATTAGTGAGGACAATTTTTTTTCTTTATTTTCCTATAATGGCCTATTTGCCTAATTGAAAAAATCATAGTAAGGGTCAAAACGGTGTTAAATTTTATTTTAACGGCATTAGTGTGTAAAAAAAGTATTTGAGTTTATTTGTCAATGAAATCTTAAATAAAGGAAGTTCGTGTCATTTTTCGAACTAGATGAAGAGTCAGCAAACTAGAAGAGAGTGTTGAAAATAGTGTATTGCATTATAAGATTAAATAGAAATAATAATAATACTATAATACTATAATACTATAATACTATAATACATTAGTTACAGCAGGTAAATAACTTAATTGCGGAAAATAATGTAGATATATTTATTACAAATGTAACTAAAGTATTTACTGACGTTAAAACAATACAGACAGTAACGAAATAATAACTGAGTCATGTTTGCCTAGTTTCCTTAAAATAGTTATGCCCCATCACTTGTTCTAAGGTTGATAACGACGTCTGTTTCTCAAGATAAAATTATTTGAGGCAGCTGAAGAGCACCCAACTTCACCACCTTGATCGAACTGACTTGTCAAAATTCTACCACCAGAGTAACGACGCAAAACCAAGACTTAAAATGAAAAACAAAACCGTCGACAAAATCAGAAATAAATTGAACTAAACTGAACTAAAATCGAACCAGACTTAATGAAAAAATTGAACCAAGAAAACTTGAAGAAAAAAAAGAGAGCTTGAAAGCTTATTTGGTGTGTAAAATGAAGAGGGAAATGACACCTTTTATACTACTGATGGGGGGTGTGTAATAAAGGGTATTTAACCTACTAAAAGGCCATTTAATCAAAAAATTAAGTCCAAACATTTTTTTTAAAAACTTTTTGGGCCTTAATTTATAAGAATATTTCATATTTTATGACTTTTGGGCTGAAAAATAAATCTGCAGTAAAACACAGCCCGCTGGCTCATTTAGAGGTGGTCCATATAGAGAGAGCCTCTAGCCTTATCAAGTTACCACCTTTGATACTAGCATCTCAATATATATCACTCAAACTTTTCCTCCATTTATAATGTGAGATTTCTACAATTGCGTCCTATTTTTCCATTCTCATTTAGCTCACTTTGTGAGATAGTTTCTCATTTATCTCAAAGCTAATTTTGACAAATTAATAGTCGATTTTGATGTACTTGCGGAGGAGAACTCAAATATCTAAAGACCTTACACTTTTACGTAGTGGATCTCACCTAAAAATTTATCCAAAATTGGTCTACGAAAATTGTGTATAAAATACCCAATTTTCCAACAATTCCCCACATGAATGAAAATTGACGACCAATGACCCGATAGACATGGTGATAGAATTCTACGTTCCAAAACCTGCAAAGGATATGTAGGTTTTACCCTTTGAACCTTCATTTGTATAAGTATGTTTACTTTACTAGCTGGACAGTAGGCACGATGTCTTTGAACTGTTCGATCTTTTATATAAACGATGACATACTACACACATGAGTCAACCCTGATACAATTCAGTTCTCATGGTTATGTTAATTTTGACCATGAACATCCTCCTGGTTCTGCAAGAATTTCTAAAGAATTGCGCCCTTACAATTCCTATAGAATAAGCCTCACGTCACTCTCACATAGGTGATCTCTTAATTTTAGAGTAAACTCATATTACTCCGCTCGGATCTCACACTTACTGATGCATAAGAATCATTAAAAGCTCAGCTTAACCTAATCTCCAACGGATATCATTATTTTCATCATAGGAATGGACAGGAAAAGTCCCCACATTTATCCAGCTAAGTTTATACAATTAGGTTGTCCCTTTGAACCTAGATCTTGGGATCTTCAATCAACTAGGTTGGGTTTTCTTTGTATCAACTTATTTTTACATGGGCTTTAGTCATCGATGAATAGGATTTTGAAGCCATTCTTCAATTCTTTTGAATTGAAGGCATAGTTACAAATTTTCAAGTCAGTCAACCAGTCTTTGATAATAAGTCTGAACAGTCTGATGAAGCTGAATCACCCACTGAATCAGATTTTCAAGAAACTTTACCTCTTGTTAATCCTCAACTCTTAGTTTTAAATAAGCCAAGAATGAGCCTAATTGGGAGGGTTTACCCCAACACATGAATGACCCAGCCAATCTCAATAGACATAATAGGATCAGAAATACATATTATATGGATCAAAGAAAAATCATACTTGCTCGGATTTCAGTTGTCATATTTCCTTATCTGAAATATAAACTAGAAGTGTATTAACACTTTGAAAAGTATGTTATTTTCTCAAAAATGAAAATATGCTAATTTTCTCAATATTTTCCAAAACAAACCAAATAGCACTTTTAAAGATAACTGTTAAGGCAAACTGATGGGATTCTTAGACCCGATCCAAGACCAACTCTCTCAACAGTATTCAGTTCCTAGGTAATTGGAGGGATGAGTCCCACTTATATTCCAATTTCCTAGATAGAACTTCTTTGTACAGTTTCTTCCAGTTTCGAGATTTTGGAGAATATTTAAAATAAAATTTTTAGGTTGAAAAAATCCAAATTAATTTCCAAAATAATATTTGGACAATTTTTGAAAACTAAATTAATTTCTAAAAATTAATCCAATAATGCAATAACTTGTATAGAATAATTATTTTAAGATTGTTGGAAATAGTGTATTGCATTATAAGATTAAATAAAAATAATAATAATACAACAATTCTGTAAAATCATTAGTTGAGACAGGTAAATAATATAATTAAGGAAAGTAATGTAAATATAATTATTACAAAATGTAAGTATTTCCAATGTTAAAACAATACGGACAGTAAGAAAATAATAAGAAATCAAACCGAGTCATGTTTGCACAGTTTACTTAAAATAGTTACGTCCCTTCACTTTGTGGTATTAAGGTTGATAATGGCATCTGTTTTTCAAGATAAAACGGTTTGAGGCAGCTGAAGAGCACCCAACTCCACCACCTTGATCGAACTGACTTGTCAGAATTCTACCACCAAAATAATGAAGTAAAACCAAGACTTGAACCGCAAAATGAAACCGTCGACGATATCATAAATAAATTGAACCGAATCAAAATCGAACCAAACTGAACCAAGAAAACTTGAAGAAAAATAAGCAAAAGTGTGGAGAACAAATATTGAGAGTAAAAGGGAGCTTGAAAGCTTATTTGGTGTTTCAAATGAAGAGGGGAAGGCCTCCTTTTATACAACTCATGAGAGAGGTGTGTAATAAAGAGTATTTAACCCATTAAAAATCCATTTAATAAAAAAAATTAAGCCCAAAACGTTTTAAAAAAAATATTTTGAGCCTTAATTTACAATAATATTCCATATTTCATGACCTTTGGGCTTTCTATGATGAGGAAAATTAAATCTAGAATAAAACATAACCCATTGACCCATCTAGAGGTGAGCCATATAGAGACAACTTCTAGCCTTATCAAGTTACCACACATGATACTAGCATCTCAATATATATCACTCCAAGCTTTCCTCCATTTCTAATGTGAGATTTCTATAATTCCCTCCTATTTTTTCATTCTCATTTAGTTCACATTGGGTGATAATTTTTCATTCATCCCAACGCCAATTTTGCAAATTAATAATCGATTTGATGTACTCGCAGAGAAGAACTCAAATATCCAAAAAACCTTACACTTTCACGTAGTTGATTCCACCTAAAAAATTGTCTAAAATTGATCTATGAAAATAATGTACAAATATCTAATTTTCCAACAGAGAAGTTGGGAGATTTTTTCAGAAAAAAATTGTAAGAACAATTAGTAATAATATGCTCTCAATTAAAAATAATGATCTTAAAATTAAATTCTCTTATACATATATTCTATTTGTTTTAAAATTGATATTCTGTTTCGTTTACATAACAAACTTAATTTTTTGTTTGTAACTTTTTAATATTATATGTTTGTAACATATTAATCCTACTAATATGTCTAAGAAAAATTATATCATTTTTTGAAAATAATGAATTTTATATTATTGACCCATCAACTTCACATCACCACTTGTAATCTCTCATTTCCCTCATCATTTCTTTTTCTTTCTCGATACACATGTCAAATCAACTTAAATAATATTTTATTCTTCTTCTTCTTTATTTTTCAACAAAACTTTTTCTTATACTTGAACCTTCAAGTAGTTTTTTATGACTACTTGAACCCTTCAAATAATTATCTTTTTTTTTTGTCAGTCAATAGTTATATAAACCAGGTGAGTACTTGAAGGGTTAAAGTAGTTGTTCATAACTAATTAAATGCTTCAAGTAATTGTTTATGACTACTTGAACCCTTCAAGTTATTTTTTTACGTCAGTCAATTACTCATACAACATATGACTACTTGAAGGGTTCAAGTAGTTGATTATGACTACTTGAAGGGTTCAAGTAGTCATCCCTAAACCCTAAATCATAAACCCTAAACCCTAACAGATTACTATTTGAGGGATCAAGTATTAATTTTTTACTAATTGAACATTTCAAGTAGTTTTTTTTCTCTTGAAATATGTTGCCCAGTTAACTTGTCACTCACTACTTGAAGGGTTAGTGGTAATTTTATACTACTTGAACCATTCAATTAGTTTTTTTCTCTTGAAGTCTATTGTCCAATTGTAAATCACTACTTGAGGTCTCAAGTATTAAATTTTTACTACTTGAACCCTTCAAGTAGTAAAAAATTACTACTTAAACCCTTTAAGTAGTGATGAGTTTACTGGACAATAAACTTCAGGAGGAAAAAAGCTACTTGGAGGGTTCAAGTAGTAAAAACTTATTGCTTTAACCCTTCAAGTAATATTTTCTTTTTTACTTCTAGAATAAAAATCAGTACTTGAAGGGTTCAAGTATTCAAATACAACTACTTAAACCCTTGTAAGTAATTTTTTTTACTTTCATAATCAAAATCACTATTTGAAGAGTTCAAGTAGTCAGATACAACTACTTCAACCCTTCAACTAATATTTTTTTTACTTTCAAAATTAAAATCACTACTTGAAAGGTTCAAGTAGTCAGATACAAGTATTTGAACCCTTCAATTAATATTTTTTTACTTTCAGAATCAAAATCACTATATTTTAATAAAATATTATTAAATTTCATCATTCAAGTAGTCACCTGGTATATGAGTAATTGATTAATAAAAAATTACTTAAACCCTTTAAGTAGTCATAAACAACTATTTGAAGGGTTCGAGTAGTTGACTACTCGAACCCTTCAAGTAGCCATCTGGTGTATGAGTGTTGATTGATAAAAAAAGCAATCACTTGAAGAGTTCAAATAGTCATAAAAAACTACTTGAACCATTCAAGTAGAAAAAAAAACTCGTAAAAAAAAAATAATAATAAAATATTATTAAATTAATTTGATATATGTATTGAGAAAGAAAAAGAAAGAAATAATGAGGGAAGAGAGAGATTTCATAAAAAGATATAAAAATCCTTAGACAAGTTGAACAAAGTATATTTATTAAAAAAAACCCAAGACAATATCCATGTTCATGAACTCTATATCCACTCTAATTCAAAAGTAAATTGTTTTTTTTTTTTGTAAATCTCCACATGAATGTTGCTCCAACTAAATTTTATTTTTATTATGCTATTAAATTTATGACAGTTTTTACATGTTTATTATCATGGGTTGGATTCAAATTTTTTACATGTATTTCAAATTCCTAGATTTAAAATAAAACATATAATTTCTGAAATTAAAATTTTTGGATTTATAAATGAAAATTGATAAAAGTTTCCCAAAAAGAATTCCATGTTCTAGAACTCCTATATCCATTTTTTGACTCCCCAATTCAAAAGTAATTTTTTTAATCTTATTAATGTTGCTCCAATTACACTTTAAGGAATACTACAATTTAATTTTTCCAACTAGTTATTATTATTTATAATTTTGAACTATTTTTTATTTTATTTATAAATTTTAATTTACCGTCAAATCTAATATTGTTATCTATATTTTCATTAATTTAACTTAAAATGTCATAATTTTAAACTATTAAAATTATAAAATCACCTCTATTTATGATGTTGACTTCTATTTATTTTTTTTTCAAACCCATTTTTTTCCGAACCCCATTTTTCACATACCCTTTTTTACAAACTTTACCATTCGCAGCAGCCATTTTTGCCGAAGCTTCAAACCCTTCTTCTTCGTGGGTCGAAGAAGACAAAGCAGCTCGCGTGGGGAGAAGAAGACAGAGCAGCTCGCGTGGGGAGAAGAAGGCAGAGCAGCTCGTGTGGGGAGAAGAAGACAGAGCAGCTCGTGTGGGGAGAAGAAGACAGAGCAGCTCGCGTGGGGAGAAGAAGACAGAGCAGCTCGTTATTTCTCCTTCGTTCAGTAGCTCGTCATTTGATTTGTACTGATTTTAGGTTTTGATTTCTGGTATTACTTCGATCTCTTTGAATCTGTACTGATTTTAGGTTTTCGAATTCTTCGCAAGATATTTGTGTCTCCCATTCGGGTACTATTTCTTCTTCGTGGTACTGTTTCTTCTTCGAGGTACCATTCGCAGCATCCATCGGTTCTATTTTGGCTGGTTCAGTTCGTTCGTTCGTGATTTATGGTTCTATTTCTTATGTACTGATTTATGGTGTCTTCCAGTATACTAGTATAGAACAAACTCAAGAAAATCAGTACAGATTCGAGCTACTGGACGAAGATCAAAACCCATAAAGCACCAAAAATAGAACCAAATAACGAGTACAGAAGGCCAAAACGAAGAAGAAACAGTAACTGAACGAAGAAGAAATAACGAGTTTCAAAGGAACAGTGGCTGATGTCTTCTTCTCCCCACGAAGAAGAAGGGGTTTCAAGCTGCATAAAAAATGGCCGCTGCAAATGGTAAAATGAGTTTGTGAAAATGGGGTTTGGAAAAAAAATGGGTTTGTAAAAATAAAATAGAAGGTCAAAACGTCCTAGTTTTGATAAGGGCATTTTCTAATTTTAAAATGTCAAAACTATGTGGCGGTTTGGTCCGGTCAATTTTTTGGTAAAAAGTTAACCGTTCATGCGAAAAAAACTGAACCGAACTGAACTGTGAGGTTCGATTTGATTGGGTTCTTCGGTTAGTATTATTAATTAAATTTTTTTAAAATTTTTTTTAAATGATATTGTTAAAAAATATATAAAATTAAAGTTTTGTTGCGATTCGACTCGGTTCGGTTTTATAAAAAATTATATATAAAAAATTAAAAAAATTAAAAATGAATTTATTGTTTTGATTTTGTTCGAAAACCTCTAAAATTCTGAACTAAACCGAAACTTCGGTTCTCGCGTTTTCCCGAACCGAACACATATAAAGAATTGACCGAACCGATCATTTTTTGTTTGGTTCGGTCGATTTGGGATAATTTTAGACACCCCTAGATAATGGATGGAAAGTTGGATTTGACAGCAAATGAAAAGTTGAAGTTTATAAATGAATCGAAAAATAGTTCAAGATTATAAATGACAGTAATATGATAGTTCGATGGACTAACTGTAGTTTCTCAAAACTTTATTATTATAAATTAATTAAATTTTCTCTCATAGATTTAACATGCTCAATATCGTAGATTATATTATTAAATATAATTATATCATAGATTATATGTTGGGGTCTTTGATGGCGAGATTATTAGAGGTTATGCCCTCAAAACATGTGTATTAATATTTTGATATGAATTTTAAAGAGAATTATAATTTTCTTATAACTGTTCTTTTAAATTATTGTTGCATAATTTATATATATATATCTAAAAATTTTATATTCATTAAAAAGAAAATGATCTTGTATTAGTACGAAATGATTAATATTAAATGATTAATAAAATTATGAGCAACATACTAAAGTGAGAAATCTTTTTTAATGAATGGTTGCTAGTACGGTTTACTAAACATTATAAATGCGTGAATCTAGATCTGGATCATTGATGTGGATAGACATCTTAGTGAAAGTACTTTATATAATAATATTATATATGACATAACCGATGTGAATAATATAATTTTTAACTTGCCGTTTATCATAAAGATTTAATACACATAAATTTGATGATCATATGTAGATCAGTCTGAATCATGAGTAGTCATGAACGTCTATGCATATCTACTTGATATTTTGATTCACTCGTTAATGTCTGTTTGTTAATCAGGCTAGTGATTTTTATTTTAGAGATTCAGTGATGTGGATAGCTGGGGACATGATCTTACAAGATTTAAAATCTAAACTTTCCTAACGGATCGTATATTTGTTCTTTTAAGCGTTAATTCTGGAACTGGATAGTTATTGAGCTCAAATTTATAATAAGATTATAAATTAGACATTCCCTAGTGGATTAATGGTACGTAAGGATCAAGAGGTAATTATAATGGTAAAATGATAATTTTGACCAGTTCTAATCTACGAACCAATAATTGGATGACAGAACTACACGAATGATTATATCAATGGATTACACGAATCGTGAGTAGTCATGAACTTATATGCATGTCTACTCGATGTTTTGATTCATTCGTTACTGTCTCTTTGTTAATCAGGCTAGTGATTTTTATTTTGGAGATTCGGTGAATTGGATGGCTGGAGACATGATTTTACAAGATTTGGAATCTAAACTTTCCTAACAGATCGTATATTGATTCTCTTAAAAGTTAATTCTGGAACTGGATAGTTATTGAGCTCAAATTTATAATAAGATTATAAACTAGACGTTCCCTAGTG
The DNA here is from genome assembly GCA_003255025.1 of Datisca glomerata. NCBI lineage: Eukaryota > Viridiplantae > Streptophyta > Magnoliopsida > Cucurbitales > Datiscaceae > Datisca > Datisca glomerata. Next base: position 330,058 of record QANY01009611.1, read on the forward strand.
GATTAATGGTACGTAATGATCAAGAGGTAATTAAAATGGTAAAACGGTAATTTTGATCAGTTCTAATTTACGAATCAATAATTGGATGACAGGACTAGACGAATGATTATATCAGTGGACTATATGAGAATACTCTGTAAATATATTCTATAATTTCTAACAGTGCAATTTCATATTTATAGTACAATAATAATGGAATTAATAAATAAAATTATTTAATTAAAAAATTTAATTAATAATCTAGTTTATTGGAGCTTTAGGATTATAGGTTTATGGTCCTAAGTCACCTCTGGGGCAAGTATGTGATTATGACATAATTATGTGATTAATTAATTAAATTATTTATATGTATAAATATAATTTTTGAAAATTATATATATATATATATATATACACACACACACACACATATATATATATAATTATTAATTTTTTTAATTATCGATAAATGAGACATAATATATAATTTGTGAAATTAGATAATTAAATTATTATTGGATAATAATTTAAATCAACTAAATCTGTTATTTGTGAAATAACAAATAACTTAATTGACAGAGATAATAAAAAATGTTAATTTCGAATTAATTGATATCTAGATAATTATTTTGTTAAATTAAATATTTAATTCACAGTAATTGTCGCGTGTCAATCACTGATTGGGTATCGAAATTGACATGGACTATTGTCATGCCACGTGGCACTACAATATTGAGTGTGCAACACTGTGCCGTGAGGCACTGTGCTGGCTCACGGCATACTACATTGCCATGTGGCACTGCCATTGTGTACAATTGTAGTGGGTGCCACTGCAATTGATAATTTTATAATTAAATATTATTTCTGTTTATCCTTAAAATTTTGATACGTCATTATTTATAATATATACAAAATATTATTCTAATGGCCTTAGTTGTTGAAAGAAAATGAGAGAATGAGTTGATCAGATCATCAGTTAGTCAATCAAGAGTTGAATTGAGAACACAATTGGTGTCATAGAGATTTTCTTCTGTGATAAAACGTTAATCAAATCTTTAAAAGAATAATCATCACGTTCTTTTAGAGAATCGTCTTGCTAAAGTCTTTCTCAGTAAATCTCTAGATCTTATGTGTTCAGAATATCTAGAGATATAAAAAATGTCTTATAATATTCTATGTGCCCACACACGTCATAGTGCATTGATGATTGACTTGGAAGATCTTGGTGTAGATCTCAGAGTCTACTGATAGTTGAAACAATTTCGTGAGAACAGAGGATCCATCAGTTTGTGCAAGAATACTTGATATAGACTACAAAATGTATATGATTCCTAACCTTGTTTGTTGTAGATTTAACTTATAAATATTTAATGGATCCTCACTGATTAAAAATGAGTTTTCAATAAAAAAAATTTATATGTTTTATCATGGCGTTGAGCAAGTGTTGATTTATTAAAATATTTGAATTTTATTAAAAAAAAATTTAAAAAGCCATGCGTCTCCACACTTCCGCCGCGTACGCACTGCAACGACCAGCAAGTGGTATCAAAACGGTTTTTATATACTTATATTTTAATACTGCGTGGGTTTTTTTGCATTATTCATATAATATGAGATATGTATGATGATGTATGGTTATGTTTTTTGAATGTATGAAAAATAATTGATCGTCAATTGTATGGTAATTATTGTGTTAGACTTTGCTTTAATTTTTCCTAGATCTTGTGTAAGTGGAATTGAGGCGTAGCAATTTTTGTAAATTTATTTTGAATATTATTTAAACCCGAAAAGACAAAAAACGCACGAGACGAACACCCGAATTTATTGCTCACGCGAAATGTTTATCCGCGAAAAACAATCTTCATCGCGAAAACACTGTACATCCGCGAGAATACTGTTCACGCCAGAAATTTACTGTTCTGGCGGAGGTGAATAGTGCCAATGGTGAATAGTGCTAGCTGGCGGTAGTGAGCAGGCAACGATGCTGAGGGGCGGTGATCGGACAGTCATATCGTCGGTGACAACTGTTGTCACATTTTATGAAAGTTTCCAACAAATTATACGACCAACTCTATAATCCAAGTGTTTCATTAAAATCAAACTATTTAATTATCCATTTGAAATTTGAAATTAATGTAATTTTAAATTTATTTATTAATTTTTATTTTTATGAAAATTAAAAATTAGTAGGTTGATTGAGTTTGACTAAATCAAATAAATGTTTATTTGACTAAGTCTATATTAGAAAGGATAATTATAGAAATTGTTTTAATCAGAAAAATAGTTTTTCTAATTAAACCGGATTTTGTTCAAAACTTGAAGATTATAAAGATGAGCATCAGAAGGAGAAGTCAATATATGAGAAATATGTATTCTGGAAGTTTGTTTTGTAATTTTATTTCTTCATTTTAAGGGTTATAATTTAGAAATAATCAATAGTCACTCAGTTCATTATTATTTTATTTAATTATTAAATAATTATTTAATTGTTATTTTTTATAACATGTCCATGCTTTAGTCGATCACATGTCATACATGAAAATCTCACATAGTTTTATTTAATCATGCATCTCATATGTAGAAACATGATTTATTAGGATTGTCCTAATATATTTATATGTATTGCTTTATGAAATTAATTGTATGTAAACTGCTAGGTTTTAACTAGTTAAAACTTGGTAATCACAGCACGCTAAAGACTATAGTAACTTTTAGGTTAACCGACTTTAGTAAAAGAATTTTATTAAAGTTTGATAAATATAATTAATTAGTTAATCTAAGTTTACCTAATTATGACTTAGGCGCTTCAGAATGTTAAATGAACTTAGACCAATGAGATTGAATTAGGTGATAATTAAATATTCATAGGGTTATTACTTTAACTAGTAATTAATTTAGAAGTAATTGATTAGTTAAAATAGAAACACATTATCCTAAAATAGTGAGTGGGAGAAGGTTGACATGTCAATGTAACCTATGATCTCCATCATTTGTATAACACTGTGAGGTGTAGTGAGGGCCTCAAGATGGCTTTGTTTTCATCCCGCTAAAGAAGGTTTCGAGCTGTACCAATACCAATGTTGGACTTCTTAAGAAGATATGAGGAAGTGATGCAGTTTAGTTTTGACCGACCTTAAAGCGGCATATTCTAAATGAAGTCATGAAGTCTGAAATGATGGGTTACACACACAAAGTCACAATTAAGCTTTCATGTAGACAGTTGTGACTTGATCGAACAAGCCACACCTTATTGTTAAAAGAGAAAATATGAGATATTTTAAATTTTAATGAATAAGGATGCGAATGTCTCATAAACAGTCTGAGGTTGATCTGACCGACCCTAAGGTGGCATATTAATCGTTGGGTTATTTTATTGTGATTAGTAAATGCTAAATTTATGTGTTTATTATGATTGCATTCATGCATCACATTTACTTTTTGAATTTTAGATATTTATCGATTATATTGAATCATGTATATTTTAAATTTCAGTTATCAATATTATGTCTACCATGGACAACTCTGTTATTACTTTACTCGCGCTTGAGAAATTGAATGATGATAATTTCATATGTTGTAAATAAAATATGAGCTTAATGCTGATTTGTGAGAACTATATGTTAGTACATATCGAGGAATGTCCTAAGGGGCCCGCTGCTAATGCCTCCAAGAATGTTAGGGACAAATATGATGCTTGGATCATATCAAAGAACAAGGTGAAGTGCTACAAGCTTGTGAGCGATTATGATGTTCTGAGAACCAACCATGAAAAAATGGAGACTGCATATGAGATTATGGAATCTTTACAGGTAATGTTTGGACAGTAGTCCGACCAAAGTCGTCATGAGACCACTAGGAGCTATATGACAACTAAGATGAGAAAGGGTACTTTTGTTCTAGAACATGTTCTGAACGTGATCAACATAATGCACGAGATAGAAGTACATAGGGTGACCATTGATGAGCGGACTCGAGTTAGCATCATAGGCCACTTTCTCTGTGTTCACGACCAACTATGTTATGAATAAGTTGCAATTCAACATGAGCCAATTATTGAATGAACTATAGACTTTTGAGTCACTTAACCTTAGAATGACCAAAGAGGACGAGGCAAATGTGGTTGAGCAAAAACCTTCTTCCAATATTGTTAAGAACAAGAAAATGAAGAAGAACAATGGTAAGGACAAGAGTAAGAACAAAAGAGTAAAAAAATCCAAGACATGCTGAAAGCCAAGAAGAACAAGAAAGTCAACAAGCCCAAAGGAAAGTGTTTCCATGTGGGGTTGAAGGTCATTGGAAGAGAAACTGTAACAAGTATCTCTTTGAGCTGAAATAGAAAAGTAAATATGATTTACTTGTACTTGAAGCTTGTTTAGTAGAATATAATTTGTCATCTTGGATACTTGATTCATGAGCCACGAACCATGTATGTTCTTCTTTATAGATGCTTGATTCGTCAAGGGAGCTGACTGATGGCTAGGTTGTTTTGAGAGTTGTTAATGGTGGGCTCATGTTAGCTAAAGCATTAGAGACAATCTATTTTCTTTTTGGGTATAATTACTTAGGTTTGAACGATGTTTATTATAATCCTGATTTTTCGTGAAATTTGATTTCTCTTTCATTTTTGCAAGAATAGTTATTCAAAGTTTCTTTCATTAATAAAGAGTTTATTATTTGGATTCAATATCTTTCATGCTAAAATTATAAACAAACTGTATATACTTAAACTGACAAAACGTGCATTAAATAATTCTGAATAATTTAAAGTAGAAAAACCTAAAAATAGCAATCGATAAAGAGTTTCTCATGATGATAACACATATTTATGGCATCTTAGGTTGTCATATTAATCTAAATAGGTTAAACAGGTTAACAAAGCATGATGCTTTGAGAGAGCTAAAAGTTAAAACTCTTCTAATTTGTGAATCATGTCTAGAGGGTAAAATGACCAAGAGACCTTTCACAAGAAAGGACCAAAGAGCCAGGGAACAACTTGAGCTAGTATACAGTGATGTATGTGGACCGATCAATGTACAAGCTAGAAATGGGTATGAGTATTTTGTCACTTTCATTGTTGACTACTCAAGATATGGTTATAGTTACCTAATGCAACTAAAGTTTGAAACTTTTGAAAAGTTTAAAGACTTCAAGGCTGAAGCTGAAATGCAATTAGGTAAATCATTGGAAACCCTTCGATCCGATCGAGATGGTGAATAGTTGAATTTAGAATTCAATGAGTATCTACTAAAGTGTGGAATCATATCCCAACTCACCGCACCTGGAACACCATAACAAAATGGTGTTGCAGAGAGGAGAAACCGAACCTTATTGGATATGGTTAGGTCGATGTTAAGCTACTCATCATTGTCACTTACATTTTGGGGATATGCACTACACATGACAACTTATATTTTGAACGTAGTGCCCTATAAGTTTGTAAGCAAGACACCTTTAGAGTTATCGAATTGCTCCAAACCTATCTTGCGTCATTTCCATATATAAGGCTGTCCATCTCATGTTCTTATACCCAAGACCGGAAAGTTAGACTCAAGGTCTGAGGTATGCATATTCGTTTGCTATTCTCTAGAGAGTAGAGGTGGGTACTTTTATAGTCATAATGATCAAAAGGTGCTTGTGTCGACAAATGCAACCTTTCTTGAGTATGACTATATGCAAAACTACAAACCTCGCAGAAAAGTAGTTCTCAAGGAATTAGCTATTAATGAGATCACACCACCTTCAATTTTAACTGATAAACGGCAAACCAGAGAAACCACAGTTCCTGTAAAGGAAACCCCGGTGCAACGTCGTAGTAGGAGGATTGCGAGTTAACCAGTTTGCTGCGAACTAGAGGGGCATGTCCTTATGTCAGACCCTAATGAGGACGATCCATTATTTTATGAAGAAGTAATGGATGATCCTGAAAAAGAGAAATAGTAAGATGCCATGAACTAGGAAATGAAATCTCTGTATTCCAATTCCGTCTGGGAACTTGTAGATCCACCTGAATATGTTAGGCCCATTGGATGTAAATGGGTCTTCAAGAAGAAAAGATGTGCATATGGGAAAGTAGAGACTTTCATGGCACCGTTAGTAGCCAATGGATATACACAAAGGGAAAGAGTCGATAATGAAGAGACATTCTCTCCTATGGCCATGCTAAAATCCATTCACATCTTTTTGTCCATAGCCGCTAGTTTTGACTACGAGATATGGAAAATGGACGTCAAGACAACCTGTCAGAATGGATCTCTTGAAAAAAAACATGTATATGATGCAACCAGAAGGGTTCGTACAAAAGTGGCAAGATTAGAAAATATGAAAGTTGCTTAAATCCATTTATGGATTAAAGTAAGAATCTAGATCTTGAAATCTTACCTTTGATGAGATTATAAAGTCTTATGGCTTCGAGTAAAATGTTGACGAAGCATGTGTTTATAAATACACCAAAGATAAAATAGTAGTTTTCTTAGTTCTTTATGTTGATGATATTTTACTCATTGGAAATGATGTAAAAACTTTGTCAAAAGTAAAGAAGTGGTTAGTTGAAAAATTTCAAATGAAAGATTTGGGAGAAACGAGTTATGTTCTAGGCATCCATATCCTAAGGGTTAGAAAGAACAAGTTCTTGGCACTTTCTGAGGTATCTTATTGATAAAGTGCTGGAAAGATTTTTTATGGAGAATTTCAAGAAAGATCTACAATCGACCATACATAGAATTTTCCCCACCATGGAACAATGTCCTAAGACACCTCAAGAGTAAGAAGATATGAGAAAGGTTCCCTATGCTTTAGCAGTTGGAAGTCTCATGTATGCCATGTTTTGTACGAGACCATACATTTATTATGTAGTGAGAATTGTTAGTCATTATCAATCGAATCCAGGTTTGGAATACTGAATTGCAGTAAAGCACGTTCTCAAGTATATTAGGAGAATGAGAAACTATATGCTTGTTTATTCAGGTGGAGACCTAAGCCCCACTGGATATGCTGATTCTAATTTTCAATCAGACAAAAATAGTTGAAAGTTGACATTTGGATCAGTATTCACCCAAGGTGGATGGGCTGTAGTCTGAAAAAGTATTAAACAATCCAACATTGCAGATTCCACTATGGAAGCCGAATATATAGCAGCTTGTGAAGCTGTGAAAGAAGCGGTATTGCTAAGAAAGTTCTATTCTGATTTGGAAGTAGTTTCAGATATGGACAAGTCACTGATCTCGCACTGTGATAACAGTGGGTGGTAGTAAATTCCAAGGAACCGAGGAGTCACAAGAGGGGAAAGCACATAAAGATAAAATATCATCTTGTAAGAGAGATCGTGTATTGAGGGTATGCGACAATTATGAAGATAACATCATAACAGAACCTGGCTGATCCTTTTACATAGACACTTCCTGCGAAGTCATTTGTGAAACACGTGCATAACATGGGAATAAGAGAGATGTCACATTTGCTTTAGGGCAAGTGGGACATTGTTGGGGGTTACGCCCTTAAAGCATGTGTATTGACATTTTGATATGAAAATTGAAGAGGATTACATTTTTTTATAATTATTCTTTTAAATTATTGTTGAAAAAATTATATAAATATCTAAAAATTCCATATTCATTAATGAGACTATAATCTTGTATTAGTACAAGAGGATTAAGATCATAGATAATGAATAAAATTATCAGCAACATATTAAAATATGAAATTTTTAATGAATGGTTGCTAGTACAGTTAACTAAGCATTATGAATGCGTGTGATCTAAATCTAGATCATTGATGTGGATAGAAATCTTAGTGAATGTACTTTATATAATAATATTATATATTACATGATCGATGTGAATTAATATTTTTATTAACATGCCGTTTATCATAAAGATTTAATACACATCAACTCGATGATCATATGTAGATCAGTCTGAATCCTAAGTAGTCATGTATTTCTATACATGTCTACTGGATCTTTTGATTCACATGTTAAGGTATGTTTATTAATCAGACTAGTGACTTTTATTTTGAAGATTCAGTGATGTGGATGGCTGGGGATATGATCTCACAAAATTTGTAATATAAGCTTTCCTAACGGATTGTATATTGGTTCCCTTAAGTGTTATTTCTGTAACTAAATGGTTATTGAGCTCAAATTTGTATTAAGATTATAAATTAGTCATTCACTAGTGGATTAATGGTACTTAAGGATCATGAGATAATTAGAAGGGTAAAATAGTAATTTTGACCCGTTCTAATTTAAGAATCGATAATTGGAGGGCAGAACTACATGAAATGATTATATCAGTGGACTATATGAGAATACTATATAAATACATTCTATAATATATAATGGTGCAATTCCATATTTCTAGTGGAGTAATAATGAAATTAATAAATAAGATTATTTAATTAAATAGTTTAATCAATAATTTGGCTTGTTGTAGCTTAGGATTATAGGTCTATGGTCCCCAAGTCACCTCTATACTATGTTGTCTAGGATGTGAATATTTCATGGCATGAGAAAATACTGACTTGCAAAAGGAATTTTTATTATGAGGCAAGTACATAATTATGATATAATTATGTGATTAATTAATTGAATTATTTATATATTTAAATATAATTTTGGGAAATTATATATATGTAGCAATACCTTAGATTTCTACCAATTTTGAGACCCATCTTCCCGATCCATCTTCTAGTCCCTGAATCATCTTCTTCCTACTCAGAGCTTTCACCTTTGCATGAAAAATAGAAAGTATTTCTATCTCCATTTTGCAACTAGCCGCACGAGCTCTATCTTTCTGCATTAATTTTACTTCCAGGTTTCTAAGTTTTTTAGAATCGCCAGGTCCCGAAGAGTAGATCTAAGAGATTTGAAGCTTTAAAACATGAGTTACCTTTTCTGAGTTGGCCACAGAGTATCCCCTTCACCATCTTATCAGTTCATTTCCCAAAGCTTCTATGGAGGATGAGAGACTCTTCTCCCCCGAATCTGTGGTTTCTCTTCCCCAGGCTTTCTTAATGGCTTCCATACAATCAGGGAAAACCATGCTTCCGGCAGAGACATGGGTTCAGCAACAGGTCTTGACATAGTTCAAGCCTCAAGGGAAGGTCAAAGAAAGAGAGGAAGAATTACAACTGACAAAGAGCAAAAGGTCGAAAGGTAAAGTTGAATTCAAAGTTTCAACACAACAAACAAGGGAGAGGAAAATGCATAATTGAATGGCTTATAAGGCAGAGTAAAAGAGTTAGAGAAAAAGAACTCTGAGCTTGAAGATAGGCTCTCAACTTTACAGAAAGAAAATCAGATGCTCGGATAAATATGTCATCCCCATCCACTACTATATATGAGAATAGTTATGTCTGGATTTTCATTTATGATGTTTGATGCGATTTTATCATTGTAAATTTGCAGATCTTGAAGAACACAACAACAGGCAGTGAATTATTGTCTTATTGCCCCTACCTTTGTTGTCTCTATATCCAAAATTTACAAATTTGAGGTTCAATATGGTGTGCATAATGCCAACAATTGAATGTGTAGCCTATCAAGACAATAGTATTTTTGCCAATAATATTGACTATGGTGCAACTTCAACTTGATTTAGTTTAAACTTACTATTTTATTTTTTAACATCATGAATGAGATAGTTCAATGTGGTGTGTACCGTCGGGATATGTATCCTCCCTTATTAGTTTTCAGGAAACACCACAACATTTATCATGATATGATAATTATTAGACAATATATTATGATCAAGATTAGATACCCGGTATTTTAATTTTGAGATTATTTTATGTATTACTTCAAATTTTGCTCAAACCCTTGCATGAGACGTGTGTTTCAAACCTCAGTGATGATTTAGACCTCAATGATGCAAAGTCTCTTTATGATTGTAAATATATTTTCGCGCAAAAAAATTACTCAAGAATTTTCTTATGGTTCTTAAAAACTATTTTTTGTTCAAATAAAATTTCAGTTTCTTGTATATTTAATTAACATTTATAATCTCATGCGAAAACACAAGTATTTTACTAGTAGCATATTGATGAAGGGGTCACTGGTCTAAAAAATTGATTCTCTAATACATCCACCTTTAATATATTAATAAATGAAAGATAAGCACATAAATATTATTTGAAAACATTGATATCATATATGAGTTCAAGGATATTGTCAATATTTTCACTTATGTCATTAATTAGATCATATAATTGGTATTGTAGAAAAATAGGAAAGTAAAGTAGAGTATAATTAACCTTTCCAAAAATGTGTCGAATTATATTTTAACTTTTATTATTTTAATTATATAAATATGATTCTTTTTTCTGTATTCACACAATTCAGTAGAAAACTGTAATATTTCTTTAACTTAATAAATGATATATTGTAATTCCGCTTCTAAATAATCTTCAAATTTATTGATATTGTAATTAATTTAGCAATCATTTTCTAAGAGAGGAATGAATCTCAAGGTCAATTTCAATTGAAAGGTAACCATATATTAAATTTCATATAAAATGTTATTTTAGAAAATGTCGAAATAATTAATGGACAAAATATTTAAAGATGATTCTCATCTCCTTATCTCTTTTAGTACTAATGATAATAAAATTATTTTGAGGATTCCATCACTTCTTAAAACCTAGGTGTCAAGTAGAGTGGTAATAGAGCTTTATAACTAGCACAAAATGGGTAAGTTTAGGCGATGTGTGACAATATTCTAACACACCCTCCTAGACGACTATGCGGTAGCCGAACTAAGCAGCATACCAAACAATCTGAACTAAGCGAACAAAGAAGTGAACTAAAGCGGCACAAACAAAGTCCCAACCAAGTTTTGATACCAATTAATCCGATCACTCTTTAAAACTTAAGTGCTAAAGAGAGCGATACTAGAGTTTATAACTAGTACATAATGAGCAAATCTAACTAAGACAACATTCCAATACAGAGTCACACTCTTTCTCATTCTCTTCTTTACTCTCTTCATCCATACTGTGACACATATTGTTTTAAAAGACTAAAAAAGTAACTTTACTAAAATCCAATTCTCACAAACTTAATCGTAATTTGTCATCTACTCCACTTTTTACTATTTACAAAATTACCACCTCTCATAATAAATCAAACGAAACTTTAAAAACTCCATTTTACCATCTTCAGATTTTCAATAAAAGATCTTCAGACTTTCAAAAAAATATATGCTAGGAAATTGCAAATGTATTACTAATATTATCCATAATTTTGATTAAAATGACGAAAATGGATCTTGAGATTAAAGAAGTTGCGAAAAAAATGTTTAAACAATTTTGATTACAAAGTTGCAAGTAATTAGAATATTCTATATTTTAACTAACATATCTCTTGAGATCGACTAATTAAAAAGAAATTCAAAAGTTGATTGATGATGATAAAACTATCTCCATATCAGCTTCCACACAACTTAAAATAAGTCAACGAAATTCGGACAATCTACCATTATTTTTGAAATATCTATTTGACAATTTACCTTTCTTGGTTTGTTATCTCTTTGAAATACATTTTGAAGGCATGGCCTCGTCTAGTTCCATTGCCCAAAAGAATTTGGGATTCATTTATTGCATATGAACAAAATACTCAAGCATAGGTTTCAATTGCAACAATTTTATTCATACATGTTGGAAATAGTATATTGCGTTATAAGATTAAATAGAAATAATAATAATACAATAATTTTATAAATACATTAGTTACGAAAGGTAAATAACATAATTACAGGAAGTAATGTAAATACAAAATTACCAACGTTAAAACAATATGGACAAAGAAACGAAATAATAAGAAATCAAATTGAGTCGTGTTTGCACAATTTTTTTAAAATAGTTACGCCCCCTCACTTGTGCTACTAAGGTTGACAGCGTCTGTTTCCCAAGATAAAACAGTTTGAGGCAACTGAAGAGCACCTAACTTTGCCACCTTGATCGAACTGACTTGTCAGAATTCTACCACCAGAGTAATAACGCAAAACCAAGACTTGAACCAGAAAATGAAATTTTCGACGGAATCAGAAATAAACGAAACCGAGAAAACTTGACGAAAAATAAGCAAAAACGTGGATAACAAATATTGAGAGTAAAAGAGAGCTTGAAAGCTTCTTTGGTGTGTAAAATGGGGAGGGGAATGCCTCCTATAATAAAGGGTATTTAACCCATCAAAAGGTCATTTAATAAAAAAAATTAAGTCTAAAATGTTTTTGATTTAATTTACAAAAATAAAAAATATTTTGGCCTTAATTTACAAGAATATTCCATATTCCAGACCTTTGGGCTTCCTATTAGTAGCAAAAATAAATATGGAGTAAAACACAACCCGTTAGCCCATTTAGAAGTGATCCATATAGAGAGTGCCTCTAGCATTATCAAGTTACAACCCTTGATACTAGCATCTCAATATATACCACTCCAACCTTTCCCCCATTTTCAATGTGGGATTTCTACATTCCCTCATATTTTTCCATTTTTATTTATCTCACTTTGGGAGATAATTTCTCATTCATCCCAAAGTTAATTTAATTTTGATGTACTCGTGGAGGAGAATCCAAATATCTAAAGACCTTACACTTTTACGTATTGAGTCCCATCTTCAAAATTGGTCTATAAAATGGTGCACAAAATACCCAATTTTCTAACAATTCCCCACATGATTGAAAATTGATGACCAACGACACGACAGACATGGTAATAGAATTCTACGTTCTGAAACCTGTATAGGATAGGTAGGTTTTACCCTTTGAACCTTCCCTTGTGTAAGTATGTTTACTATATTAGCTGACCAGTAAACACGATGTCTTTGAACCGTTTGACTTTTTATGTAAACGATGACATACTACACTCATGAGTCATCACTGACACAGTTCAGTTCTCATGATTATGTTCGTTTTGGTCATGAACATCCTCCTGATTCTGCAAGAGTTTCTATGCCCTTGCAAAATTTCCTATAGAAGCGGCTCCAATTCACTTTCACATAGGTCTCTTAATTTAAGAGTGAACCCGCATTACTCCACTCGGATCTCACAGTTTCTGATGCACAAGAATCATTAAAAGCTCAGCTTAACCTAATCTCCAACGAGTATCATTGTTTCATCATACGAATGGACAGGAAAAATCCCCACAGTGATTCAGCTAAGTTTATACAATTGGGTTATCCCTTTAAACCTAGATCTTGGGATCTTCAGTCAACTAGGTTGGATTTCCTTTGTATTAACTTATTTTTACATGGGCTTTAGTCTCATTCCTATCGATGACTTTTCAATTAACTCTCAATTTAACCCTTCAGTTAATGGATCTGCAATGTTATCCTTTGACTTCACATAGTCAAGAGTGATAGCCCCTGTCAATAGTAGTTGTTTAATGGTATTATGTCTATGATGAATGTGTCTAGACTTTGTGCTCTTCCAATAGTACTTTGACTATCACAATGTATTCATATTGGTGGCACATGCTTTGTCCATTTAGGAATATCCTCTAGGAAGTGGTGTAGCCACTCAGCCTCCCCCCCCCTATAAACTCAGATTCCATAGTGGATCAAGCTATAGCTGTCTATTTTGAGAATTCTCATGCTATGACAGCTTCTCCTAGTGTGAAAACATACCCACTAGTAGACTTCGTATCTTTCTTATCAGATATCTAATTTGCATCAGTATTTCCTTCTAGGACTGTTGAGTGTCTTGAATAGTGTAGTCCATAACTCTGAGTATATTGTAAGTACCTCAGTACTCTCACAATGGCTTTTCAATGTTCAACTCCAGGATAACTCGTGAATCTACTTAATTTACTCACTGTATACGCTATATCAGGTCATGTACAACTCATCAAGTACATTAGAGTATCTATCACTCTAGAGTATTCTATTTCAGAAATACTTTCATCTTTATTCTTGGACAAATGCATACTTGTATCCATTGGTATTTTTTATTCACCAGTGTCAACTTTGCTAATTTTTTCAAGAATAGAATCTACGTAATGAGACTGACATAAAATAAGCTTATCTGATGTTCTTTTGATTTTTATTCCCAATATAACATCGGCAAGTCCCATATCTTTCATATTAAATCTGAATTTTAACATAGCTTTTGTAGATTTGATTATCTTATCATTACTCCCAACGATAAGCATATCATCAACATACAAACACATAACGACATATCCATTCTATGTATCTTTAACATAGATATAGTTACCACATTCATTGATTTCAAATCTAATTGACATCATGTGATTGTCAAATTTCTCATGCCATTGTTTTGATACTTGTTTCAAACTATACAATGATTTGACTAATTTACAAACTTTCTCCTTGCCCAGGAGTGGAAAACCCTTCTGGTTGTTCCATGTAGATTTCTTCCTCTAAATCTCCATTTAGAAAGGATGTTTTCACATTCATTTGATGTACTTCAAGACTTCGTAAAGCTGCGATTGCAAGTACCGTCCTAATGGAGTTTATTCTCGACACCAAAAAATATGTATCAAAATAATCAAGACCTTCCTTCTGTCTCTAGCCTTTAATTATAAGACTAGCCTTGTATTTATCAATTGATCCATCGACTTTCATTTTTCGTTTGAAAATCTACTTGAAACCCAAACGTTTACAACAAGGCGGAAGATCCACTAATTTTTAAGTATAATTTTATAAAATTAAATCAATTTTACTCTTAATGGCCTCTTTCTAAAAAGGACATTCATTGGAGTTCACAACTTCATTAAAAGTTTTTGGCTCACTGTTAATCATATAAGTCAGAAAATCAGGACCAAAATATTTTTTTTGTCCTAACTCTTTTACTCTTTCTAGGTTCTATCTCGACTTCTTCATGTTGGTCCAGACTATTTTCTTCATCAATAGTCTCAAGAAATCTTTTTGAAAAGCTTGGCTCTTACTTGAAATTGTAAGGAAATACATGTTCAGAAAATGATGCATTCCTAGACTCCATTATCGTATTCCATAACTCATATGAGGGTCTTATCCTCTTTCTTTTTTGGTATCTTATTGAAAAGATAGTTAGCCGTCAAAACATCTTCTCCCCAGATGTTCTCAGGTAATCCAGAACTGATCAATAATGCATTTATCATTTCTTTCATTGTTACGACAGATAAATGATATAATTACAGAAAGCAATGTAAGACGATAATTACAGAATGTAAATAAATTATTTACCTACATTTAAACAATATGAATAGAGTAACGAAAGAATATGAAATCAAACCGAGCCATGTTTGCACCGTTTCCTTAAAACAGTTACGTCCCCTCACTTGTGGTACTAAAGTTATAACGATGTCTGTTTTTCAAGATAAAACGGTTTAAGGCAGCTGAGATCATCTAACTTCATCATCTTGATCGAACTAAATTTTCAAAATTCTACTACCAGAGTCAAGATGTAAAACCAAGACTTGAACCAGAAAATGAAACCTTCGATGAAATCAGAAATAAACTGATCTAGATCGAATCGAAACCGAACTGGACCGAACCAAAAGTCGAATTAAGAAAACTTTAAGAAAACTTGAAGAAAAATAAGCAAAAACGTGGTGAACAAATATTGAGAGTGAAAGAGGGCTTGAAAAGCTTCTTTGGTGTGTAAAATGAGGAGGGGATGACCTCCTTTTATACTACTCATTGAAAATGTGTGTAATAGATGGTATTTAACCCATTAAAATGTCATTTAATCAAAAAAAATTAGACTAAAACATTTTTTATTTAATTTGCAAAAACAAAAAATGTTTTGAGCTTGAATTTATAAGAATATTCTATATTCCATGACCTTTGGGCTTCCTATGAGTAGGAAAATTAAATTTGGAGTAAAACACAGTCCATTGACCCATTTAGAGGTCGTCCATATAGAGAGGGCCTCTAGCCTTATCAAGTTACCACCATTGATATTAGCATCTCAATATATACCACTCCAATATTTTCTCCCTTTCCAATGTGAGATTTTTTACATTTCTCTCCTATTTTTCCATTCTTATTTAGTTCACTTTGAGGGATAATTTCTCATTCATGACAAAATCAATTTGACAAATTAATAGTCGATTTTGATGTACTCGCGGAGGAGAACTCAAATATCCAAACACTTTACACTTTTACATAGTGAGTCTCACCTAAAAATTGGTCTATGAAAATAGTGTACAAAATACCCAATTTTTGAACAATACTACAACATGTAAACTGCTAAATGACTTTGATCGATGGCTAGATTTTGTTGAGATATCAAAACCTATAAACTTGGTATACTTTATGTAAAATGCATGTGCATCTTCAAGAGTATTAAATTCCTTACCAATATATAAGGTTATGAGTTTCTGCACTATTCTTTATCCATAAAATCATCACTACATGTTAGAATTTAAGTCAATCTCAATGTACTGAAAATTCATATTATTAATTGCCTCTCTCTCTACCCTAGAGCTTCTCTCTCTAAGCTCCTAGAGATTTCTCAAAATTTATGTTTTCATGGTGATCACGTTTGTTCTTGGGACCTGAGCGGGGAGCTTGTTTCTTATTTGAGTAGTAGTAAGAGCAAACGTGGATTAATGGTGGCTCCAACCTGTATGGGAAACAATGAAAAACTGAGATTTTAAACTTTGATTCGTTGAAGGAAGCAAACACTAAGCGTGGGTCCGAATCGACGTGAACCAGGGTGCCCTCATAAGAACCTAGAAGAGACAAGGGATATTATGTGAATTTACCTGATTTAGCAAGTGAGGATGAAGATGAGAAAAGCTTGTCTGGTCATTCTTGTTTGAGCATGGTCGTCATTAATGAAAAACCTAATGGCTTTGAGAGAAATATTGAAACAGAGGAGGAATTTCCTTCATTTCCCTCAGCTTCTAAAGTAGTAAAAACACCAGAGGAGGTTATAAAGGGGAATTTAATGTACGAAAGCATGTTTTCTGCTAAGAATGATGATGAAGACCATCTTTCTCAGGATTTTGTCTCAAAACAGAAAGAAGAGGAAACTAAAGGTAAATGGGTTGATCGAGTTAGATAAAACAACATCCACTTCACTGTCCATGACACCATCACCCCATGTTGGAATATGTCCATAAAGTAGCGTGTCATAACTATTTATTTGTATTTAGTTATTTCCCAGACATTAGTATTATTAAATTAAAAGTTTTATTAAAATGTGTTTATAAATTACTCAAGTACTGAAACCATCATCAATGAACGAAGAGTGAAGACAGAGGCATCTGCAGACGAACTCTTCTGAGAAAGTTTAGAATGATATTCGCAGTCTTAGGATCGACTGGGCAATCAAATCCGATTATGACTGTTAGGTAGAACTAATGAATGCCAGTCTTGGGGCATGATAGTGGAGACTCAAACGGTTAACCTCGACATGTTATGAACAAGTTGAGTAGATCAAATGAAGTAGTATAAAGCCAAAAACCGTTTACTTAGCTCTAAATCTAATTGTTACACCTTAAAGGTATTTTCATAATTACCTTAATCCTGAGGTGAATACGTAGTTTAACTTAGTTAGTTGCAATATTTGATATGTCAAATGAGTAAGTTCGAATTGACGGACAATACCATGGTTGTTGGATTGTAATTCAATTAAGTTGGAGTTACGTTATTCACAGATATGAAAATCCGTGGTTAGATTGTGAAAGTAACAATATCACCTTATACTGTGAATAAATTAAGCTGACCATGTATTCAATGAATTGAGTCATTGATTAAGATTTATGAATTGTACGAGACAAGTCACTATTATGTCTTTCTTATTCACAGTCAATAAATGAGTTAAAGAAATAATAACAAGAGGGGTAAAATGAGAATTTTCCATTACGCTCTTGTTATTGATATTCACGATGAGTATTATGTTAAAAATTCCGTAGACTGTGAAACTAAAAAAGGTTTATTTACACCAATAGAAAATGTAGTGCGCATAGATCGAGAGTTGATTCGGCATCGAACCTATAGTAGAGTTGTACGATATCAGGATTAAATATGTCAAGAATTTATGGAGATAAATTCATCGGGTATTTGAATCCTTAGCTTTGTTCACGTGATTCCATTCGGTCTCAGAAATAGCTCATCAGAACATGAATAGAGAAATGAAGTAAATTGGATCAAAATATGTTTTGGTGCTGAGACATGTTTCCTACACCTATATGTGATGGATGATGTCACTTAATTAGTTAAGTGTGATTATATATATTGAAATTAATTAGTTTATTATATTCTAATTATTGGATAATTAGTAAATAAAAATAAATTAATTGATAATGATCAATTAAATCTATCGATTCGATTGATGAATCTCGATACAACTCAAACTCTAGAAAATATTACAATTTTTTGACAATTTTAAAATACGAGGTAAATTTTTGGAAATTAAAAAATATATAGGTATATTTATAAATATAAAAAAAAATTTATATATCTAATAGCAATTTGATTGCAATTAGATCTTGGATTAGATACAGTTTCTTGTAAACAAAGCAAGAGAGAAAAACATTGCCATCTCCCTCCCTGTTATCGCCGAAAATAATTGGACCCAACAATATCTTTACCTCCACTTGTGCATGTGCTTTTATGGCCTAATTTTCAGGACCCCACT